>VWZN01017373.1:105764-190312 GCA_013396955.1 Regulus satrapa | reverse complement strand
GGAGCCTCGGGGTCCCGCTGGTGCTGAGGGGCTCCGGGCAGGGCCCGCCGCCGGTCCCGGGGAGGATGCTCGGGGCCGGATCCGTCCCTAGCGGCCGCTCCGCCGCTCCCCGGACCAGCCCTGCCGCTGTTGGAGGCGCCGGGAATGTTTTCTGTCACGAAGGGGGGATCTCGGTTTTGGTACCGAGGGTCTCTCAGCCTCGCGAACGCGTGTGGGAAGCGTGTTACTGCCGGGAATTTAAAATAAAAACACTCGAGCAGTTGCCGTTTGGGATGTTGCAGCGCGGTGGAGTCTGATGAAGTGGTGCCGGTGCTTTGGAGGCTTTGGCTGCTCTGAGTTACCGTGGTGGCTGTTGAACAGCGGGACTTGAAACCTCTGTTTGCCTCTGAAAGTTCCGTGAAAATAAAGCTGCTCTGGTTTCCTTTGGAGTCTGATGGAAATCTGCTAAAGGGCACCAAACATTTCTGAAGTGGCTTGAATTCAGCGGCTGTTTTCAGAGAGCCTGACTGCTGTCTATGCTGCGATTCAAAGAATCAAAAGTTTCTGGGGGAAAATGCTGTAAGCTGCGGTATCTCGAAGTTGTAGTAAGGTCTGTACTTTTGACAATTTCTGCGCCTGTCAGGTTAACACCTAAACTTGGGTTTGTACCGCGAGGGAAAACCCATCGTGGCGGGAGCCTGCAGCGCTCTTCGGCAATGTTTATACTCTGTTGTTTTTATCCTGATTATTTTAAAAACAAGACCATATTTTCAGCGTCTGTGTAAAGGTTTGTGGGTGCTACAATCATGCTACCAGAGTGCAGGTGGACGGAGGTGTTTCAGGGAATTGTGTCATTGGAGGGGCAGGCGAGGTGAGCTGCTGCGGGCAGCTCCGCGGTGCCCGGGTGCTGTGGGAGCGGCTGTTCCATTTTGCCCGACACAGGCTCTCATTAGCCCTAAACGCTTCCCGCCTGTGCCGAGCGGGGAATCAGGGAAGCCCTGATTCTCATCAGGGCTAAAGCTCTGCAGCTGCGGGGCTTTCTGTGGTGTCCGTAAGAGCAGGTGAATGCCTGCCCTGCTTCTCCCTAGCTCGTGGGAAGGAGGATCCCGCCGGAGGCAGGCGTGGGCCAGCCTGGACGGGGACATGGTGTCTGAAACCTTCGCTCACGCCGGACCCGAGGCAGGCGGTGAGTCTGGGCTGGAAGCTGACAGCGAGGCAGGCAATTGCTCTGCAATAGAGCGACTGCAGGGGCGACACGGGGACGCACACGGATTTTGGGCTCCCTAAGGCAGCGGGTGTAATGCGTGTGCAGTGCGATGAGAAGTGGAGGAGAGTTCTGGCAAGTTCACCGAGGCACGGGCAGTGGGCTTCAGGAGTGATGTGCGGCATGGCTTTCTGAGGAATTGCTGAGGATCGCATCTCTCGGACGCTGTTTCTCTGCGCGCAGGAGACCTCTTGCAGTGGGAGGACGGGGGCTCGGGCCGACCTCCCTGCAGAGTGCTTGTGTTGCTAGGCAGCAGCCCGCACCTCCAGCGTGCTCCCAGCCTGCCGGGGAGACCTTCCCCCCTGAACTGAGGCTTTCTAGCCGCTGACCAAGGGTAGAGAGCACACACGCTGCGGGTGTCGGTGTGCAGGAACTTCTTGCTTGCTCCTGGGTATTGGGGAGGGGTGGTCAGCTGGGAACGTTCAGGGTTGTTAGCTGACAGCAAGGCTTCCTTGTACTCACCCACCTACTTGGGCTGCAGGTGAGCACAAGAGAGAGAGGTGAATCTTTGATTGTTCCATTTGTAGAGCTTAAGAGTTGTCTGCAGAGCACTTTTTTTTTCTTTCACAGTACCTGGGAGCTCATAGGAGGTTTGTCTTCAACTAGTTTGCTGATTGATGCTTTAGCAGTTAAATGGGGAGCGGGGAGAGAAAAAAGAGGAAGACTTTCTTGCACAAGAGGTAGGATGGAAGGCCAGGTGTGCCTCATTAATGCACTTAGCCAGCAGGAGTCAATTCTAGGGGATGCCACACAATCGCTGGAGCCTCAGTGCACGAATGGCATCAGCCAGTGTTGTCTGAACTGCTCCCTATCTCGCAGAGCACTGGAGAGCCTTTTAATTTTCAGAGCTGCCAGCCTGGTGTCTGTGCTTTGAAGCAGTGCAGTAGCTGAAGCTGTTGAAAACTAGCGAGGGGGGGCGGACGACTGACCACTCTCCAAACAGCAGTCAGAGCAAAAAAGAGCCTCGAGGGGTCAGGAGGGATTCATAGGCTGGTGTGGTGAAGGTGAGCTCAGCAGAAGGGCTGTTCTTGTGGCACAGATCGCTTCTGGTCAGGCAGGGATTGGTGGTGTGGGCGAAGGAGGAGGAAGATTCCCGCTTTGATGAAGGCTGGAGGCTTGGGTCTCAGAAGAAGCTGGACTTGGCAGCCTTAAGCCTGGATGGGGCGGCAGAGGAGTGTGGAAGTGGAGGCAGGTAGGAACACACTTGCTGGTCTCAGGATCTCGTGGGTGTTGTGCTGTGCTGTGGGATGAGCTTGAGCCGTGGAGGGTTTAGGAGTGGGTTTGTCTGGAGGTGTCAGGCAGCTGCTGGAGGCAGCATGTGCATGAGGAGCCCAGCAGAGATGCAGATAGGCTGCTGGAGAGCAAGGAGGAGGGAATGGGGACAGCCCATGAGGCCTGTACCCCTTGGGATGCTCTGCCTGCTTGGAGAGGGCAGGAGCATCCAGGCTGTCTGGCTGGGATGTTCCTGTAAGAGGATTTGGTTGGTTTGCATAGGCAGAGTAGTTTTTTTTGTTTTTTTTTTCCATGACTGTTCTCAGCTGTTTCTTGGGGAGAGATGAATACATGTTACAGTAATCATTTAAAGCTGTGGAGAACAGTGTCTTCTGTGTGGCATTTGGAAGGGTGAAGCTGCTCAAAACTTTCTGTGCACTGAGTTGTGATGCCCTTGTGGGACCAGAGGTGGAGGAAGAGTTCCAAGGAGCGTGAGCAGCTAGTCATCCCTGCTGGCTGAGGTGGGAAGCTGCCAGGGATGGCTGGGGCTGGTGGCCTTGACCCATGTGTCTGAGGGAAAAGGCTGAGAAGTTGTACTCACCATGAGAAGTGCAAATACAATGTTTACAGTGCACGGACCTTTCCTGCTCCCTGAAACACTCAGCATCTGAGTAATCTCTCACTTCAAACTGAGGCCCAAGCTGAAAATATCAAGGGATGTTAAATTGTGAACAGTTGTTAAACAGTCTTAAAGAGCTGTATGGGAAACTTGCTGCTCTTCATTTCTAAGCCCTCCTCAAACAATAAGAGTCTGAGCTATTTATCAGGAGCTCTTTAAGTGCTGGAAGGGAAAGTGAACATTTAAAGTGTATCACAAAATAAAGAGGTGCTTTAAGAGGCAATTTGCTTTTCACGATGTCCAACTAAAAATAAATCTTTCTTTAAACAGCCTTGAAAAGCAAACAGAAAGAAAAGATCTTGCCCTTGCTGAGAATAAGTCAAGTCTTCTTGCTAGCTTTGATGGTGGGGGTTTCCTCTGGCGTCTGATACTAGATCCAGGTAAACCCTCTTGGAATTGGTGGAGAACTGAGGGATATTTTATATTCAGTAACAAAGCTGGTGAGAGAGACTGTGTGTTAGAAACTCTTGTAGGGCTTTTGGCTAATTCTTTCCACCCCTCTTTGTTTTATATAACAGTTAATTAACAAGAATGTAGATTTGCCAGAGCAATTTTAGGGCACATAAAATATGTATTTTACTCTTATTTTGGCTCCATCAGAACAAAACTCTGTTGTTTTCAAGATTTCAAAAATGTGTCAAAGTAGTATTCAATAATCAGTTTCTCGTGGTTCTCAGGCTCTGGGGGGTATGTTGTTTCTTTGCTTACTTAATTATAGTCTTATGTTCACCCAGACAAATCTGGCAATACACATGTGTAAAGTTCAGTCTCTGGTTATGTAAGGAGGAAAAAAAATCCCCATCAAGAATCTGTTTATGACTTTAAGGAACAGAGAAGATGCCGAGTTCAGTGAAAGCAACTTGCCTGTGCTGACGGCAAAGTGCCATGTCTGGCTTCTTTGGGACTGTTTTCCAAGTGGAAAACTGTAGATGAGTGTTTTATAAGGAGCCTGACAGCTGGTATGTCATCTTTCCCTGTTAATTCTGTCTTCTTTGAGCGTTATGTATTATTAGTTAGGAAAGCTTGAATGAGATCAAGGAATGAATTTTTAAGCACATTGTACACAAAAACAGAGCCTGTTTCAATGTGCAGGAGTGATTTTGGACCAGGTTTGCCACGAATAGTGCAAATATTGTTATTTTGTTAATGTTGCGGAGCTATGAGTGTATAAAAGAGCAGGGATAATGTCAATACGCCTGGCAGTTACAGTTGTAGTCTCTGTGCTGTGTGGTCATGGAAAGAGGCCTGTTTTAAAGGCTCTGAGAAAGCAGGGAACGTTTCAGCATGCAGATGGCAGCCCAGTCTAAAATCTAGTTCTGTTTGTGCTGAGCACCTCTGTAAGGAGCCTTGAGGAGCACAAGGGGAAGGAGAGAAGTGGTGTGGGGGGAAAGAGGAGGGATATCCTATCTTTCAGGATTGAGATTCCCCCTTTTGAACTCTCCATTTTTAGTAGCTTTTCTGGAAAAGGTGCTTGGGGAGCAGGTTTAGAATGGGTATGAAAGAAGCAATGCATCTAATCTTTTGTCTTAATAATGCTCCTGGCATAGGCAGCTGCGAATTGGACAGACTTTCTTATTGATATAAGAGCAGAGAGCAGTGAGTGAAATTGGTGTGTGTGAGAATGATCTTTTCTCCTCTCTTTTAATTCTCATCTCTCTTACTCTTGTCTCCTTTTTGTAGTTGAGGCTCTGTAGAGAGGACCTGTGATCGCAGGCAGGGCTGTCTAAAACACTCAGGAGAAAACAGCCAAGACCTGAGCAGTCGTGTTTGTTCTGGGTGTCAGCAGCTGAAGAGCTGGAGTCACAAGCAGCATGGTTTTTCTGGGATTTATGGGGTTTATCAGCGACTCTGAAGTCTCATCAGCGACTCGTTTTTTCCCCCTCAAGAGCTCTGAAAATCAGGAGTCAGAGTCCCTTTTTCCTGTGCAGGTCTTCTCCACAGCCCAGGGCAGGCTGGCTGGGCTGACCCTGAGAGGGGTCTCTGAGCTTGTCTCAGCCCAGAAGTAATTTGCCATTCTGGGATGGTGCCCAGCAATCTTGTCAGCTTTGAGAAACATCTGTGTTCACCCATGGCTGGGGCTGCTCTCTCCCCTCAGATGGCTGTGATTACTGCTGCACCTTGCTCTGCATTGGGAAATTCCTGCTGGAACTGCATCCATTCTAGGACTTAGGCTGGTTCAAGGTGATTCTTAAAATCTCTCCCCTTTCCTCAGTGCTAGTGCACATGTTTAGCTTTTCAAGTGCAGATTATCTTTGCATTTTCTTCTCTCCCCCAGTGGGCTTCTTTGTAAGCTTTTAAGTACTTCTGCAAGGTGGTGAGAGGCTAAGCCCTAAACCTAAACTCCGGCTCTGAGAGTCTTTACATTTCCTACAGTACTTCATGTTGCCTGAAGTACTGTATTGATTAAACCACAATTTGCAGGAGTAAGTATATGTAGAATATTAATAGCTTCTATTCTAGGGGGGGAAAAAGGCTGTAAATGAATTGATCCATTATGTTGACCTCATAAACCATGAGGGCTTGCAGTACAGCTGTAATTCTCCTCCCACAACATGTATTTTACTTAGAATGTCTGTAAGAGGCCTGGACTACTCAAAAGCTGTGATTCTGGACAGGCATATCCATCTATCCTAGGATGTGTTGCTGGAATATTGCAATGTTAAGGCTGAACAGTAGTTCTCTAGAATCCAGTGCAGTGCTGAATCAGTTCATCACTGATGGTGCAGCTGGGTCTGAGGCTTCAAAAACAATAGCTAACTTTCCTGTTCCTTTGTCATTCTCTTCCTCCTTGCAGTTGTTTTCTGTGTGTCCAAGTGCAGGAGCTGCTGCAATGAGGGGTGAGTACGATTGAGGGATTTAAAATCTGGTTTGAAGATACAGTGAACTTGAAATCTGTGTGAGTTGCTTAGGGAATCGAGGTCGGTGTGTGGTGTGAGCTGATAGAACTCCATCTGCTAATCTGTGCTGAGTAGTCCTAGTTCTTCTGATTTACAAATCTGTTAAGATGGGCTGCTTAGGTATTTTTATTGAATTTTCATAGCAGCAATTTTGATGTGTGTGTACATCATATACTCATCACTCTCTTCAGTGTTTTGATGCTATAGATATTATAGTCTTTATCTATATTCAGAATATCTCAGAGGATTTTCCCATTTCCTACCTTTTAAATTTTTCCTCCCCCCTCCCGTAAATGAACACTATTTTAGGCAGCTATTGGATCAGAAAGTTCTTGTAAGGAAATGTTCTTGTGTTAATGCTTGCAGGGTTTCCTCTACAGGGCAAGCCAGCAGTTTGCTAAGTGTTGACTCTGATTGCCATTTTACCATAACTAAAATCACTCCTACACTCTGCAGCTAGACACGTTAATGGGGGAACTTAATGGGGTGTTGGCCATCCACACAATTTTCCTTTTGTGCTTGGCACTGAAAACAACTTTTTTATTTTTTGTTTCTGTGATGTAAATAATGTAAATTTATTTTTGAATCTTTATGATTCCTCACTTGGTATCTTCTACAGTTCCATTTGGAAGATATCTAACCTTTTAGTGGAAGCATTACAATATTTTCAAACAAAACCTGGGTGTTAACACCAAATGGGTGGCGCTGTTTGTTTCTTCTGAAATAACTAAGATAAGATTCTGAGTTTATTCCTTTCACATCACAGAAGATCTGTGAGTTTTAGGTTTTTATTCCTTTTCTTTTTTCGCATACAGACATTAAGACTTTAGGGAAGTCATTGCAAATAAGTATTATAACCTTGTCAGTATTTAAGTGTGGGATCCCTTTGCTTTTTCAGGACAAGACTTTGCATTTTTCTTGTATTACTGTTATGCAGGTGATACACTGCTGAGCCAGTAATAATCCCAGACAGTTTAGATGTTGTCTCTCTGTTGCTGTTTACTTCCAGTTTGCATAACACAAGCACTGTGTTGAGCAGGCACACCATGTTTCTCTCATGTCTTTGTTTTGGAGACAAATTTTAGGAGAAAATGCTCTGGAATGAGCATTTCCTTTTAAGAGAAAGGACTTCGCTAACTCCCTTTTCTTCTGCCAGCGAGAGAAATGGATACCAGGGGATGAAGGAGGAAAAACAGTAGAACTGCTTCTTAACAAAGCAAGATATCTGAAAAGCACAGGAAAAGAAATTGAACTTTACCCCTCATCCCCATGTCTCCACAAATCTGAGAGGCAAAGGTGGCGACTGCCCTTCCTTGTGTCTGGGAAGGGAGGAGAAAAGGGTTCACAGCAGCTGGGAACCTGCTGGATCTCTGGTGTGGGTCTCCTCCTCACAGCAGCTGGAGCTGGTGGACTTCAATGTCCGTTCTCATGTTGGTTCAGCTCCTCGGAGGTCTCAGGTTCTGGGCAGTCCTGCTGGCTCCCCGGACGGGCTGAAAAGAAAAGCCAAGCCAGAAACAGCTGACAGAGGAAAACCCAACCAAAGCCAGAAAGCTGCCAGAAGAATTTCCAGTACAGCCTCCAGGCTAGAGGAAAGAAAGGGAAAAAACTTCTGTCTTCAAGCTAGCAAAACCAAATCTAACAAAAGGAATAATGTAAGGTCCCCAGGCCATGCTGTCCGGAGCCCTGGATAGAGAGTTCAAACAGAGCCCTGGAGTTCCCAGGCTCCGGCCCTGCTGCCTGGTTCATCTTTAGGATACAGCAGCCATGTCTGGGCATAAAGCAGATGATTAGGGAATAAAGCATCATCAGAAAATCACCGTAGGACACCTAATTTTTAAATTTCTCTTTAAGTTTCATCTGAACAAGGAGAATTAGGCAGATGTGAATTAAGGACCTGAGTCCAGTAGAGACTTAAATTCTGCAAGACAAATTCTGAATGCACACTGCCTTGTAGAATTAATGCTCCTTGTGTATTTAGACAACTTAAGTGGCTGGTTACGATGGTGAAGATGCACAATGTATTAGGCAAAATGAAATATCCTTTGATGCTCATTGAGCAGCAGAGCGAAGAATGCTGCATGACCCATATCAAGTAGAGCTGAAGAGTCATTATTTGAGCTAGCATGCATCTCTGATCTTGAATATTTTCTCTTTATGTTTGAGGTATCAACAAAAAGGAACTGGTGCCCATTGGGTATTGCTTCCAACCAACATATTATATAGACTGAAAATCTTTTAGTAATAAACAGCTCAGTGTGGTATGTTGGCAAAAGAGAAGACCCGAGAGTGAGTTCATATTAAAATTTAAAGCCTTAAAAAGTGGGGTGGGGAAATGGTTTGAAAAGAAAGGAACAGGACTCACCATCTAGCCTACTATAAAGACAATAAAAGAATTGCTATTGCCATTTCATCCTTTGTGTGTGGGGTGAAAATGGTAATTTATTTTTGCGAGATATCTGAGCAACAAAACCTGACAATTGGAAATCACTAAGAAGGTAGGTCACTGTTTTTAATGAGGGCCTTCTGCATCGCAGCTTCTGTGGAGAAACCAGAACCTAAGAGCTTCATGGTGTGTCAGCAAATCTCAGCCAGCGCACAGACGTGTGCCTGAGTGCACATGCACTGATTTTCTTTTCCTGTTTTCTTTTCAAAATGAGCACTCCATAAACAAAGCTTGTGGTGCAAATTAGAGCAAAACTAAATTATATTTAATGGGTGAACTTGGAAATCTCTGTGCTGGATTTTGTGCAAAATATTAATGCTCTGATTTTCTTCTCATTTCCAAGTGCCTCCTTCTAACCTTGTCACTTGAAGTTCCTTTGAGTCCCAGAAGCCATAGGAGCTGCAGTGGGTGCCGGGAAGACAGCAGGCAGTACATGAAGGAATGGGGAACAGAGCAATTTCCCAAGCTCCCAAGCTTATTTCTGAGACATAAGTACTTCAAGAGAGATGAAGGGTGCTAGGCAGGATATGGGAGTCAGGGTGGTTTCTGTTAGAACAAAATTTGTGCTGCACTGCAGTCTGATCCCCTTGTAGTTTTGGGTGCTTACAGGACACTGTGACAGTTGCCCAAAGTCAGGTCTGTAGCCCAAAGAAACAAAGATCACTCTCCTCTTCTGGGGTGAAGAGAGAAGAAGAGACCTTATTGGCAGTGAAATGATGAATTAGGTTGTCATAGCTTGCTTCTCCTCTGATAGCAGCAACCTCCCTTTACTCACCTGGATTCAAATACAACCTGGCAGGTCACAACAAGGCTTGGGCTACCGAGCTTTTGTCCTTTGTCAACATTCTGTGTCTCTCTTTCCTCCTCTCTGTGATTTTAGGCAAGCTGTCTGTAATTGGTATCTGTGTCCTTTACTGAGTGAGTCTTCAGTCTTCTGGGAATGGTGTGAGAGACATCCGGTAGACTTTTAAATTCTTGTTACAGCTGTGAGCCCCTACTCACACCTGATTAAAGTTTGCAGTATCAGAGTCAGCAGCTCCTCAGAGAAATGCTCCTCAGGGGTACCTGTGAGGGAAAAGTTTTGTCAAATGGTGAAATGATCCCCTGCTTGCTGGGAAATGGCATTGACCTCTGCCTGGTTTATTCTGTCTTGTGCCAAGGTGGCACAGTTTTGTTCATGTTCTTCATCACACCACAGGCACCAAATGCACATTTATTGCCTGAGGCCTATTGCAGGGCTGGCTGGAGTCTATCGTCCATCCCCTGCCTGAGAGGTGAGAGACTGGCCCTGAGGAGGGAGTTGAGACCGGTCCTGTTGGGAGGCACAGTGAGAGCCTCGGCACACTCAGCTCCACGAGTCTCCTGAGCAAATCTAGAAACTTAGTCTTGAACTAATACAGCCTTCCTTCTGCTGGCTGCTTGGCACTCTTCTGGTGGAAATAGAGCTTATTTTGTACCTTGTGTTCTTTGTTAAGCTGAATGTTAAAAACCAGTCATCTCTGATAGGGCAGTTTGGACAGGCTGATTGTGGCTGGCTGGTGCCTCAGGACAGAAGCCAGCTGAGCCACTGGTCACACTGGTGTGGCTGATGCCCCTTCCTGGTGGAGTGTCTGCCATGGTGGAGGGACAGCTCTGACTCTGATGGGTATTTTCAAGTCAATCTCAATGGTGTTGTGTCAGATGTGACAGGCTGAGGCTTTGGGCTTGATTATGAATGACTGGGTGGTGCTGTGGTTTCTTGCCCTCTTCCTGCTCTTTTTTCCTGATTTGTAGAGGTACAGAGACTGACTGCCTTGGTGAGGCCAGGGCTTCAAAAAGTAAAACTCCTATCAGTGCTGACAGAACCAAGAATTTTCTGCTCTTCCTAGCATTAATATTGGTTGGCAGAACTTGCTTTGAATTTTTAAATGTATTTAATGCAGCCTAGCTTGTTTGGTGTGGAGATGTCCAGACACACGTGAAAAAGGACCTAAGAATTCCATATTTCAGCTGTAATTACTGAAGAGAGAAAAGTGGAGAAACTAATTTGCAAATCTATACTTGAAAATCATTCTAGCATAACATCATCATTACAATTATCTGTCAAAAGATTTTGTTCAATTACTTTTTTTAAGCTCTCTTGTCAAGATGGCCTTACTGGTTTCAGGATTGTGTTACTCCAAGGAGAGGTCAAGTAAGAATGAATGCTAATTCTGTCATTACCCATTGTAAGACAGCCTTCAGTACATATTATTTCTTGAAAATGCCTTAGCATCATTACTATGAGGAATCAATAGGTATAAAGTGCCATAGAATTCACAGAGAAAAAAAAAATCCACTGCCTGTTCATAAATTTTAGTATGCTAAGGTGAGAGGAAGAGAGCTTTAGTTTTAAGTGGTAATTTTGAAATAATTGAATAGCAGCACAATTCCTATTGTGTAAAAGATTACACAGAGTTACTTACATTTTCTTCACACAACGATAGGCCAGTAATAAAATTACAAGGGAAGATTATTTGATGTAATAAACTCCAATTACACTGAATAGGCATCAGTGAATGGCAGGACATTGCAACCTCTTGCTGCTTTGTCGTGTTGGGTAAATGTTCAGAGCTGGAGGGGTCTGGGCTGCTCCTAAAGTTGAGGCTTTGGGACCTCTCAGTGAGCTGGCTGGGCAGATGTGTCACAGCATTTACGGGAGGACTCTGTTTCATTGGCCTCAGTTTTGACTGCTAATGCTGGTAATTTTGTGCATTTCTGTTTAATTGAAACTGCTGTAAAGTTTGTGCTGAATCTTCTGGTGCAAATAATAACTTCACAGTGATTTAGATGACTGCCTGCTTTATCTGATAATGAGGGTACTGATCTAAAGTCCATGTCTTGCATGGAGATGAATTCCTGGAGTTTCCTGGATCAGGCCACTTAAAAGCCCATGACTTCAAGCTAAGCATATATTTGAGGACTCTAGCTTATAATTAAGCATCTTTCTTTGAGAGAGATGGGCTTTGATGCATTCAGATTTATTCTATCTGTTTTTAAGTGCAAAGGAAGAGCCTCAGTTTGCTCCTGGTATCTTTTCTTGCAGGGTTTGGTACTTGTAAATGAAAACATAATTAGTTCCAGTAATTATATAATATTAAAAAGCCCCAATCTCAACTAGATTTTCCCTTTTTTAAAATTGTATATAATATAAAGTAAGTAGTAAACTTCACAGGTGAGACTCCTGAGACTTCAGAATCAATTAATTGATTCTGGATTTTGTTCACCTTTCTTTACCTCATTATATCGGAGAAAATTCTGGAACAGCATTACTTATAGGCAATTGTAGGCATTGTAGGAGCTTTTACAAGGCTACCAGTGGGAAAATAAATTTGCTAAGACAGACTGCATGAATAACTTACTCAGTGTCTTTTCCTGAACAATATGAATTTTTTTTTAAGTGCTTGGCTTGTTTGTGTGAGACAAAGCTAATTATGGCCATCAGGGTCTTTCTCTTAAATAAGGTACAAAAATCTGCCAGTTTACATCCATACTACTTCAAATAAACTGTTACATCTTGTGATACATTTCTTTGAGAGCAGAATGATATTTTTGAGGTGTCATTTAAAAAAAAAACCCAACCCTTTTGTGTGATAGTAAGAGGTAAATTGTTCGTACATGGTTACTTTGAAGTGTTGTTTTCCTACTCCTGCTTAAACATAAGCTGAGAAGTTGTTACATTAAGCCATTGCCCTGTAATGGTTCTTTGAGAAATGTTTAACTGTAGCTGCTGCTTTGTTGTAGTGAAAAGCTGTGATTCAGACTTTGTACTCTGTTTGCATTTCAGCTGTCACAGAAAGTGAAAGATGAAGCCTCTCATTTTCTTGGTTCTTGTGATCTGTACTGTAGTCAGCATGAATTTGAAGCTCGTGTCAAAGAGAAATTCTGGTAAGTCACAGAAAATTATTTTTACTTTTGGATCTGGACCTTGTACTCATGCAATGAAGCATTTTGGATGACTGCATTTTGTTTTGCATATATGCTACTTGTTCTGTTCTGTCAAACAAACAAAAAGTCATAACTGTTATGGTTTGTTTAGTACATGAAAGCTGTTTGAAAGTGTCCTTATGTTTTCTTGTGTTTAAAAAAAAGAAAAAAGATGAGTTGAAACCTCAACCAGGGGTATTACAAAGGTAATAATCACTTTGGCATTATTCTGAAATCCAGTCTTTTACTCATGCTAAGGGTTTTTCTTGACTGTGAATGTGCTCTGTGGTGAGTTTTAGGTCTGGATTAATTTTTTTTTTTGTTGGAAGGTCATCTTTGAAAATGTTATGCTGGCCAGACATATGACCATATAAAAGGTTAACTGGGAAGAGCTCTCCTGAGTAGATAATCTCTACTTACTCTGTCAGTGAAAGAGTGGGAGTTGTTTACATCTGCTTTTGAAACCTTCTAGTAGTAACAGAAGCAGAACAGAACCCTTCAAAGAAGCATTAGAATCTCTCCTTCCAGGGCAGACAGTTCGTCTGGATAATGGCTCATCTGTACTTGAGCCTGAAGTCATGTCCACTCCACGCAGCTTTGCCCTCTCAAAGGAGTGCCTTCCTGAGACTGTGTTTCTCAAGGAAGCTGTGAGTTTAGAAGGCCTTGGGCAGACAAGTAGGTCAGCTGCAGTGCTGCACAGCAGTGTGCCTGCTACAGCCTGGTAGCAGATGTGTGTAAGGGTAACTGTTGGACTTCTAAACTTTTGACTGCATGTTGTTTTTCTGCACTGCTTGTGTGCTATACTGACATTTGTGAGGGCTTCCACTGGTCCTGCTGTCCTCAAGGTCTTCAGTCTTTTCAACACTGCAGGTACAAACAGAAGTTACTGACTTCAGTTGGTGTGGCCTGTGCTAGTTGCTGCTTTTCTTGAGAACAGAGGAGAAAATTATTGGGCCATCTGTTAAAAAGAATTACATGTCACATCCCAGGCTGAGAAGTGTTACTCTGGGAACTGCCACATGCTGGGCTGGAAAGTGTAAATGGAGGTTGCTGAACTGAACTGGTCTCTAGCCTTTGTGGTTATTGTGTCCAGAGCCCAGTTTGTGCTGTGAGAGCACTCATGGATATTGGGGTTTGGCTACAGTGCATCTTGGTCTAAACTCTGCTAAGGGTGATGGTGTTCCTGTTCCCCAAAGCTGCTGTCCCTGCTGGAAGCCCTCTCTGAGATCCAGTCAGTGTAAGGGAGCAGCCTCTATTCACTGATGCCAGGCAGCAGCACCTGGCTGCAAGCAAGGGCCTGAGCAATTCCTCTGCCAGGCTGTACATGGCTGTAGCAGTGACGTGCTGGAGGTTGTAGCATCACTTAGCTGGTACTTTACCTTTAATTGGATATATAGTTTTAAAATCTACTGTCTTTGATTCTGCAGAATGTCTTAATAGCAGCTGCAGAATGTCTGTGTTAATAGCAGCTGTTGACAGTGTCAATTTAGGTTCAGTAGTGGTGGGAAAAATGCTTTAATATGTTAGACTGCCTCTTGCTAAATATAACCCACTAGTGAATAGGTGGTTCTTTTTCATTTCATTTGATTGTACCACTATGTGTTGAGAATAAGATGAAGAGAAAAAAAAAATGCACATAAAGTAAAATTATAGTTCCTTTGCAAGTACATAATCATGTAGCTGGTTTTCACCTTCCTTACTCATTCTGGTTGCTGCATGGAGCAAACTATTGATTTCTTCCTATTTTGCTTTTCCCACTACATTGTGTGTGAAATAATTTTCTGGTTTTGTGATATCAGCACTTGGAGTAACATTAATAATTTGACTCCTTTTCTGAAAGGTCTTTAGATTTGAAGGACTGTTGTTTGATTGCTTGAGGCTTCACTAAATGTTGTATGTTGTGAAGAGAGAGATGCTTTGGTGACTTCTGAGCTTCGACTGTGTAGTTTTAGTGGAAGATCAGGGACAGTGGGTGGATGCAGACAGGCAAATCAGTGTCAGCATATTTTCCATAAGGTCGAGGTAGCTGTAATATGCTGGTTCTGTAATTCAGAGTTTTGGGGTTTTTTACACACTGGTGTCTTGATGAAGGAGAGTGGAGAGGGGAAATTAATGTAATGGTTATTTGTGGGCAGCTGCACTGCAGCATGAACTGCAGGATGTCTGGAAGCAGGAATAGAGTTTTAGCTGTCGATTACAGCTGAGTGGGGGGAGTAGATGAAGGGCCCAAAGGATGCTCTGTGAACAGGATCTCTGCAGCAGTGCCTGGATGGGTATTGTAGTCTTGTTGCTGTTGGTATGGGGATGTCTGGGCTGGTGAGCATCCTTAAAAAAGGAAGGGAAATTGTGCAGACAGTTATGTACAGCAGTGTGAAGCAGTGCATGGAAGGTGCTGACACTGATGGTAAAGACAGATTTAGGCTACTAGAACAATAAACCAGCAAAATTGGTGTCTTTGCTGACTTACGTAGACTGGCACTTTTTCTAAGCAATGCGTAGAATTATTGCATGAATGGCCAGAATTATGATTAGTGTCAAGTACAAGAGCAATTAGGAGGCTGACTGGCATGTGTGTAATATCACATAATGGAATGTATCTTGTTTAAGGACTAGGGAGGATCTAAAGAGAGCTGACTTGAAGAGGAACAAGGAGAAGGTGAGGTGGTGGTGTCAGGTAATACAAAGACATCACTCAACCGAGGCAGTCAAAAGGGGGGCAGAAGGTCCAGAAGGGCTTTATAGATGAAACTGAAGCTGGCTTAGAGAGGAAAGGTTTGGCTGGGAAAAGCATCTTCAAAGACTGGTGCAGAAATTCTACTTCAAAGTCAAGGAATGGAAACCCAAGGGGAGAAGGTTGAGGATGAGAACCCCAGACAGCAAGTGCAGACAGTACACAGAGGTTGGACAACAGGCAAGAGTCATTAAAGAGAGATCAGATGTGGAGGATCTAAGATGTTAAACAGAAGGTGAAGAAATGGTGCTCCAGCTGCAAGCATAGAACTGTAGTTTGCTGAAGAAGCAATCCTCATGGAAAGGAATATAAAAACAGAACGTGAAGATTTTTCTCATGTCCTTTACTTGCCTTTTGTTACACATTTAGATGTCCATATTTCCCATTTGGAAAAGAGAAGCAGGGATGCATATGAAGACTGCAAATAGATTTAGAGTACCTTGCAATGCTGCAAAAACGACACAGAAACTTGTAGCTAGACAAATTTGTTCGGCTGCTTTTCACTCGAGATGTGGTGCCAAAATGATTAAAATGGGTGAGCTAATTTAATTATGCTCATCGGATTCTTCTTTATAGGCAGCAACTTCCCAATTCTCCAGAAGGAATCTGTCACATCTACAGAGTAACGATTGCTGTTTGTGGTGGGAACAGAATAGTTTGCCTCAAGTGTCTGTGTGAGTGTAACGTTGACTTAAGTTTCACAGGCACTTATTAATATTAAGCATTTTTGAAAACTGCAGATCCTCCTTTTTGCCTGCTTTAAGAAGTAAAACTTAGCAAACAGCTAATGCAGGAACTGCAGCTTTAGCAATATCCTAGGAAGGGTATTTTGCAGGTGGAGGTTATACAAATGAATTGAAGATGTGGGAGTTGCTAGGTTCCCAGCTGGTAGGTGATTTCCTTTTAATCCGATTAAGTGACTTCTTTTCCCAAAGCCTTTGTGTATATATAGTGCTTTGAATAATCATAGCAGGGAATATAATACAATTAAAAATCATTGCATTCTTTAAGCAAAAGATTTTTCAGATTATAGATTCCGTTTGACTTACTAGACATAATTCCATTAGTGAATAATTGATGCCATTTATTGTTGCTCTATTATTTGCTGAGCTGAAATACCCCTTGTCTCTGAGCATGCTAGAGCTCTGGAGGGCGTGCAGCCTTGTGTGGAGGAGCAGGGCCAGACATCCCCAAGGTTTCTGTGAGGCTGCTGACTGCAGGGCATTTAGGAGCAGTTCTGCAGGTTAGCACAGCTTAATTGGCTCAGGCTCAGTGCAGTGTAGCAATGGGGAGCAAAGACACACAGCCTTCCTTCTTCCTTGCCTCGAAGAAGATAGTTTATCACAACAAACCAAGCCTTTTTATGTTCTAAACTTAAGCAAAACGAGCACACATGGGCTGCCTGCTGCTGCTCACCTGTCCCTTTGCCCACCCAGCTCGGATCCGTGGTGTCCACGCGTCTCCCAGGCCGTCCCTGCCCCACGGCAGCCACACACCCTGTGCTCTGCTCACAGGACCCTCTGTCACCTCGCTGTCAGCTCAGCCTTCCCCCGAGCGCTTTTTGGTGAGCAAGGGTGAACTGAATTCAACAGGATTTCTTGTCTCCCACAGCATGGGTATGTCCCCGAGCTGCAGGGTCACGTCTTCTTTTCTCCTCTGTCAGACGGATTTGCTGTAAGATTCCAGCCTTTCTTCTCCTCCTGTTTATCTTGGGACTATCCAAAAGACGTTCATGCAATAGGAGCAAGTGTAGCTCTGATCCTCCACCAGCCTCGTCACCCTCCACCAGCATCTGATTTTATCACCAATGGCTTGGGAGAGAGTGAGTTTGGCTTGGCACTGGGCCTTGCTGTGTATGGACACAGCTAAATTGTCTTAAATTGCACTGTCTTTTAACACTATTACTTAAAACCTATTGGCTTGATATTTTGTGCCTTTTAAATGTCATACAGCTGACTTATTGTGGTCTGCTCTAGCTGAGAGACCTTCGCTTTCCTGCAGCTGTCACTGCTTGTGCCTACAATTTTTGTCTGCTTCCTTCTGTGAAGATCAATCTTCCTGGATTGTTGCCTGACCACGTTGGCCGTGGAAACTGTGGCACACACAGGAGTGGAGGTGTTTGTACTTCAGAGATGACTCATGAATTTTTGTCTGGAGTTTGATATTCTAGATGAGCCTAACTCTAAAGTCCTCTGCTCCTGCTGGAGTGGGCCCGGAGGAGCTTCTGGATGCGTGCTCACATTTGCCATTTGCTTTAGTTTGCAGCTGCATCTGCCTGAAGACCTGACTTCTGACCCTGATGTAAAATTCATGGCCATGAGCCCTCCCATGCCCTAGATAAAAGGGATGCAAAAGAGGCTTTTGACTTTTGCTGCCTGCAAATACTGTACAGACAGAGGAGAGGAGAGCTTGGCAGAGCTCATCAGTGCATGTTGATCTCTTACTTCTCCCAGAAGATGTTAAGTTATTCACAGCTCCAGCAAACAAAGTCAGAATCACTGCTGTTCTAAGCTGTCATCAGTGCAGGGAAGCGCAGCCTCTCCTGCTCAAGCTGTGTCTGCTCACGGGTTCATGGCTGCTCTCCATCTGTTCTCTTTGGATCTCTGGGAAGCCAGGAGCCAGGCTCCTGTGCTCGGGTCTCGGGGGGCTACCAGCAAGTCAGCTGTGAAGCCCTGCTCGTCCTGCACCTCATTCCAGGAGTTTCTTCTCCTCTGGATAAAAAGTGGCATTGCAGCTGGACAGACTTGTCTGGAAGACAGCTGGCAGCATTTATATATTCTGTTTGCAGGTGGGGAGGGAGGGACATGTACCCAAAGAGCAAGAAGGGAAATAAATAGTCTGCTAGAAGTTTGGGTTTTTTTAGTGACTTCAGCCTGACACGGTTTAAATTCTGAACTTAGTTAAGCACTCAAATTTTTAGCTATTGCACACATTTAAAATGAGTTCATATATCATTTAAGCAATTAAAATATTGAGCTGATACTTAAATAATAAAGCTAGATTCCTTCCAAAAAGGGAAACCTTTTGTATTTGAATAAAATAAATGATCACAGTAAAGTATTTCAAGCTGAAGTAAATCACAAAGGTAGCATCTTCAGGGGGTAGCAAGAAATAAGAAAAGCATGAAAGAAATGCCATTTCTTCAGTTAAAAATCTGTAATCTTCAACTTTTGCAATGGCTTGTTGGCCAGTCCTGGAGATGAATATCTGCTTACCTGGGGACATCTCCCTGAGCTGCAGGGGCTCTGAGCTGACTCAGGGGCCATGGGCCTGGGGGAGCTCTAAGGCACCTGTGGTGTAATGGCTTCACTTTGGGTCAGCTCTTGACCAAGAGCAGTTCTGGAGTGTGCTGGAGTTTTTGTGACTTGAGTACATGTTAAGGCAGGTTTTACACTCAGCTGAATATATTTGAAGGAATATAAATAAGGCTCCTTCGACTGAGTGAAGTATGAATATTAATACACATTTTCATATCTTCGGCCTTTGAATTTAAACTTTTTATTCTTCACTTTCAAAACCTTGCTTCCTGTTTGACTGTCTTGCCTTTCAGTTTTGAGGTGCTAGTCCCTGTAACAGAATGTATCAGAAATTTCTATTTTTTCTACTTGTTTGGTACTTGTTTTTGCCCTGAGTGTAGCTGTTAGAGTGACGAGCAGTGAAATTGTGTGCGGTAGGAGATGTTGGGATTACAATGGCAAATAGTGAGAAAAGGAGAATTAAGATGCATTTGTGAGTTTTGTTTTGTTTGGCATTCGAGTTTTTGAAGAAGCTGGTTTTACAGATAATGGAAGCATTAGACTTGCCTTCTCAGGAAGTGCAGAGTTAAGTATTTCAAGTTGTTGACCTGTGGAGGAAGGAAGGAATGTGTTTTGGGCAGTGCTTGTATGTACAAGTGTTAGTACACAGACCTGTGTGAGATTGTTGTGTGCTGTTGTAATTCACTAAAGTAGAAATGATTGCCCATCTATTAGCTGAAAGCAGAATTGATCTGAGCTGCAGTTTCACCTCTAGAGGGTATGTTTATCACTTTATTAATCTCTAACCCTTTCAAATCCAATTGATTCTTTCCTACAAGAAACATGAGTAGTACTTATAATACATACTGATATGTAAACATGCAATGCTGTGCCACTAGAGACAGACACTTAAATTCAAGTTAATCTTCTGACCTGAGCACTTTGCTTTTTCCAGACCAGGCTGCCCATGTGCCCCAGCCTCTGCCATCAGTTCCTTCTTGCTTGCCCTCCCTGTGTGGTGCCTTGACCAGGCAGGAGTAGGGACTGCATGAGGGTATTTCTGGTAGCTTGATTTGTTTCAAACCTCCTCTACTTTTTAGAGTTATGGAACTTTAGCTCTGTTGTTGTGCTGTATGTGACCGGTGGAAACTCACTCCCAATGACCTTTTTTTTTTTTTTTTTTTTATTTTTTAAAGAAGGTAGATTTTTTGACACTTCAGTGTAAGACAAGTGGAGTTGGTCTGCATCTTTCAGGGATCAGGATTGCTTTAAAAAGATATCTGCTGAGATTTCTGAATCTGTTATTGAGATGGAAAATTAAATAGTAACTAAATAAGTAGGAGACAGTATGATCCAGGAGCATTGCTCAGTGGCTTTTTGTAAGGAAACTGGAGACAGTGGCAGTACCTGACATGAGTTTTTGTATCTGTCTGTCTCATTCCTGTGGCTGTAACAAAGTGGGAGGAAAAAACATCCAGCAGTCCCTGACTGCTACCCTGGCCTGCGAGCCCCTCTGGGACCAAAGGCAGCAGGCTAAGTGGTACATGTCATCTTTTTCAGATAGAAAACTGTGTTAAGGCTGCCCAGCACACTGAAGCTGATGCAGGGAATAACACATAAATTAAATGTTTCCCTCTGTTTTGTTGTGTTACTAATGCCTTAGGCAAGGACAAGGAAAGCAGTCCTGTCTTCTAGAGAAATTTTGAGGCTAAATAAGCATGTGCATAAAACATGCTTCTATGTCCTTGGATACATGGGATAGAGAAAAGCTTCTTTAGTTTCAGTTATTTTTCAGTAGAAAACAGAAAAATATGTCAGCTTGAAATGGAAGAGGAAAAGAAAGGGAGATATTTGTTGTACCAGATTTTGTGCACTAGTTTCAGGCTTAGTGCTTTTGTCTTTGAATGTTACAAGTCTGTTGGTGTACTGGCTATTGCCTGTCCTTCCAGTGAGGAGTTGGGGGCACAAGAACTGCTTGACACTGGAAAATGACATGTGGAATCCCTGAGGAACCTCGAGCCCTGCAGGTGCCAGTCATGTCTCTTGGGTAACCAAGTTTCTAGAAACCTCTGTGACTATTTACTGCTCTGACCTAAAGCACGTTCGCTGGTCCTGAGCTGCTGGGACTCTGCAGGCAGTCAGCTGCACCCCAGCCACTCTGGGCTCCATCTGTGCTTACCAAGTAGCTGCCCTGAGATTTTTAGCAGTACCAGAAGCTGAAGTTGTGTCCTCAAATGAGTGAATAGCCTAAAACACCTTTGTCCAAGGACACCTCAGTGTATAGTCTAACCAGATGTTCATGTTTATTTAAAGAAATGATGGTACTTTCATCACACTCTACAAATACACATAAAATTTGAGAGCAAAGTTGTTTCACAGATTTTTAAAAAGATTTTATTTATTTTTTAATATTTGAAGTTTACTTTTCTGGTATGTTGAAGATAGAATTATTATTTGTGAAGACTGATGTTAATATAGCAGATCAGATTTTTCACAAGACAGTGAGAATTGTTTGTTCTTGGATTAAGTATTATGCTTTTGTTTTGCCGGCACTCTTGGTGCACTCTGTGATCCTTGTTTGGATCAATGTGCAGAGCCACTTCATACATGTTTATGCTGTCTTATATGTTCAGAAAAATAGATATATGGGTGGGCTTGGAAGGGGAGGTGTAATGTGAGAGACAACCATTGATGTCCTTGAGTTATTGCTAAAATGCAGAAATATAATCACGTTCTACAGAATAGAGTTCATCAGAATTTCCTTTTCTGGGACACAATTTCATTTTGTACAATAAATTCCCTGAGATGGATACATGTAATAATCAATGGAAAAGCGCTGGAAGGTGAATCAAAGGCAGGGTTATTCCCAGGTTATTCTGTACCTCTGGAGCTGAGCAGCAGCATGTCTGTCATCCTTCAGATGGATGTCAGAAGCTGGAAGACCATGAGCACAGAGTGGTCAGTTCTCTACTCTTTGTGGGATTCCCTGAAGCATTTGCCTGTGTCAAATCCCTCGGGTTTACTGTGGAGGAGATATGAAAACTGAGGAATTGGGAGCCAGGTGATCCTGCAAGCTTCCTTGGCTTCGTGCTGGAGGTGGATGTGTGGCCCTCAGCACTGCTCTCTGCTCCTCCCTGGTCAAGGAGAACCTCCTTCAGACCTGCTTCTTCCTCCGTTGCTGCAGGCTCCTGTTGCAGAGTGTGTTTTGCTGAGAAAGTAAATGAACTTTGAAGCGTTTCTAAAACACTTGTTTGTTCTTGCACTTGTGGCTTAGAAAAGAAAGTTTGAAACTTAAGCCAAGAAAGTAATTATTTAAAATTGGAAGTCTTGAATGTATTTGTTTTTGTTTTGACCTTGAAAATCTTGCCCTATTATATAAAGCCAGAGAGGTGTGAATAATGGTGTGGGCTTAGACGTAAGGAAGGAAATTAGGATGTGTATCACTGATGACACATTGGATATAGTATTCCCATTCAAAATGACATCTGTAATTTTAGGGAAATCTGTGACTTCAGTGGAAATGCACTTAGGAGTGGAGTGTTTCAGCTTTATTGGAGCAGATTGAAAGCTGAAGCTTTTTGGCTGTCTTCTGATATAGGTCAACATAATTCCTATTCGCTGTGACTTTACATCATATTATTTACAGCATTATGATTTTTTCATCTGCATTGGATGATTAAATTTGCTCTTTACCACTCAGTGTTTATTGCAAACGGTTTTTGTTCCAGCTGTATAACATACCTCTGACTTACTGCATGAGAGGTAAAACCCAAATCCAATGACCTGAGATGCCCAGCTGCAGCTCTGGTGGACTTTACACGGGGAAACAGCTCTATTGAGGAAGAGAGTTCATTATTAAATTCTGTTTTAAAAGCATCTACAAATGAACTGTTCCATTTTCTGTCCTTCATAAAGAGCTGGTTTTCTCTGAAGGATACAGATCCCATGTGAACAGTTGGTTATTCAGAACGCTTTTGTGTGGAGTCACTTGCAGAATGTGTCACCAACTTGCTTCATATTGTAGTAAGGAAGACTCCTGATGTGCTGTAGTAATAAGTTGTCTTTTGGCAAAACATCCTCTTTTTAAAATTTTTTTTTTCTCTCCCTTCCCCTAGAAGTGCAATTCCGGGTAACTTGGTCATGAGAACTTAGAAAATACACATTCCACAATGTGATTGTAGAGTGGCTTGGTAATGTCACACACAGTTAAAGTGTTACATTAAGTCTCATTGGGCTGTAAATATGATCATCCTCAAGAAAGAAGTGGTTTGATTTTGCTGGGGGCTGTTGGGTAAAAGTTCTCCTCTAGAGTATTTTCACAGATACTATTGGCATGTTTTTCATGTTTATGCAAGACACCTGCATCCCTTTGTGCACACAGGGTTGCCCTTTCAGAATGATAATGTGTTATATACTTATAAATATCAACTCTCCTTTAATAGTTTTATTCTGCACATGAAAGTTGTGCATTGAGTGTAGTTACTTAGATAATTTAGTGTTCCTTCCATGCATTACTCTGGTGCTTTCCAACAGGGAGCCGTAAAAGGTAATTTTTATCTCCTTAAACTTTGTATAGATTATTAAGAAATATTTTTTTTTAGTGGCAGAAGAGGGAATTCTATTTTTGCATAATCTAAAACCCCCTTAAGATTCACCTTTTAAAATCACATCAAGCAGATAAGGGAAGACATGGGAGCAGTCAGTCATCTTGTCAGGTGTTCAGGGATTCTTCTTGGGCATCAGCATCCACGGGTGGTGATGCCGAGCTGTGGGGCTGTGCAGCATTTGGTGACACAGTGCCAGGTGTTTCCAAATGGCTGGGAGGCGAGAGGAATAAAACCACCACTGGTCTTGTGCAAGCATTGTACTGGCTCTCCCAGTCTGTCCTTTGAGATGTTATTAAAGGCATCTTAGTGCTCCAAACACTTCAGAGGAAGGGAGGTGGCTGAGCTGTCTCCTTTTCAAGGTCCTGTTTCCTGGCTCAGTGGCTCTGGGAGGCAGCCCCTGCTCCAGGTGATCTCAGCAGATGCTCCTCAAGTTTCTGTCCCACACACGGGCTTTGGGCTCTGCTCTAGGGAATTGGACTGGGCCGTGTCATGGTCCATGTTCCAGTCTTTTATTTTCTTCTTTGACAGACTTTCTTCAGAGAAGGATATGCTGTAATATGCCAGGAGAATTAACCAGAGGAAGTGTCTATGTAAAGTGAGAGAGGAGCTCATTAATTGCCTAAAAATTAGGCAGTTTCCATCTGAGTAATTGGTGTTGGCTGCCTGGCCAGCCTTCCTCAGTCTAAGAAGTAGCTCATTAGTAGAATACACACAGATGGTGCTGTGCTCTGAGGTACTTAAAATATACAGGCAGAGAGCTGTGTTGATAAGGCAGACCTGTCCTTAGCCTCTGTGACTGAGTTTGCTACAAGCAGCAGAGGGAACGGTGTCATTTGGTAAATATTATTAGGTAAATGCATTCCCATAAATTTATTTAGTTTTCACTTTTTTTTTTTTTCCTTTTTTTCCCCCCTGCAGATAACAGATTATGATAAATACTCAGAGTAATTTGCTGTTTCTGGAAAAATTCTATTGCAATAATAGACTTAACATAACTGCTTCATTTCTTCTAGTAGCTGATTTACCCATATAATTGCCTAGAGGGGGAGATGTATTCAGAGCCCAATTTTTATTTGGAATATATATAGAGTTTTTGCTCTCTGTTCTTTTTGTATGCAGTTTCTTAACAGTTAATTCAAAGTAAGACTTTCTCTTGGGTTGAATTCCTTCTACAAATGTTAATGGATAACAAATAAGGAGCTTCCCACCTGGGAAGATGGTAAAGGCAGAGCCTGGAGGAGACTGTGACACTGCTGGGGGCTGAGCAGGGGCACTGTGTTTTTCTCCCAAACAAACTGCCTATGCCCCTTGAATTCCTTGAGTTCCTTGAATGGAGAAATTGCTCCATCGCTACTTTGGGCAATTTCTTTTTTTGTCAGAGCAGAGTCTGAGTCCATCTTAAAATTAGTGCACTTGACTGTGAGCAATGAGACACTTTCCTCACCCCGTCTGCAAATTTCTAAGCATATTGACTTCTGTGTTTAAGAGGTTTTACCACTAAGTCTAGGCTGGGGAAGAAATGGGCTTCCTTGAATGACCACTCTTTTCCAAACAGCCTGAGTTTGGTCTCCTGTGTAGTTACATTTTGTTTAGAGGTATTTTTTTCTATCAGTGCTTGCTTGTCTTTGTCATGAACTGTGACAAATTCTTTCTGATGAAAGAATTTAATGTTTCCCTTGTTGATGCTCTGCAAGCACTCTGTTGCATTTTCAGCGGATGTAATTTATGTTGCTGCTTTGCTCTGTTTTTCATTTCTCATAGACTGGATATTTGTTATTGGAGTATGTGCTGGGTGAAAAGAGTGGTTCCTCCTCAGCTTGATTAGTCTGCATTGCTGTGTGTGTGAGGTACAGAGCCACTCTGGTGCATCTTCTGGGGTTCATGTTTGTTTTTGTGGGACCTGGCTGGACCAGGTAACTCAGGAACACGTGTAATTTGTCAAGAATAATATAATAGTTTCACACAAGTGTTTTGAATGATGCTGATTCCCCCTGAGGTACTGTTCATTTTAGGTCCTGCTTTAGACTTAGGTTAAATTCTTGGTGCATGCGTGGTTTCTACAGCCTGCAGTGGAGGGAGTGGGCTGTAATGAAACAGATTATTTTATGGAACTCAAACATCTGAACCTGGAAACTTTGAAGAAACAATGGAATGTACTCATTGAGCCAATGGGATTCAGTGTTTCCAAGGTCATTTAAAGTTGAGCAGGCTATTTAAGGCTATGAGTAGGCATTTAAGGCTGAGTTGGAGTGCAACTTAGAGCTGTATGGAGAGATGGGAGCATGGGATAGATGTCATACAGGGAGAAACAGGAAGGCTTTTTGAAAGGATGTGTGTAAAAGAGTAAGGTTTTGGAAGAGAAATCTGTAAAATATTTACTGGATTATAGATTTGGCTTGAATGGAGAAGTGGGGTTTACAAAGACAGGAAAGCACCGAGGGATCTGATTTAAAAGGAGATGTCAGGAGTTTGGTTGCAGTGGAATTCCATAAGCTGTTCAAAGGTGGCAGTGTGTGTAGTTCTGAAAGCAAGAAGGGCTTTTAATTGAATATGTTGAAAAAGAGCAGTATTCATTTTAGCTTTCAAATTTCAAAGTAATTTGATAGGGTTTACTAGTAACCCTAGGCTGTGGTTTTTGTTTTTTTTTTTTCCTGCTGTAAAGCTATGGAGTTTGGTGGAATTAAGCTAGAAATTAGAAAACATGGCTGTGTAGCAGTGTGATTGCTTCTCCCTTCTGTGTGCCAAGCTTCTGTTTATTTAGTGTGATTCTGCAAAAACATCCATTGATTCTGGTTATTCAGCAGCTAATTACCTCATAACCCACAGGATCAAGCTGCAGAGCTGCTTATTTAGCTTCGAATGACAATTCTTATTATGGTGCCCAGTTGTGCTGGCACTTGCTGCAGGGAGCCTCCTGTCCACTGTCCTGGTGGGGTGGCAGCAGAAAGGTCTCCTCTGGATGGTGGCTGCTGTGTGTGCAAATGGACAGCAGCTGCCATTCAAGTCATGGGTGCCCGATGGTGTGCTTATTCTGAAAATGTGAACCCTTTTTAGGCTGATTTTTTTTTTTCCTGTTGGTGTAATTTGATGTATGCCACAAGTTGAGGAGGTGAGAGCACAAGCTGGAGGAAACCAAGGTATCAGTGGAAGGCTCTGACAGGTCCCTCTCCTGCTTCCACCTCAGGCATTGCAATGGATAAAATGGAGAGAAAAATATAAATGTGTCAGAGTAAATCCCCAGGAAGAGTCTTAGCCTCTTCTAGGAAGTACCATGATGAAAATTATGCTGCATTGCGTTCTGTAGGGACCTGTCTCTTCATTAAAATAAAAGTCAAGCATGTCAATATAGTAGCATGTCAAGAGGTGTAGCAGCAGGAATTCTCCCAAAATGACACCTTGGTTGTAGTTTGACTAAACAGACAACAAATTGTTTATTGCAGGCTGAATTTAGACGTGCTGTGCAAACTCCTTCAGTGCATCCACAAAGCCCTCTAATGCTAATCCGTTTGGATACCATAGTACTGTTTCTAAATACAAAATCAGAATTTAAATTGCAGTTTTGTGGTCCACAAGAGAAAGGTAATACATAACTACTGTTATTTCAAAGACAAATCCTTTTGGGGGATTGAAATTCCTCAAACATCTTTAAGATTTGCAGCAGCAAATCAATACATTTCTCAACAACAATTATCCTTGGAAACCTTCCAATTAGATATGATATGAAGAAACAAAGCTCTGGTGGTCTCCAGCTGAGCACTGCCTGTGAAACTGCCTTTGCAACTTGAAACCTAAATGAAACTGTAAACCACAACTTGACTGTATCAGTGAGCAGCTATCTTTTGTCAAGTACATGTGGGGATAAAATAACTCCTGAGGCTGGAATTGTTGACTCATTTAAACTAAGTTCCCATGAATTGGCATCATCTCTCTTCTGTGTTTGACTGGAGCTCTTGAGTGCTTCAGCTGTATGAAGAATGAGCACTACTTTAGTAGTGCTAATTGGAGGGCTATAGCTTGTCCTAAAGTGGTCTTTGAATGTAGTGATAATGATAAAATATTAATGTCTCAGAACATTAATTAAGATTACTTATAGACACTGGGATCACTTTATACAGAAGAGCAGAAATACTGCAATTCCTGGCAGGGCTATTAAAAAAAAAAAAAAGAGAGAGAGAGAAGCAAAACTATATTACTGATATTATTTGTGATTAACTTTTAATGGACTTGTGATTTGAGTGGCTAAGAGCTACACTACAGGTCAAGATTTCTTGGTAATCCTTCCACTGTGAGTTGGACAGTGCTTGCCTGACTGAATACACAAATTAACTTCATTCTGCAGGAAAATACTGTAGGATTGCCTGGCCGTGGTTTAGTGGCCATCATCTAGCCTGTTCACTTTGCCACAGCAAATATATGTATAAGAAGTATATTTAGAGACACCTCTTGGAGAAGAACAGCTTGTTGTGATGGAAGAACCCAGTGCTGTGTAATGGGTGCTTGTGTTTCAGTTTTTGGAGCACTGTGGTTGGATGTTGTTTAAATGACAGCAGTGTGTACATCTGCCTATATAAAGCAAAAGTGGGAACACTCATAAATAACTAGGAAAAAAATTGGTTTTGTTTCACACAAATTCACTGTGCTCAAGCATGAGTGTGTGAAGGCAGCCTTTGCCCAAAATGCTGTTAAGCCTGCATTGTTAGGAGCAATAATAGGTGGAAATATCCTTTGTCTCCCATCATCACATGGCTGTGAAGACCTAGGGAAGGCCAGTAACAACTTTTGCCAGATGTATTCCTCAGGACACTCTTGGAGACCAAGGCAGCAAAGCAGTCTTCTAGAAGCTAGGTTCTATACCTTCTTCAAGCAGCTTCATGTGAACTAAATGGGATGAAATCACTGTGGGAGCAGGGGATTTTTAGTAAGATGTGAGCAATTCAGGTTCATGCTTTCAGGAATCACAACAAAATAACTCTCTTAATTTCTGCTAGATATTTTATTCCTGTATTTAGTCATCTGGTCTGCCTTTGGTTTCAGCTTTCACAATTCGACTTCAAGTCCATGTAGTTTGTGTTGCAAGCTGGCAAAATGTTGCAGCCTCCTACAGATATTAAAGGACCCCAAAGTCAAGAAGGATTAATGAAGTCTCTGGGTGAGACTGTAAATTATGGCTGCTTTCTTCCATAGTCTTTGATGGCACAGTCAGGTATTGCTGCTCTCAAGTGCTGTTGCAGAGGCCTCATTGATGCTGTCCCTTGGTCTGTTAACTTTTATGTCCCTCCATGCTGACAACAGTCCTTCAAGCTGCATCTCTAAACCAGAAAAAAAAAAAAGGTCAAAAGCTCACACCTATCTTTAATTCAGCTGGTTGAAAAATGTCAGAGTTGAATTCTCTGGTGGTGCACTGCATTGGAAAACTGGAAGAGAAAATGTTTTCTGCAGGGGATCACAGAATGATGGTAAAGCACTTCAGGTCTCCTTGGGCTTGGTGGGGTCTCTGACCCATTATACCTCAGCAAGCATTTACTCTGTTCTGCTAGCTCAGAAAGGGTTAAAGGCTTTCTGAAAGCTTCTGAATTTTAGGCACAGTTATTTTCCCTGTGTAACAGCGAAAGAATGACTATGCATAATCTAATTTTAACTTAATATAGTGTACCTCATAGATTTCCATGTATAGAATAATGCCAGAAGCATTTGAAGATGCTTTTCCTCTACTAAACCTGTGTTAAAACTCTGACATCAGCAGAGAAAAAATGTTGATTCAAAGAACTTTTAAAAAGCTTCCTCTTGACTTCTGCATTTGATGGTCTAAAAACACATTATCATGATAAATTTGTTACTGTTGTTAAAATCCTAAGCTCTCCTTTAACAAGATTGTGCTGATAGCAAAGCTTTATAGGCTGCTGTGATTCCTCTATATTAGTTAAGAGCTATCTAATTAGAAATGTAAAAGTAATTCTCATTCTGTAAACAAATATACTAAAAAACCTCTTAATGGATAATGCAGTTTTGCTGTTTAACTTCTGCAGTATTAACAGAGATCCCTCCAGCAGTACTAATACAGACATAGTTGCTAACTAAACTGATTCTTGAAAGAGGAGATAAATTTGGATTTCAAAATGGTGGTGTCAATTCCCCTGACCTGTGGGAAACAGAAGCAAAGACATTCCAGAGAGACTGTGTGTTTTTCCTGTGTTTTGTACATTTTTTGGATGTTCCCTGCACTACTTGTGCTTCTCTCCAAGGACATGGCTGTATCTTCTCTTCTTAATTTCTGTAATCAAATGAGGGGTTCTTGACAGTGTTCCTGTCATCTTTTCTGAACCAGAAGGCAAAACATTAGGGAGAAAAGGAGTAAAAAATTTCACAGTATGACTTCTGAGAAGTGCCGAAGGCCTTCCTACCTTTCAAAGAACTGTAACTCCCAATTTTTGTTGACTGCAATACATTTTGAAATACCGACCCTCTAAAAAAAAATGTGGCCTTGAGTACCTACGACTTGCTCTGCAATTGATGAGAGCTGCAGAACCTAAGCACCACTGAAAATCAAACTTATCAGTCATGCTCACTGGCTTCCTTTGATGCACACAACAATATGCCTTGGGGAGTTTAGGGAACTTTACTTAAAATTCCAGCACTTAAGTGAAGTTTCTGCTCATTTCTTTGCTGCTGGAGCTGAGGCTCTCCTGTGAGAGCAGGCACCACAGGCTCACCTGGAAACCCTGAACCCACACATGCCCCCTTTCCTGTGATGGGATGGGTAGCCTAGAAAATGAGCCCTGCTTCTACTGCACTGAGATTTAGTTACTGATTGCTGGGGCTTACTGTTAACAAGGAGAATTTCTTTTTCTCCTGAGAGACAACAAAAGACCTGTTTTGTTTTTTTTTTTTTCTGTGCAAGAAGAATTACCCAGGATGGAAGGTCTTAAATTAGCAAGTTATACTTCCTCTTTTGCTGATCTGTCTTCATAAGCCTTCAAACAATACAAATGCACCATAAGGTATTGGGCTTTGTGAAGCTTTGGTAGCTTCTCTCTGCTGGAGGATGCTAATACATGAGGTGTTGCATACTAGAGTGACTAATAAAAAAACAAATAAAAAAAAAGCACTAAGCAGTAGAGTGGCTTCTTTAAAGAGTCGGTGATATCTGTGTTCAGAATTAGGAGTTTAAACTTTGAATGAGGTGGTTTTCTTCTTAACTGCAGTACTAACTGGAGGAAAAAACCCAACTAAGTACAGAGTGTTACATCCTGATACACGTGGCATATGTTGGAAGGCTGATTCCCTAACAAGTGGAATATGAGAGCTTTGCAGGACCTGTGCACACTTAGAGCTGCACCTGGCTCATTCACAGCCTGGCTCTTTCTGTGCTGTAAGCCCTTGCTCAGGAAATAATGTTTCCTGGGCTTCTGTACACACCCGCTGAGTTTGGGGGTGCAGATTAATTTAATTGCAACCACTGAAAGGGTTAACCAAGACAGCAAAAAACCAGGCAGGTTATCAATGAAATAAAAGAAATGCTCTTTACAGAAGTGTGTTTGTTCTGTGGTGAGGGAAGGAAAGAGGAGGAGATGAAAGTGAAAAGTTTTGCAAACACAGTGGCTTTACCAGGACCTGGAAACTGGATAGAAGAAGAGTGCTGCTGCACTTGGGGAGAGTGGGTTGTTCATTCGGCGTGCTGTTCCTCACAGCCTGGGTTAAAATCTTGAGCTGTGTCCTCATGATGCCCTGGGAGAAGAGGGGAACTTGCTTCTGGGAACATGGGAGCTTTGGCTGAGCCCAGTGCCAACCAAGGTAAACAAACAACTCCCAGCTAGCCTTGAGCCTGGGCTGAGTACTCCTTTTGGTTTTTTTTTTCCCCTCTCCCTGTGGAGAGCTGCAGAACAAGGAAAATAGGTAGAAGTTGGAACTCCTGTGAATTAGACCCCAGTGGGACTTGTAAAGCACTTACTCATCCAAACTCTGCGCAGGTGAGAGGCAGAGGAAAAAGCTGGGCTGTCTGTGCACTGGAGAGGGGACTTACTCAGTGAAGAGCAAAGAGATACTGAGGAAATTAGAAAGGAAAATGTCAAGAAGTTGAGAAGAGAAATCTTTTGTCTAAATATAAAATGGGGCTGGGAAAGCAACCTAATTTTGCCTGACTTTAGAGCTTCTCTAAAGGAAATTTGTAATTTTTTTTTAAACTTTTTATTTTTTTTTTCCTCAGCAGAAGCAGGGGCTTGGCTCAGTGTGTTCAAGGCAAAACCTTTATGCCGTGCTTGTTGGCTGCAGGGGGCATCAGGGCACGGTTCCTCCAGCTGAAAGATGCTGTAGTGCCCGAGGAGCTTAAGATGCTCTGGAATCCCTACCTGTCTTCATCAGCATCCTTGTATGCCCCCCTCAGGCTGTCAGCAAACACAAATAAAGGGCAGATTCCAATTAAAAATGCACAGGGTCATTGTAATGTAGCTAAAGAGGCTCTCTGGGCTGTACTGCTGTCAGCCCAGTGCCGTTTGAGTCTCGGTGAGATGCGCTGAATCGAAGAGCGAAGCCCTGCTGGAGTGCAGCTTTGTTGGGCTTTGCTCTCTGTTGTTTTCTACTTGCCTCAAAGCAAGGCTGAGCTGCTGAAGTTTGGGCTGGCAGCTCGGGCCCCGTGTGCTCGTGCCCTGCCCTTCAGAGGGTCACTGTGCTGGGGGCTGAGGCATTGTCTGGTCCTTGTCCCAGCCCAGCGCCTGGGAGCAAAGGTGCAGCTCTGCCCGAGATCAGGGACTGCTCTCAAGGTAAAGGGGCTTTGCATCAGCAAAGCAAGGATGAGCGCTCGCTCTTTGCCTCAAGCAAGCTTTCCTCGTGTTTGAAGGGTTTGAGCGTGATGCTGGAAGGTCATTTGACTGACTTGCACATTTCTGCAATACCTGAGTGCTTGCTGGATTTCACTGTATGTCTGCTATTCGAGGCAGAAACCAAAACCAAAGTGTAATTAATATATAAAAGCCTCTTTTCTTTGCCTCAGGCTTGTTTCTAGTTTGTTTGTTTCAGTACATTTCAATGTGAATTTCCCTTGGTTCACTGACTCCAAACCAATGGTTGGCATCAAAACATAAAGCCTCGCAATCACTTTTGCCTCTTTCATGTGTGACTGCCTCAGAAACGGTGGCTCAGAGCACTAGAAATGTCAGCTACAAGCAGTTCTGGGGGCTACAGCTCTCCTTGTTGGGGTAGAGTTGTAAAAAAGCTTTGGCAGTAGGATGAGTTGATTCTCCTGGGTGCAGGGGACTCTAGCAGTGACTGCTACTCTATTGAAATAAGGTTTTCGCCTCTACCTGCTATTGCTCTAGTTTATTAAAAAGAGGTGTTTATTCCTTGAGGGGTTTGTGTATTTGTATAAAATAGAGGTTTCTTCATGCAGATTTGATTAAAAAGAAAAGTCAGAGAGTTGATAGTTTTGAGGTATTTCACATGAGTTCACACTTGGTTAACTTATATACATCTGCCCAGTACTTTTACATGCAAAAGGTCAGGGAGGTTCACTCTGATTTTCTTCTTGACTTGGTTAAATACATTACTGCAGCTTAAGGCTATAAATCTTAAATAGGAACCCGGGAAATGAGATGCCAACAAGAGTGAATGGGGGGTGCTGGTGATTCTGCTTTATGGGAGCTTGTGGGATCCCAGTGGGGCAAGTCCGAACTCAGGACTGTTGTTTAATAGGAAGCTTCACACACTTTATATTTAGTTTAATCTACTTAGAGTGACATAAATCTTTCAAACGTTTTACAAATGGGAAATATGGTTTTACTTTAAAGACTTGTATTACTAAAAGATTTCCAAATGTGGGATTTCCAAGTGCAAAACCTTCCTTTATGGCTTTTCTTTGTGTGCACTGTTTCTATATTATTTTGAAAAGAGGCCCAACAAACTACAAAATGATTTTTTTTTTTAAACAAAGAGGAATCCTACATTTAATGTGAAACTGAATAATTATTTTTAGGACCCAAAGATTTCCATGAGTAAGAGTCACTTGCAAGTAGTTTTCTAAGTAGAATTAAGAAATTGTAATGGGTTGACTCCTTTAACAACTTCAACCAAAATCCATGTAGAAAAAGCCATCTGCCTGGCTCCTGGATTGCAGTCTGTGTGACGATGCTGTGTTTCAGCAGGGATCAGTGTCAATGTGAGGAAGGGCTCCCAAGAGAAAGTGAAACATGATATTAAGAATGTCAATATTTCACTTTCTAAACTGAAATTCTTGGTAGTGTTGAGGTAATCCATATGTCTTAATCAGCTCCTGGTGTTAGAGTGGGAGGAAGCTCACACAGTAACTAGTTGAGGAGGAGGAGCACTTATTCAAAATAACTGCTTTTTTCCCCGAGGACTTTTGGGTTCTGGAAATATTTAGCAGATGAAATAGCGAGAGCAGCTGTCCTGAGGGAATTATCAGAGAGGCATTTGACATCACAGATCATATAGATTGCTAAATGAGTGTTTTGTCTGCAGAGGGCCTGAGGCGTGATAGCACCGAGTGGGTTTGGGGGATTTTTCCGGCTGTTGGCATTGCCCACAGCAGCATGGCATTGGGGGCTCTGCCCACGTGGGCTGTGCCTCCTGCCCCGTGCTCTGGAAGAGGATTTTTTTACAGAATCTGATGGAGATCTGATGGAGCCCCAGCCTTCGGAATGACACGGAGGTCGGGGTCTCAGAGCCAGGGGGAGGGATGCTGTCGGCACTCCAAGGCAGTTGTGCCTCTGGGGCTGTTTGCTGCTGGGACTGCAGGAGGGGTTGGCAGAGCCCCCAGGTCTGTTCAGCTGCCCCTCTGCTCAAGGGCCAGATCTGGGTGGCAATTTCAGTTCTGTGTTTCCCTTGGTGTGGGGGCAGGAGGTGCCCCCGCTGCAGCTCTGCTGTTCCTAGGGAGAGAGCACCCATGCATGCCTCACTCCTGCAGCACAGGGTCACTGACTGCTGCTCTCCTGGGGCAGCTCCAGTGCCACAGTGCTTCCCTGCACACCTGGGAATGGACTGCTGCCTCAGAATTAATAATTTAACTGATTATGAAGGCATGTTGGCAGATACCATAGTACCTGTCAAATCTAACTGCCTGTAAATTTAATTAGTGTGCAAAACCAGCTTTGGAGTATACCAAAAGTTAATTAGTCAGCAACTTAAGGTTGTTAGCACACTCTCCAGGGTAATAATATCCAAAAAAGGGTACATGAAGGCTATGATAAAATAATTAAAAGTGTGAGATCCTCATGGCATGTTTTCTTTAGGGCTCATCTCTGCTGTTTATAAATCAGTATGGAGGGATAAGAACAGCAGCACCTTGGAGCTGAGCTCTGGTGTGGGTGTCTTCTCTCAGTGGTGGGGGAGCAATTAATGAACAGGTGTGGTGGCTCAGGTCAGTCCTGTGCAGAGAGTTGAGGCTGTTCTAGGGAGCATCCTGTGCCTTTCACCATCATGTGTCTACCTGCTGGTGGGGAAACCCATGGTCTTCACAAAAGTATAGACTAGTAATGAACAATTTGGGAACCATGGAATGGCTGGGCCATTTCTAAATGGGCTGATAGGGAAGCTTGTAATGAATATTTTAAGTCTTTTAAATGAGGTAGTTTGGGAGAGAGAATAGAAACTCTTCAGGAACATTATCAGCAGCCTGAATGGTGGTGGCTTGTCCCAGTCACGTTCCCAGTACTTCAGGTGTCATTCAGGGTTAGCACAGTGGCTTTGCAGTAAGGGACAATGGCTTCCTACCTGAGAGGAAAGCAGGCTTACAGTTTGTCTGCCATGCAGGGCTCCCATGGAGAGAAGGATGTGTCACCCGCAGCCAGCATCACTGCAGGGAGGTTTCTAACGCTGATGGGAAGGCGTGGTGTAACAGGGCAGGTTTGAAAGGAAAGGAATGGCATTTGGTAACACTGAGTGTGCTCCATCTCTCACACCCCAGAGATGTACACACTTGTCTTCCTAATGTTCTGCTTCAGCCCTAAGATGCTGCAAAATGTTTATCCCAATTACCTGTATTTTTGTGGGAATAGCCTCTCCTATGAATGGGGCATGGACTAAAATGAGAGCAATAAAATTTTCTTCAAGCATCCCTGAGCCTGACTGTAGTTTGTTGCTAGATGCTTGCCCCTCTGAGTGCTCTTGGTCACTCATTATCCCCATGCATCATGGGGAAAGAAGGAAACAATTAACTTTATGATCCCTGAAAGAGTATGTAAAAGTCAACAGTGTCTAAGAAATGTCTGGAGGCTGAAACCACTTACCCACTTACATTCAAAAAATGAAAGGATTAATAAAAAATATTCTGGTTCCTCTATTCCCACTCCACATAGCGAGACAGCAAATTCAGTTCCTGTGCTCTGCAAATCTCAGGGGGGAGGTATTTTGGAGGCACGTGGCAGCTGTGCCAGGCAGTGCAGGAATAGTGAGTGGCTGATCTGCCCTAGCTCTGGGAGAGAAAAACTGCATTGCCCATCAGTACTGGGTTGCCTGCCTAGACTGATGTCTCCAGCATTGCCTGGAGACCCCCTTCCAAAGTATGGGATTAGTGGGATTATGTTCTGGGAAGGGACTTGGAGCCATAGCAAAGAGCCTCTCTGGGCTGGTGTTTGATGGAGTGGGACCTTCTTTCACAGTATAATGAACAGGCCAGTGGAGAGAAGAGTTTTCCTTGAAATCCTGTATTATCATGGAGCAGTGTATCCACGGTTTGTTTTTTGGAAAGTTGGTGTAGGGACAAAACAAGGAGGAGAAGCAAGGCTGGCTGCTGTGTGTGTACGCCTGCTTGCAAACATACTTTCCCTTGGATTTAATATGTACCTGTTGGGGTTCATTTTCACTTTCTATAGAACCTGAAAGCTCGGAGATGAATTTTTTCTGCCAAAGTTCTCTACCACACACACAAGGTTTGTTTAAACCTCAGCCTGGACCTGCTGAGGACCTGAATAAGATGATTTCTTGACAATCCTCTGTCCAGTTGTGTTTAGCTCTTGGGTTTTGCTGTGACATCTTGTGTAACATCCAGCCACCTTAAAGTCTATGCAAATATGAGATTGACTTTGGTAAATCAGGATTTGGGATGGTTTTCTTTCATCACAGACCCGTGACAAAGTGAAGAATGGCTGACTGGGTTCTCTAAACCACCAGATTTCTGAGAGACAGACTGCACACTGCTGAGTGAGCTTAATTTAATGAACTGAGGGAAGCCATGTAATCTAGCTGCTTATTATGTTAAGAGGCAGCAGATAATCTAATGATCCACAGGTGGCTATTTTGATTTTACTGCGTGAAGTTAAATACATGCTCAACTCCACCCCACTGAGCAGTGTTTGTCCCTGTGCTGAAGGGGCACAGAGGGGGGCTGTGCCTGCCTGCCAGGATGGGGCAGCCTCAGGCTCCCAGGGATCTTTATTTCTGTGACCAGGAGCTCTCAGTCTCAGCAAAAATGCTAGTGATGATGTGCGGAGGAAAACTTATTGAAAGCCAGCAGATATTATTTTTATATTTTTAGGACCACCTGGTAATTTTGTGCCTTTTTATGCATGTATAGGTGCTCTGGAGAAATGCACGTCATGGGTTATTTATATTTGTAGAATGCTTATGTATTTTAGAAGGTACCTATTCGCAGCCTGTAATCAGGCTTTAATCATGGCCTGTAATCACAATCAATAGATTAATAGATTAATTAATAAATTAATGCCGATGAAATATGATTTTTCTATTGATTGTATGTTTATTGATTTTGATGCCTGGAGGTGCCAGCCTCGTCGCTGGGTTTTTCTTCAGAGGAGCAAGCTGAGTTTTAATGAGATTTGTGCCTAGCACTTAGAAACACCACTCTTCAGTGTACCCTGCTCCCATTTTTGGGATCGCTAATGTTGTTGATGTAAAACTGCTTCCCATCTTTAATGTAAAACTCAACTTTTTAATTGCTTTTGGTTCTGTTCAGGCTAACTGTAATAATTTCACTTTTTTTGTTTAAAATCTCAATCATACTCGCCATATGGCAAGCATCATTTATACATAAAAGCTACTTGCTGTTTTACCTTTGGAAATCATCAGGGCCTTCACAGTGAGAGCTTCCTAACCATCTGCTCCCCTCTCTGACCTCGTGTTAATGTAGACATCTGCAGTTGTGACTCGGGGGTTATTAAACAGCGATGTCCAGTCAAATGCCCTTGTGCCTGGCTTTCCAAACAGCAGCGCTGCAGAAAGCCTTAGCTGCAATAAAAGCCTTTCAATCTGCAGCTGAGGGAGGCAGGCCCGTGCCCCCCACAGCCCCTGCAGGACCTGCTGCACATTCACGCACAACGAGAGGATGGGGCTGAGGGGACACAGCCATCCCAATTAGCCATGGGCTGGGATTGATGTCCTGTAATCCTCTAATGCCAGAGATGCTCCAGCATTAGACCCCATGCTAATCCATTTTTAGAAGGTGCCGCGTGCATAAAGAAGATTATGCCATTTTAAAGTGAGCTAATTATTTGTAGTCAATCAGAGCACCCCTCAAATTACAGAAGAAAGTGCTGTAGGTTGAAGTCCTGTCCTCGATGAAGTCAGCAGCCAGACTCTTCCTGGGCTCAGTGATGCAGGATGGGAGTGCTGGAGTTTGCTTACCCTGCCCCTTCACCCATCCTGGCTACCTCACAGCACACCCTGCACGGCAGGCTTTGGGATGCTTTGTTTAATTTTGCTTTTCTCTATCAAAATATTGTGTGCAAATGTTGGCCAATGAGGAGAAAGAGGTGGCTTCTAGTAATCCACTGTGTTGCAGGAGTTGGAAACAATGGAGCTAATCACAAAATTTCAATGTCTAATGTTTCTAGTGTTCTGAGACTTGGCACTATTCATCTTCACTGCAGATGAAGACAAACCATTAATTTTAACACATACATTTATTTAAAAAAAACTAGAAGGAAAAGCTAATTTAATTTTGTGGTTAATGTGCTTTTAATTTTTTTTTTTTTTAAGGCAAATGTTGCTTACTAGAGCTGTTAATTTTTTAATATACATTTTTGGAATTGTATTCAGCCATAATAATGACAATTAGGTTTAATGCATTTGTTTTATTACTGGTCTGTTTTCTCTAAAGCAGAATGCCTTTAAGCACATGTAATGATTTTGCTATTGAATTGTAAAAAATCTTGGCAAAATATTCAGGTAATATCTTGGTCTGAAACTGATTCTTGCACATATTAGTCCTTTTAAATGACACAGCAAGAAAACTGCTCTAAAATATATTTGTTTAGTGGCTTAAATATGGCAGTTAAATGCTGGGATTTCTGATTAAAGCTCTCTGTTTTTAATGGCCCATAAGCATAAAATAAATCTTGGTGAGGTGGTAAGGGTTTGGGGGAAGAAACCTTGGGCTGGCAGGTACAACTGCTTATGGGTTGTGTTTCCTCAGTCTGTCCCTGTCCCACCTGGGCAGGATGAAGTGTCAGACCCACAGGAAAAGAAATCACTTTCATTATTTGGTGGTGGCAATGGAGAACATTTCCCCCTGAGTTTCTTTATTTTTCTTAAATAATCAGTTGCATGGGTTTGATTTCTGAAGTAGATTGATTTCTTTATGCAAGTAGCTGGTAAGAAAATCACTGTAGGAAGTTGGACCAAATGCCCAATTTGGGTTACCAATGTGTCTGTTCACGTGTACAGAGACTGAAAAATGGGTTGAAAATGTGCATGAGTTCTCTGAAAAGAGATCCGTGAAAAAAAAGTGTCAGAAATGCTTTTTCAGTTTTTGTACTTGACCAAGTTTCATAAATACTTTAATATGAAGTATTTGGCTTCCGATTACCTCAATGTATGGATTTTTTAGGAAAGTTGGTGATGTTTGTGTTTTTTGAGAGGATGTGGGTAGGAGGGGGGTGGCAGATGGGAAAGTCAGGAGAAGGTTAGGATATGCTTTTTAAAGGGAATGCAAATAGAAATGTAATTTAAAAATAAAAAGGAAAGGATAAAAGGGTTTCTGAGGGGATCTGTTGGCTCAACTGGGATGGCTGTGCTCCCAGACAAGGGGTGAGGTGCAGTGTTTTAGCTTCTGTCACAGGTCCAGAGGAGGAGGGGAGGAAGGAGCTGTGATTTGTGGCTGGCAGCAGCGTGGATGAGAGCTGTCTGTGCTGCTCCCCAGCCCGTGCAGCTCCCGCAGCCTGGCTGTGGCTGAGGGTTCTTTAGGGAGCAAAACTGACCTTGAAATGTGCTGGGAGTGCGCGGGACAAAGTCTCTTGCTCTTTAGGGAACTTTATTTATTGCTGGTTGCTTCTTGTTCCTGAGCCTTAATTTAGTTCCTTTCAAATGCCTCTTTTCAAAAATCCCTTAAACAGCTTCGTGTGAGTGAAGGGGAAATGGCAGCAAAGGAGTCACAGAGGTGGGTGCCTGCCTGTGGGGAGAGCTGCAAGGAAGGGATGAACAGGGATGAGCATCCATCCCCTGTGAGCAGGGATGGATGCCCCATCTCTGGAAGTGTCCACTTTGGGCAACCTGGTCTAGCAGAAAGTGTCCCCCCATGGCTGGGGGTTGAGAATTAGCTGGTTTTAAGGCAGGTTCAGTCCACGCTGTTCTGTGCCTCTATGATTCTATGTGGTGCTCACTGCACCACAACCTGAAAATTCAGGTACAGGGATGCAAAGAGACTTGGCCATTTCCATTCTGAGGAGGGATTTTAATCATAATCTACTAAGTAGCAATTTGCTCTGGTAAGGTTTGGGAAAGGAGCTCTGTAGAAGTCCCTTCTGGGTCTGTCCTGTGGTGGAAACTTGGTTTAATCTTTGTGCAGAAGGCAGCAGCAGCGTTTTGGGTGTGGCTGACAGATTTTGACCATGAGGCAGGAGACATTCACACCTGGGAGCCCTCCTGAGTGGTTCCTGTTCCCGGGGATCTGTGAGTCTGCCTGAGTGCACCTTTTTGCACAGTTGCTCATTTTTCATTAGGTAGTGATTTGATTAGATAAAAATAAAAGTTGCTTGAGCATTCACTTTTGCAGTGATGCATAACAAATTTATGCAGATTCAAATAGGACTAATCTGCATGCAAAATAAAAAATATGATTACTAACCCGTATGCACCTGTACTGAAGTTTAATTGGGTACAAATATGAACAGGAAGAGAGAAACGTAACAAAATGTACAGCCTTGAATTTGGGTATGAATTAATGCAAAGAGATCCTTATAGTGTTAATGATGATTCAGGTGTTTCCGGAGTAAATTAAATATTTCAGTAATTTAAGAACACTTATTCTTTAATTCACATTGACTTTATTAGGAAAATACAGTCGTGTTTTCTGCAGACTTTTCACCATTTACTTGCTTTAGCTCTAATGGCATTCAGTTCATGTCCAGGATCACCCTGAAAACTCAGACGATTGATTCTGATCATATGTAAATCACTTGACAATGGTCGTAGTTTCCTTGACATAAAGGAAACGTTATCAGTGCTAAACAGTGCATTAGGAGGTCAGGACTTAAAGTCAGGAGAGCTTTAAAGAACATGTTATTACTCATTTTCATAATAGTTTTGGTGGTGTTCAGTGATTCGTTCATCTAACACTGCAGCTTGTGTTCAGATACAATATCAGAGCATCTCACTTGCCTGTGAAGGTCTCCATGGTCCAGGGAGGTTGGATGTCTGTGGAAGTGCGTTTCAGCTGATGTTTCTTTTTTCCAGGATGCTCTGAGAAGGCTGTTAATGTGCCATGGTTAAGCAGAGGAGAGTGAATTCAGGTTGTAGAAGTGAACAGGTTATGAGGAGAAAAGTCAGTTGTCACTACTGGCTTCTCATTCTTAGGGCACGTATCTGAGGGGACTCTCCAAAAGAGAGAGATCTCTTCAAAAACAGAACCCATGTAATCGCTGTAATGAAGTGAATGGAAAGTATTTGGGCTGGTAGCATTCCTGCACTGAAAAGCTGGCGTTGCTTGAGCCAGACTTTGTCCCTCACTGAAGCTGGTACAGGATACCAGTGCTGGGAAAGTAACCCCTTGCCTGGCTGAGAAGGTCTGGGCAGCCAGGAGCCCAGCTTGGGCACCGTATGGGTACCCTGGTCATTAGAAAATAATATTGCTCTCCAATACTTACTTATTTATAATAATTACTTCCATATAAAAGCTTTCCTGAATGGGCTTCTTTGGGACCAGGCTCATTTCAGTGAGAGACACGCTGTGATGAGGAGAGCCTCCCAAGCAAACATTGCACACTGTGAACACCAGCACTTGCACCTGAGCTCTGCTGAGCCCTTTGGGTGAAGAACAGCTCTTGCTAAGATATTTCTGACACATTTTGATGGAGAACAAATGTAAGTAGTGGGAATGCTTTAAGTAAACTGAGCTGACATCAAATAATCAAAACCACTTAACACTGTGACACAAAGTGACAGCATCACAGAACTTCAAAATTTAAGTTGACACTCTGTCCTGTGCATTAGTAGATACAAGAGCAAACAGCACCATGGCATGGGTTAGTTATGGAGTGTCAGGATTTCCTCTGAGTGGCTGTGACACTGGAGGCTGGCCTATGACCCTGGAGTTGTTTTATACAGAGGAGTGGTTTTGTACACAAATGAACAAGGCTGTGAAAAGGTGGCTTGAGCAGAAGGCTCCCAGTGGAGCACTGTGTGGGAGAGTGGCTCGGGCTGTTTGCTGGAATGACCACTGTGCTCGTTGAAAGCTGTGTGGGATGAGAGAGGGCTTGTGACTGGAGCCTTGACATGCAAATCTATCCTTGTTTAATAAGAATATCCCTAAATGACTGTATGGGGAGACATAGGTTCAGATTTCTCTTGAAGTTATTCATCTGAGACCTCTCAATTTATACATATTTCCCAGAGGAAACAGCCTCTATTGCTTCCTTTAAGCAGTTACCCAGGATATATGCTACCCACAACAGCTGCTGCTTGCAAGAACCTTAATTTTGTTAATGTTACCTCTGCCAGAAAATATTCAAAACAGAAAATGAAGTATCTGTAGTGGTGTGTTCAACTCAGCAGGAAGCTGCATTGGTGCCAGGGCAGAGTGACACAGAATAGTAGAGTTCTGTACCAAATAAATTATTAATCTTTAACGTGCAAAAAGAGGAGCTGTAGGGAGAAAGAACGGCATGATCTGGCAATGCTTGCAAGCACCTGTGAGTCTTGTGGCTGTATTGAGTTTCCAAGAAATATCTTTATATTCTAGACCCTAAAGAAAATAACACAGTGAGGGAGCCACCTAATCCGTTTGTCCACTGCCAAGCACAGTGCTGGCTTTACCAAGCCCTGCCACATCTTGGTTATTAACTGTTTGATCAGGCAGATGGGAAAGGGCTTTTATTCTGCACTACCATCTGCAAGGTTTCAGAGTTAATAGTGAACTGAAGACAAGAATAAGTAGTTCCACTGGAGGGTCTGATAATTGCTTATCAACAAATGACTAAAAGTGACTTGAAAGCAGACAAATGAGAATGTGCAAGTGTTGTAGGTGAATAGGCTTCCAGAGGTCAATGTTCAGGGAGTATTCGTTGGGCCTCGGGTTCCTGTGACACCACTGGCCCTTTCAGAAGGCATTTGCTAGTGTCAGAATGGTATTTTAGAGAGGTTAATGAGCCCTTGAGGAGAATGGAGGGATTTCTTAATGGCAAAGGGGGAGAAAATATACTGATGAGAAACGGAAGCGAGAAGGCAGTGAGGAAGGCTTGTTGTTTCTGTAGTTATTCTGTATTTAGGTGGACTCTGCTCTAGTATCTGCAAACAGCCTGTGAGTATAAATGCTCCAGGAAAAGGTTGTGTTTCAAGACAAAATACTCTGATATTCCTGGCTCAAGTGAGATCATGGTGTATATATAGCAGGATGTAGCTTTGACTGTGTCACTGTCACTGCTTGGGTGACGTGGCATCATCCGGCAGTGCTCTAGAACATGTTCAGGCCATGGAGGTGTGATGTGTGGGCATAACAGTGAATGCGTATTTAGAGCTTGACTTTACATTTGGGTAGGGAAAAACTGAGTTTTCCATTTTGGTTTACCTAGGGTTTGGGTTTGCAGGGTGGTGTGGGAGTACCCTGAGCATTTACAAAAGGGAATCCAACCAAGTGCTAGAAAGTCACCATAGAAACATTAATGTGTGGAGAGTATGACAGAATTGTTTCTGTAGATACTTCCTGAGGTTTTAAAGGCTGATACTTTTCAGAAACGGCGGAGTGCATCCGCTTAATTGAAATTGGAAGTTTCAGAATATTAGATTTGCGGAGGTGTGTGGAAGGAAGGAGATGCTTTTGGAGCAAGTCTTCTGCTGTAATGGGCAAATAGGTCACATACTCCTTTCAATTTTATCAAGCTATCCTGTTCATAAGTGGTTGGATCTGGGCTCCCAGTAGTGCTGCTCCCTCAAAATCACTAAGCAAAAGCTTCAAAGGGGTTTTTATTTGAGTTCTGTGTAAAATAAAATGAATTGTCCTTTACAAGAGGTCAGAATTGTTATTAGTTCACATCCAATGCTGTGAGGGAGTATTAAGCAGTAATTAACCATTACATCTGTTTAAAATTCCCTCGCCAGTTCTTCCACAACAAATAACCTCTTGCTCACTGGCAGTTTTTGTGGTTAAATGATACTTCGTCTGTCTTTATCTTGTTTAGGAAGAGTAGAGAACTCAAAGAGCCCTTGGAGGTCATTTTTGGTTTACAATTGCTTTGTGAGTCCTGTTGGCCCTGCTCTATAGGGTTGTCTCACCAAGACATCTGGAAGTTCTGAGACATTCTTGGCAAACAGATGAGGAGCTTAAAGCTTTCAGAAGTTCTTTGATGCAGCCAAAAGTGGCTGAGGCAAGTGGAAACATGCACAGGACAGTTGGTGAGAACTGGGCTAGGAAGAAGCTCGTTGAAATTTTGCGTCTGACTTGGAATTTCATCCTGTGTTGATTTTGTTTTGTGTTTTTTTTAAAGCTGACCACCATAGGGTCCTGTAGGGCCTTGGTTTGAGGTGTGTTAATTGCTCAAGTCAGTGGCCCTCTCTTTGATAGAGCTGGTCATCTATCTTTCAGGAGTTTATTTTACTATTTCACAATTAAATGTTTAAGAATCCATGTTCATAAAAACTTTCTCCAAAGAGTTACTTCTTGTCTTGGACAATCACACTAAATTATCCACCAGTCTCCCAGTTATTTTCAGAAGTAATGGCTTGACCCAGTTACACAGTTCATTCCTCAACATTTTTCTGAGTTTCTTGGATGGCCATTTATTTTCCATCTCATTGAATATCAAAATGACCTGTCCTATATTTTTTTTTCTACTTATTTAGCTCCTGTTGGGTAATGGGAGTTTGTAGAGGTTTGGCTTTCAGTGCTAAACAGCCATGTTCCTGTGTATTGTGTAAGTTCTCACAGGAGCTGTTTGGTAATGGCTTTTATGTTGTGCTGGACTGGTGCTACGTGGTGCTGCACATCATGTAGTTAGAAGTTTTTATCAGATGCCTTGGTTATAAGCAGCAACGGAACAACATCCTGAAATTTGCTTGCACTGTTTTTTTCCCCCTTCCCCATTCCCAAATATTGCTAAATTATCTTGGTTATAACTAAATCTTGGTTTTTTTAGTCTTAAAAAATGACTCACTGGGAACTTGCAGCTGTAATGTCATGTTCTCTTATTGCTAATAGTCACTGTAGATCGTATTTTCCTTCCCCAGTACTTGTCAAAACTGGAAATGGGTGGGTTTCTTTGTGCCTTGATAAATCAAATCAGTTCCAATGAATGGCAGTGGGCTCCCACTCTGCATGTCATCCTTGCTGTGAATTTTGAAATGGCGTGCATGGTTCTAATATGAATTTTGTCTATGCTGTTATTTTAGTGCTATTTTTTAATATAACATTTACGAAAACATTGGCAATCAAAGAACGTGTTACCATTTGTGCTAATTTCAGGAGATGATCACAGGGCTATGTAATTAGCATTGATTAAAAAAGGAGCTGAATGGAGAGGGGCTACTTATGAGATGGAAGAGCAGGACATTTTCACTGCCAGACAAGGAACACTTTGCAGTATGTTAATGAATCATGACAGCTGGAGAATTCATAAAGGCCAAATCAGAGATGATTGCTTCTGTTACAAGGCAATAGGTAGGTCACTGGGCATTATAAGATACTTAGAATGGTATCCTGTTTTACTGTGGGGAAAGTGAGAGATTTATGTAATGGAAATCCTGTTTCACAGCTCTAATAAGCTTGTTAATAACAATTCAGTGTGTCACGGCACTTAGTGAGGATTTCAGGTTTTGTAATGTAGAATGAGGTGAAAGATTCAAGTGGAGAAGGAAGAAAGATGTTGCAGTGGACTTATTTTTTTGTGCAGCAGTGTGTGCTAGCAGCATCCTTGAAGAGGCTTTTATGGACTTCAAGTTGAAGTCCAGTTGCACAGTGTAAAGACAGCGTGGTTCCACTTGTGCTGTCTCTGAGCCACCTGCCTGCCCTGAAAATGTGCCTGCAGTGGAGTGGAGAATTTAGTGGTGGCAATTAGACAGGGCCAGTTTCCTTTTGTCACTGTGCTTGAAATGGCACGTGCTGAAGCTTTTCTGAGCTCTCATGGGAAAACCCTTGTGCTGACAACTCAAAAACTTGTGTGCTTCCTCCCTCTGTTTGTTATCAGGGTGCTGTGGGTGAAATTTAATAGGTGCAGGCTGCTTTTCTCTTCTTGGGGAGAACTTCTTCGTGAGGATGAGTCCTTCTTTGCATCTGGAACTGACCACTCATATACACCAGTGTGAAAATCTTACATTTTTACTATTTGGTGTCACTATGGGACACAAAAGTATCTGTATGAATCTGCCCAAAACCTGTCTGCAGAAGGTGCTTTTGTTTCACCTCTTCACTCAAGTTTTAAATCATATATGTAACCACAGTTCTGTCCATTCAAATGCTGGTTCAACACTTCAGTGCTGGTTACAGGTTTTTTTTTATTTGCTGGTCTGTCTGGGACATGAAGCGACATCAGTGAAACATGAACCCTCTAATAACTGGAGAGCAGCCTGGAGCAAAACCTTGCATGTCTGAACAGCTCCACAGCTGCAGAAGAGGGGAGAGGATGCAAATTTTTTGGTCTAGGCTTTCTGTGACCGATTCTTTCCTGCTGATTAACCCAGCTCTTGGAAGCTCACAGCAATTTGGTGTGTCAGAAACCCTTTTCTAGGCTTGTCTCCAGAGGGCAAGGGCTGTGGTTTTTGTTAGAACCTGACTTCAGTGATGGATCACAGCAGATCTTTGCCCTTGCTTCCAGACCACCTGCTCATTTCTGGACTGTGCAATGTACTGATAGAGGTGAGCATGTATGAGCTTACTTGAGGTTGCTGTGCTGGTTTTTTCTGCCTTGAAGCCAGTTAAAAGGAGAAGTCACAGGGCTGTGGAGGTTGTGCAATGTTTGGTCTGTTGCCTGCTCCAAGTAAGGTCCTTTTCACGAGGCAAAGTCATGCTGGTAAATAGATATCAGCTGTCAGCTTCACCTTTTTCTTTCTTCAGTTCTTCTTTCCTTATCTTTTATTCTCTCCTCCTTGAAGGAGTATGATGACATAGGGTTGTTCCCTAATTGCAGCAGAAGCCTAGGTGGGGAATACATTAAAGCATGAACAAACAGGAATCTGCTAGATAAACATTTAATTTTTGCCTGCCTACTTCAGTTTTAAGTCCCAGAGGGCCAGCTTCCTACTATCACTGAACCTCATTATAGTTTTATCTTTGGTCTTATAATAAAATGAAAAGCATTAAGCAACTGGAGCTGTCCTAGGCTATTTAGGATCGATTCACGTAACCACTAATTGCAGTTTGCCTCCCAAGTGCTGTGGAAGTTGAAGGTCTTTTGCTCTATATGGTGGTCAAATATCTTCTTGAGACAGTGCACAAAGCAAAGTTAACAGTGTCCAGGGTTATTTAATATCCTAAAGAAGGATACAGAGGAGGAAGTGGAAAGCAATCTGGCAGTCTGCTGAAGCTGCTGGCATGGTTTTGTTACAAATTAACTGTATCAGAGTGAATTAGAAAGAGAAAAAGGGTTGCAAACGTTCAAAAGATTTGTACAGAGAATTTAGATTGGCTTGTATATGTGGCTATTTTCATGTTTTCTGTGGAATTAGTTCATGTGGTTCCAATTATACATTTAAGTTCCATATTATTATCTTCAGTTTCCTGAGTGCATGATTTATGTATCTGAGACTATTAAAGCCAAATGCACAAATTGAAATTCACTGCACATTGATTAAATTGGCTGTATGCATTACTTAAGTTAAATAAATTACGTACGTTAAAAAATGACTCTAATAGTTACAATTTGCAATTCGAATGACCTATAAACCAAGGATTATTTGCCAACAAAATGTTTGAATAATATCGAGTAATGAATATATTAGAGAATTTCATGAGTTCATCACAATCAATGAATAAGGAAAAAGTACTTATCAGATAATCTCTAAGTATTTGTTCAGTGGAAAATCAAATTCACAACAGGTTATTTGGAAAATCCAGCTGAATGTCGAGCACTCATGAATGAATGAGGTGTGATGAATGCACCTAATTGCATATAATACTGTCTTAAGGAGGTTGCCTTTCTGCAAATACGCATCTTCAATCTGTGAAGAGAGAAATTGAAGACCGTGGTCATGCTGCATCCACAGAAGGTTGCAGTGGTGTGCCTAAATTAATTCCTTTGAAGATCACTCCTTTTTGGCTCCAGAATTAAAACACAATCCAGGCTGAATCTTGTCTTAATGGTGCTCCCCTCTTCTCAAGCCTGCCCTTGGGATTCCTGTTAGTCTGCTCCAGTGCTGGGGTGTCGGGGGCTGCTTTGCTCGCTGCTGGCAGTGTGGGTCTTCAGGGAGGGCACAACTGCTGTGCAGGAGCTTTGTAAAAAAGGTTGGTAGCTAAGGGATGGTCTTACTTTTTTTCCCTAAAAACTGGTTTCTGTCATGATATTTCTATTTCAGGTAAAGTGTTTTCAGGTATTTCTACTTCAGTGCTGGTTACAGGATGGGTAGGTCTGGCTCCATAAAGCTCTTCTCTTATTGCTTGCTCTAGTCCTTTTGAAAAAAAAAAAAAAAAAAGTACCCTAAAACCCGTGGGCTGTTGAGTTTTTAGTGTGCTGGAAAAATTATACAACAAACCCAAACAAGCACAGACTGTCCCTTCCCAATCAAACCACACTATTTTTTCCCAATAACAGCTTCCAAATGCCAGCAATCCATCAATATCCAACCTCCCTTCCAGCCTTCTCCAAGAGGAACTGTTATGTTCTATAAACCTTCCCAACAGTTCATGTATATAGTAATTACACTAATTAAAGATACAGAGTTTTATTTTAATGTATAGATAACACGGCTCTTTTTTTTTCTTTACCAAAAGCTTTAACTGTGGGACTTGTGAAAACAGGTACTTTAAGAGATGAAGTGCTCAGAAAAATTAACAGATTGTATGGGGATCTTGAAAGGTCACACCAGTACTGATTGCATTAAGAGGAAAAGGGCACGTTAGCAGGAAATGGGCAAAGATGGATGTCAAATCTTGGATGTTAAAGTATTTCATTTTAGCCTGGTAGAGAAATCTCTGTGCATTACTGAAGATGTGGTGTTCCTTATCACCTTCCATCAGTCCTCATTAATTTCTGGGAAAATGCAAAAGGCAAGATTAGTTCCACTTGACGAAGGGCTGGAACCTTTGGCATTTCTTTCCTACTTAATGCATGTTCACCTTGAAATTTATTTGGTCACAGTGGGAGACAGACAAGTATGTTAGTGTGTGTTGTGTGTTGTTGACAAGACACACAAGACAAGTGTGCTGTTGGCCTTTTGTTTGTTGGGTTGGTTGGTCTTTTGCTTTTTAAAAGATCCCTGTATGTTTGTTTATCTTTAACCACCTGGGGAAAAAAAAAAAAGAAAAAAAAAAAGAAAAGGGATTCTGAGCTGTTGCAGTCCAGGATTTTAGACAGTGCTGCAGGATTGCCTAAGCAGCCTGGGCTTGTGCATCTGGCCAGGAACAAAAGATGCCACAGTTGTGTTTCCCCCTGCTCTTCTCTCTGGTTGTAATGTTCTTTATTCCACACCACCAGAGCCTCTACAAAAAGCATTGTGGCAGGTTTTAAAACCAGTTTATTTGTTGGAATAATACTTGGCAATATTACTGAGTTCTGAGCTGAACAAAGATCAGAGATGTGCGTATGGAGAGCAGCAGCTGAAACATACAGTGCAATAAATGATGGGCTGCATTTTTAAATTTTCTATTTATTTCCATCATTTATGTCAAGTTAAAAGTCTTTGGGGGGGAGTGGGTTAAATACTTGGTTTTGAAGTTTTCTTTTTGCCTACTCTGCAAATCAGCCATTTCTAAACGCTATTGCAGTCCAGTTTATAGTGGAGGGAATTGTATTTCTGTCCTGTGAAGTACCACATGCCTGGCTCTATTTGTTATCTTTCACTGTCATGACAGTGTATTTGAATAATAGAATCTGCAAATAGAGTTTAGGTAGAAGAGAACAAAATATGAATATGAACAGCTCTGAAAAAGCCCTTGTAAAATAAATAGGTTTTACTGTAAAGATGGTGGGAGCCTTATGTTATGTAGTGTTGAGCACCCTGTATATCAGTGGCAGTCAGCTCCTCTGAATTTAAGACCATAAAGTGACTTGGTAGTCAGCAGCTGGGCTGTGATGGGACTGCCAAAGGACACTGTTCCCCCTATTATATTTAAACTGTGCTACCCTGACAGTAATGGTGTGTTGTGAAGATTAGGCAGGCTCAACATGTAATTTGAAATTAATTTTATTTGTTACATTTAATTAGCTACTATAATCCATAAAATGTGCTGTGTAAAACACACAAAATGAAAACAAATGACCACCTGTGGCAGTTTAACATCACTTCTGTGAATTTAAAAAAAAAAAAAAACAAAACCAAAAAAACCCCCTTGAGGTAAAAGGTAATCCCCCAAATCTGGCTGCCAGATAGGAAAATGTAAACCTTTGTGCATTGTCCTAGCCAGGCCCTTTCTCCGATGTGGGGCTGCTTTTATTAAGTCCTTAAGAGAAACCTATTAATTTTGATGAAATTTCTTGTACCAGGAAGTAAATAAAGACACATGTACAGAGAAGAGCCTGCTGGACTCAGTGGAGAAAACTCTCTCTTGTTTTTATGTTGCTTAGAACGTGTTCTGAAAAGTGTTCCCAATATGGATTTATGTGAGTTAGCAGAGGGCAGCAGGTGCACGCTTGGGGTGACTCTCATTCCAGGTGGTGGTGGCACTGCTAGGAATCCAGAAAGTGCTCATTAGAGAGAAGCTGTTGCAGTTATTTCTGATCATAAGACATGGGACCCATCCTGCCAAATAAAAATCTGGCTGGTGCTTGTGCTTGTTGTGCTAATTTTCTAGAGAATGGTTTTGTTTAATGTAATGGAGCTTCAGGTACTGCAGGTTCTACAGCAGTCTCCAGCCAGATACAGAACTGTTCACCTCCAGGAAAGTGGGAGAGAAAAGTCTGGGCTGTACAAGAGGTGGGTGACTCGGGGGTAAATGTCAAGAGCAGATCTCAGTGCTGGCAAGGGAGCTGAGCTGAGCATGAGCCCCTGTGTCCTGCCGAGCTGAGCTCCAGACTTGTTCTGTCAGGTGCCCTCCTTATGTGGTAGGGTCAGTACCTTCAAGCCAGGCTCAGGGCTTCAGTGGCTGTCTGATACAAAACTCATTAAAAGAAGCCTTTCACGACAGGCAGCGGGCTGCCTCTCATGGTTTTGTGTGCTCTCAAGTTATTAAAATCTTTGAAGTCCTGTATCTGATTTAAGGGTAGGATTAAGGGATATTTGGGTCTGTTGGTTTTTATAAAATATAATTTTATTTTATTCACTCAGTTAATCTACATTGCTTGAGACTGCTAAGGCTGGTTGGAAGGAGCAGGTAGCTTAAATTACTGAAAGAACAAAACACAGCTTGGTGTGGAAGTTACAGAATTCACTGCACTGTCTAAAAGTGGCACAGTAGTAGTGAAAAAATTGCTTTGTGTGCTCATGCTTTCTAAGCTCATCTGCTCTGCAAGTGTCCCTCTGTGATGACAGATTTAAAAAAAAAAAAAAGCTTTGCCTTTGGAGAATTTTGTAAGCGGGTGGAATATGTTGAGGCCTGGCCCCTGTGAACAAAGCACGGCAGCGCTGGCACCTTGGCTGGGCTGTCACATCCATTAGGGGCTGTGTGAGCAGGAGCCTCTGCAAACTTGAGCTTGAGAAAAACATTAACATTACTGTCAGCAGGGGCAATTCTGCCCACCTATTAACTTGCCTGCGCTCGGAGCTGGGTTTAGCTCTGAGGCCCCGTGCTTGTCGCTGTCTGCCGGGGCAGAGCGCCTCTTGCTTGGCTCTTCCCAGCCTCCCTTCCAGCGCTGCTTGGCAAGTGTGCCCAAGGGGTGCATGTCCTGTCAGGCCAGGGCAGCTTTACATCCTTTGCTTTCCTCCTTTGGGTATGTTTTCTAAAACTGTGGTTGCTGGCTCACACAGAGATGAACTTCTGTGGTGCTTGGCTCTTCACACAAGTGTTACTGGATTTTTCTCCCTCTGCTGGCTCTCTTAGATTTTTTTCTTTTGTATTTGTTCATCACTGGCAATATCTAGTGTTAATTGTAAAAAAAAAAAAATACAGATTGGTTTTCAAGTCATTGGAATAAACTAAAAGCAAGTGAACTGCAATGCTTCTCAGGAAACATGATTTGTCCAAAACCAAGCTGGATACTTCATTTTTATCATCAAAATTAACTGTATTTCTTGACCTCAAAAGGTTGTAATAGCTAAGCTCCTACTTGCAATAAATCCAGCTTCTGCTTGCTTTGCTCACACTATGTTCAAAGCAATTATTTCCTGTTTTTTGGGAAGGCTATTAAAGTACTGCTTTGAGAATATTTTTAACCTTTTAAGAGATATCTTCGTGTTTTCTGTTCTGCTGTGGAGAGGTATTTCCAGTGCCTCTCTTGAGTTGTGCTGGTTTTGGCAGTTTTGCCAGGCTGAGGTGTGAAAACAAGGCAGCACTAGGCAAGGCAGAAGGGTGCTCAGGCAGGGGCAGTCCCAGCAGCTGCTGCTCTGCCGTGTCCTCAGCAGTGCCAGAGCCCTGGAGAGCCAGGCTGGGCTCTGTGGGACAGGACAAGGCATATGTGTGAGCAGGAGATGGCTTGCTCCCAGCACCAGCTGTTGTTGACTGTCTCTCTGCTATCCCATCCCCTGCAGCAGGAACAGCAAGTCTGACTTCCCATGTGTCTCCCACAAGCTGGAACAACCCAGGCTTGATCCGTGGGCAGCAAAATTCAATTTTGCCTGCACGACTGGAGACTTTTAGCAGGGCTGATGTGGCAGCTGCTGCCCAGCCTGGTGCCGGTGTGGGCCGGAGAAGGAGGTGCTCTGCAAGTGCTGCTTAATGGTTACATCTTGTGTAGGAAAACCATACTCAAAAGGGACCTTGCTAGAATGTGTACAAGACTACAGTCACTTGTACCTCACTCCCTCACTAAAGTATGCTCTTCCTCCAGTTTAATTTTTCTAGTCACCTCCGGAAGAGGAATTGAGCTGAATACCAGGTGGCCAAATGGAAATCAAAGTGCTGTCAGCCATTGGAGCATGTGAAAAAGCTCATTCTCTCTTTTGGCTGCCCTTTAATGGGATTGCTCTGGGTGCCTTTGCTCTGGGAAAGTTCTCATTCAGGCTGTGACTCAGAGTCCTTGAATGGGTTTGTGGTCTGCAGGGATAGGGAGTAGCTCAGGAAGAGACAATTTTCTTTTTCCTCTTGTTTATTTCTTAGAAAAGCATAACAAAACAACAACAACAATTTCCTGTCCTCAGCTGCAGAGCGTGATGAACTCTGGTTGAAATGCCAGCTGTATTCACTTGTGTTTTCCCTCCTGTGCCATCTCTTCAAGCAAACTTTTACAGCTGCTGATTGCACAAAGACAACAGACATAAGCTGATGTGCTGCTGGAGCTGCTGCCTAATGCTGATGGGTATTTTGGTGCTGCAGCCTGTTGAGTGTATGTGATAATTGGTTTCCCTTTTGGTCTTTGAGGACAGAAGATGCAATTAGCATGTCCGGCTATGATATTTTCTTTCATGCATTCTCAAAATTGCAATTTTTTTAGGAACACCGACAAGTCTTTACATTGAGAATCGGTTCTTACGTTGTAAAGTACCTTTGCTTTCTGAGCATCAGAAGAAGTTGCTTGCCCTAGCAGCTGCTCTCTGGGTGTGTTTGAATTCAGTTGTGGAGTCACAAGTGCAAGTACAAAATCCTATTGAAGTACACCAAAAACATTAAAGGTATTCCGCAAAGCTCTTGAGACTTGGTGCTTACACCGAAGGATAGGTGCCAGCCCTCAATTCATCTTTCAGGAAAGGCTGGAGGAGCTTGTAGGTGGATGATGGGGAATATTTGCATGTCAAACATCAGGTAGGGTTACACAGTGTGCTGAAAACAACTTGTGTTGCACTTCCGAGTTTACCAACATCTGATTTCTAGCACCTTGCCTCTTCTGAACAGCAACACAGCCAGCCTACAATGCAATCTGTCCATCTGAAGGCTGCATCTGAGGAGAAAAGAACAAAATGTGTGAGGGAATATGGATTCAGGTTTGCACATATCTGTATACAGGTCTCTGTGAGGGTATGAGACAATTTTCCTTACTGGAGAGGACTGGAGGCTTTCCTGGGCTGCTGGAGGGAAGCTGTAAGATCAAAAGCTGTGTGTCCATTTCCCACATATCCCAGATTTGGGAGGGCACCCCAAACCTTGCTCTTTCAGACTTTGCTCACTTCACTAACCTGCCTTTAAAATGACAGCATTTAGCAACAGCCACTTCAGATTTGCTACAGTTACTGTTCTAATTACAGACAGAAACTGTTGTCTGAGAGATAACTGTATGGAAACTGCCAAATGCCGAAATTTCATGGCAACCATGGGAGCTGGTGATCTGTTTTGGAGGGGTTCCTAAAAATACTCCACAAAAAGTGAGTTTAAGATGTATTACTGCTATATTTAAAAAAAATCTTCTCCGTCAATGAATTTATTATTTCATTAGAAACGACATATCCTACAATAAACAAAAGAAGTGAAAAGTAGAAATAAAATATGGTGTTTATGTTCATTTAGCTGTTTCTTCAGAGTTATTACTAGCAAAGCAAATTTGGAACAAGCCCTATTAGGACTTCTAGTCCTCTCTGTAGAGCCCTAAGCCTGGCATATAGCCGTTAATTTACCAACTTTGAAAGGATTTTTATCTAATAAAAAGAGAGATGAGTAAGAGCCTGCACGTCATTGCAGGCACAAAGATGCAATTTTGAAGGCGTTATCTGAAGCCCCTTTGATAGAGCCTTGGTGCTCTGTGGGGAGAGGAAGAGGCACTCGGAGCTTTGCTCACTGAGCATCACAGCGAGCCCGTCCTGCTGTGCTGGGGAGAGGGATGAGATGGAAGCTGGGAGTGTTGGCTGGCAGGTTTCTGTGCACAACTCCTGCTTAGGCTAACGAGAGCTTGGAGTGTCAGATGTGTGACTGAGAAGGATGGGAAGGAATGAGGGAGAAAAGGGGAACCTTTGCCTAATGCTCAGCAGCGCACAACAGACAGGAGTGTCACTGGAGCTGGAGGGAGTTCATCTCTAAGTGCACATGAGGGTTAAAATGTGCCAGCAGTTAGCTGAGCTGGGTCCAAGTGGGCTCAGGGAACTCTGGATTGGCTCCAAGGGATGACAGGGCTCTGCACTGCACAGGTCTCAGGGAGCTGATCCCCTGAAAATCCAGAGGAAGTGGTGTGGTTGGGCCCAGGAGGGGGCTGATGGTGGTGCTGTGTACAGGCTGCCTTTTGGACACCATCGCTGTTTGCTGCTTCTGTCTTCAGTTAGTTTGGCTTGGAAACCAAAGGTTTTAAAGCAAGGCAGGCACTGAGCATCAAATTGTGCTATGGAGGTATGTGGTGGTAGGCATGCAGAATCTGGGGTTGTCTTGAGCCAGGAGGGGAGAGGATGGATCCCATTTGTTGGCAAAGTCAAGGTGCATGTTGGGGAGCAGCAAGTACTGGGTCTGAGAGGATGGCTGGGAGAATCCTTCTCTGTCCTGGAAGATGCTGAGATAGTCAGGAAGGAGAAAACCACTATAATCCAATTTCCTCTATTTAACAAGAGAAATATTATTAAATGCAGGAGATGGGTAAGGCAGGGTAAATTATGTCAGAAGAGTGGCTGGGGCTGCTGTTGTGCCCTGGATTCTGTGACTGAGCAGTTTTGATGTGCAGGAAGGGTCTCGCCCTGCAGGTCGTGTTTGTCAGCTCGGCCATACTCAGCCTAGCCCGGCGTTGAAGATGCAGCATGCTCGTTTTTCACCTGCAAGGAAGAGCGTGTACGTCCGTGCTGGCCATTTGTAAGAGGAGATCTCTCTTGCCTTGTGTATTTTGTCACCTGGGAGCAGTGACATTGTCAGATACCAGCATGTGCACTGTGCACGCAGGTGCTTGGTGTTTGATGGCTGCACTCAAGTGTTGGTGCTTTTGAGTAATCTCCTCTTGTCTTAAAGGTTTGATGAACCATGGGTCATGCACAGGAGATGAATTGCCTTCTGCTGTTTGTAGCGTCAGTGGTGTTGTTCTGAACTGTGCTTCCACACCTTGCAGAGCAGTTGCTGCAGCAGCTTCTTCTTGTATCTCAACTACAAAAAAAATGGTTCAGCCTTCTGTTTAGTTGTAGAGGGTTAGAATTTAGGTGAAGAGCTAGAGGGGGAAAGGTGGTTTGGAGAAACCAGTTTTGGGGTGAAAAGAAGAGTGGTGACTGCTGGTGCTAGTCTAGCAGTGTTTTAGTTGCATAAAATAGGATAAGGGTGAGATTTTAATGAAGGCATCCTGTAATCTTCCTTCAAAATTTATCTGAATGGTGGGATTTAGTATACCAGTTCTTTCCTAATAGAGAAGGATTGTGATTATTTATCTTTCATCAAGATTGACATTGTTCAGACTTTTTTTATCCCCACACCTTTTTTGTGCCTTTAAAAAAAAAAATCTAGCTGTGTGGGCTGGAATAGCTCTGAAATGCAGCCAACTGGCAGGCTGTAAACTAACTTAAAGCAGTAATTTTATAGAACTGAAATAGTAGAAATTCTGGGAAAAGCTAGTATTTTGCATGGACATCTTGGGATCTGTAGAATGCGTGTGTGATAATGTGTTTTTCAGAGCACTCCTGCCTGTCCTCTGAACCAGGTGAGTGAGGTTTGGTTTCCAGTGAGCTCCCTCTGTCCTGCCCCAGCTGTGGGGGGACAGTGTGGGGCTGCTGGCACCGTGGACACCACTGGCTTTTGTGGCTTTTCAGCTGGTACCGAGCCTTGTCCTGGCCACTGGGGTGACTGCCTCTGCACCAGCCCCCGTCTTCCTTGGCTGATCCCTTATTGGTGAGACCCTCAGCCTTTTCTCCTGCCTCTTCAAATCTTGTCTGAAAACATCTCGCCCTGTTTATTCTTGAGATGCATCTGAAGATGCTGCCACTTACATATATTCCATAAATTTCCTTGTTCTGACAAGAGCGTGACCTTTAATGATGCTGTCCATTCTTGCCTTTATTGCAAAGCACCTTTTTTCTTTCTTTTGTTCAATATTTCTGAAGATTTTCTGTTTGTACTAATGACTTGACAGCCAAACAGGTCAGTGTCTTGCTGATTTGTTCTGATATGTGTATTCAGCAGCAACCAGCTTTTTCCAGTGAAGAGGTGTGTGGGGGGAGGAAATCCTACGCCTCTTCAGAGGATTCTTGGCAGGTGTAATCACAGGATTTGTGATTCATGTCCAATATCCATGAGAAGAGCTGACATCTTAGGGCAAGTTGCAGATATTAAGGGGGCTAAGTAAAACCTGCTTTTGATGTCTGTGGATTTCTCACAGCTAGATCAAAAGTGAAGTTGTTAATTCAGTTGATCAAAACTCCAGTCCCTTTCCACACTAGAGTTACTGGGTTAAGTGCTGTCTTAATCAGCTCAAATCTCTACCTTTTCCTTCTGCAAGGTACCACAGAAGTTAAATCAGTAACATTAGTTTGTTGCTGCTAATGCAGAACAGGATGGGACTGCTAGAGGAGCTATAATGCTTGAGGCAGTAATTACACCATAGTCCATCATATTTAATGATGAAACCTGGCTGTAGGATTTTGCATGTGGAAGGTTTTTCAGGTGTCCTTATGCTCTGAAATTTTAGCCTCTTCCTGTGCTGGCATGTTGCATTTTCTGTCTGGTTCTTTCTGTGGATACTCACAGTGTATCTGTGCTGGTTATCCTTTGCCACAACTTGGGGAAGGAGCTGCAGGACTGGGTCTAGTTCTGTATTACCATTCTTTGTGCTGGAATTACTCTGTCCATTTCTGTTCCACTGATTTCTCTGGTTTAGGAATCTTCAGTACCATAAGCTGGTAACTGAGGGAAGTGTTTTGGAGTCCATCTGCATTGCTGAAGTTAAAATCACCACCGAGGTCCTTTTGCAGCAGTGTAACAGTAACAGGAGCCTTGCCTGCAGGGAAGGTTGTAGGATCCGTCCCTCATCACCTGGGGTACTCAGCTGCAGTGGTGGCACCGGGTCATAGAGGAAAGGAAAACTCTTCATGGGGAAATCACAGTGGCTGCTCAAACGTAGGAGTGTGTTCCATTTTGGGGGGTTCAGCTTTGAGTGAGGGCCACCCAGAGGACCACTGGGGTGAAGGCCACAGTGAGGTACAGAAGTGGTGACTCCAGAGTGCCAGGGACTACATTTAAGTGGAAAGTATCAGGGGTAAGTGTGGTGAAGAGGAGGGGATGTACAGAACAGTCTTGGAGGCTGTTCTGGAGAGAGGTATTAAGCCTCAAATCCTGCTCCTAGGATGTTTTTTGCAGACTTTCTGAAGCAAAAGAAAAACCTGAAAAAAATGTGGGACTAGAGCAGTTCTTTTATCACATTCAGCAGGATCTGCAGCATGAGGCAGCTCAAGGATGCAGGGCAATGCCTGTGAGCCCTTCTGTATGGGGATTGTGGGGTCCTCCCTGGTGTGCCAGCAGCTGGAGCCTCTCCCTGAGGATGCCAGGGCCACTGCCAGGGCAACGTGTGCCAAGCAGGGCCATGTACTGGCTCAGGGTGTTCACCACACATTAGACTTTCCAAAAACCAAAAAGTTGATATAGCATACTTTTAAAGAAGAAACAGATAAAATGTGCCAGTTCCTATTTATTTTAAAGCCTAAAGTAGGCTGTGATATGACCAGTTTTTAATTTTACATTGGTTTAATTAATTAATTAATTAAACTCTAATGCTTTCAGATGATGCATTATCCATACCTAGAGGCCTGCTGTTCCCTGTGCAGGTAATCTCCACTTTGACAGCTGACATCTTCAATGTCAGGCACACCGTTCTTGAGCCAGAGTAGATTTACAGATTCTATTATACTTCTATTGAACAGCTCTTAATCTGGGTAGAGGAAAACATGCTGCAACCAGCACATTTTATCCTTTGCCTTTAGTGTTAGAGCTCTCTTTGCCAGGGTTGGACATTGTATTACAAATAGTCCTCTACCACCTCAGTCTTGAACACTAAAAATCCCCATAATCCGGTAAATTCTGAAGATTGTGGTTTCTGTCAGTCCCAAGCATAGTGTGAATGAAAACTAACACTGGCATTAATTTAAGGTCTTTGTCTGTGTAGTCTGTAGTACAAAGGCCGCTTAATGTTGCTCTCTGCTGTTGTGCTGCATTCCTGTGTTACAGCCTCCATGTGGATGAGTTGTGAGTCTGCAAATAAAAGCTGTCTTCAGCCCCTTATTGTTTTGGCAGCTTTATTTTTGACATCACAGTTTCTTTAGTAATTGAAGATTACATGCGTGAAGAAATGTTACTACTCTGTGCACGAGAAATGCCATTTGTTTAATTTGTATGATTTTGCAGACAGTTACTGCATTATTTAGCCCCTTTTGAGCAGCAAAACACAGGATGCTGCCCTTGACCTGTAAGGAATAGCAATGGCATTGCTCTGTGTTTGTAGCACCTTGGTGTAATTAGCAATGTTTCTGTTCTCTTGTCGTTGTAAGCAGCACAGTATGAATTAGCAGTAAGAAAGCAGGTGCATACTAACTACTCAAGGAATGTTATGAATGTGAATAGTCCCTGGTGGGTTTTTCTCCTTTTTTTTCCACCCTTCTATCTTTTAGCTTTCTTCTAAAAGCTGCTTTGACCTTGTATCTACCTTGAGATTCATGTTCCTTACTACCTTTTTTTTTTTTCCAATTTATCCCTACTGTTAGTTCTTTGAATGCCATTGGCTCAACACTGTGGTTATTCCTATAGCTCAGCATTTCCACCTTGTTTCAGCTGCTGAAGTCTATCTCTTATCTTTCTCTGCTTATTGTTCATTAAAGAGAAAGAAAAGAAGGTGAGTTTGAATTCATCACTGGGAGGTATACAGTTTGATTTCATTCTCTCTGAGGAGCGAGAGGACTGTGGCTTTTCCTTATGTGCCAATGTAGGTCATGAAAATAAATAATCAGCTTACACATGTATCCACATGCTGCCAGGAAGTAATCCTGCTTAGCATCACTTTATGGGGTTTGGAGTCTTTCTGAATCTTCTAATCCTTAGTGATATTTAAATAACATGTTGTGATCACTGTTTGGCTTAATTCGTGTAGAAAAGATGTATTATACAGATGTACCAGAATGGAAATACACATGTGCTTAGACACATACACAGATGGAATATATACATTCAACATGCAGAATAATTGCCATTTGCAGACTCTAGGATGTGCTGGGACAGGTGCTCTGGGATGGCTGTACGTCTAAAAAAGCAGAGATCCTACAGTGGTGATTTGCCACGCTATTTTTAGATGGAAATTTTGTTCTAAAACTAGAAGAATGGCCATGACTGTCCCATTTCTTCAAATAAAGCTCAGAAAGCATTTGCTTCTTCAGCACTCAGGATGAGACAGGTGCATTGTTTTTTCTCCCTGTTAGCTGGGGTTGTTAGCCAAAGGGGGTCTGCCTTGCAGATTCGTGGTTTGAAAATAACTGTGCAGAGCTGCTCAGTGAGTCATGTGCCGAGAGCAACAGAAAACATCTCAAACTAACAGATTCCTTACTACCACAACCTACTGCTGCCTCCCACCTGCAGAAACCTTTTCTGCAAAGCACTGAACCTCAGTCTAGAAGTCCTGAGGGCACCACTGGTCAGGTCTCTTTCTAGGACCTTTCTAGGAGAGGCTGTTTTGGTGCCCCACTGGCGTCAGAGGTTGTGTTGCTGGCCACAGTCCCTTCCTTGCTTGCCATCTCCAGTGGTGACCTGTGAATACAAACGTTCCTCCTCCAGCTCCCTGTGTTTGGAAGCATCTGTGTTTCCTCCATCAGCTGTGCAGTGGGTAGAGGATATACCACTCACTCTCTACCTTTGGCTGAAAACTTCCTGGGGAATTTTCCCAGCAGGCGTTCCGAGCATGGGTGAAATGTGCACTTGCTGCTCTGAACTGAGCTGTAGTCCTGTCCTGGCACGCTCAGTCCCACACCAGGAGCTGGGATCAGTGTGCACTGCAGGATACCCTGTCAGAGCTGGCTGGCAGCCTGCTACGTTTCCTGCCTGCAGCCCTACGTTCTTCTTTAATGTAACTCCCAGAAAAGGTGATTGGGAGACGGACTTTGATGTAACAAAGCTCCATAAATGAGTAAATGCATCCACCTCTCATTGGAACAAATGGGAAGTGGTTAAGCTTTAAGCCTCTGCACCTTTGTGCTGCTGGCTCTGAAACTGGCATGCAGGTGACACTGCCGGGTCCCTTTGGAAGATGAGGCAGAAACAGGAATCTGCAGTGGGAAACCAGGTTGTGATTCATGAACACAAACTTTGGATGCGTGGCATGCTTTCCTGATAGAATCAGGTCCATACAATGGTGTCATTATGAATTTATATTAAAAGTCCTTTCCACTGGCATGAGAAATTGCTCTTGCAGTAACACCCATTCTATTGTTAATAATAATTGAAGTGTTTGAAGTAAGGAAGTACTAGCTGACGTTTAAACTAATTATTGTCAAATCAAAGTTCCTTAGATAAAAGCACTTAATTAATCTGCATTCTATTTCCTAAGCATCTAGATCAGCATTCAGTAGAAGTAAATAATGCTCCTATGACTTCCAATACCAGCTAGCATATTCATCTCTTGAAGCATTACTTCAATAACCATCATTTTAAGGAGCTGTGTCCTGTAGCCAGAAGCTGTTCTCTTGTGCAGTTGAAGAAATATTATTAATTTAAAGCAAATGTTCAGTTACACACAAAGTCTTTGAAAGCCTCCAAATACTGTTTTGTGAATCAAGGTTTCCCTTTTCTTCTGAAGTTGTGTTTTTTGGTTTTTTTTTTTTTAGTTCCTATGGATATTAATATTTGAAAGTTCAGATGATTTCTTTGACAAAGCAAGTCTTTACTGTGCACTTCATGTAAATTGACGCTTCTGCTTTTTTTCCTATTTTTTTTTTCCCCTGTAAGACTCTCGTGATTCTTGTCTGGCTTTGCACTGAGAAGCATTCAGAGAGGTAACTCATGTCACCAGGATAAGCACGCTGCAGCCTCCATTTTTTCACTGTTGCCTGAAGCACATCTGGGGAGGGAGATGCTGTTAACCTGCAGAGCCTCTGTCCTGAGGAAGTGTGATGATTCCATGGGTTGCCTTATTGAGCTGTAATTCAGTCACAGATACAAAGGAATGGTGTTAAAAAGGTGTTCAAACTCTGACACACATTGACAAAAGAGAAGTTGGTGCCCTTGATTAGGAGTTGATCCTAAAAATCCTTGATCCTCCGGGTACACAAGGAGATTGTGGTCAGAAGTCAATATTGCTCTGTCTCAGCCCTGCAGTACAAAGTGCGTGGTTTGATTTCTGCACCTGCCCAGAAATTCACTGGCTTCCTAATTGGAGTAGCTGAAATCTGAAAGGTTTCAGGTTACTAACTCGTTTCTTTTGTGTATGGAGAGAGGAAAAAAAGTCTTTGGTACAAGTACAAGAAGGTTTTGTTGGGATGACTGCAGCTTTTTTTTTTTTTGTGGTGTCCCAATAATGAAAAACTGCAATAATTGCATGAATTTTGTTTTGAAAAGAGAGGTTTAAAGCACTTAAATCCCATTGATTTCCTATAGATCACAGTGTCAATTCACCACAGAATTTTTTTGATTTTTTGTCACCTTTTCTATGCAGAACTTGCTAATGGATTCCCATGTACATGCTTTCAGCAGCTTCTAAAACCTATAATTAGGTCCGGTTCAAAACCAAACACATTTTATTAGATGATTATGATCATCTAGCAAATAATTATTTAAGAACGCGTAACAAATGCAACCATTTATTAAAAGAGTGCTATTGTGTCGACACTAAGTGTAAGCACTTAGTGTGAGAACAGAACTGCTTATTTTAGTTCATAGTGAGCACCTGTCAGGAGGTACCTACTCCTGGTAGTACTTTGTTGGCTTGTAATTTTAATTGCTGAAATTTCTATTGAGATGGGGAGGGAAGTATTTTGCATCAGATATTCCTTGCTCTACAGTATTTTGAGGCTTTTTTACTTAGCAGTTGTGAACATGTGTTTTTTGATAGACCAGATATAACTGGTATATTTTATGTTCTTTAATTTTGTATTTTAAAGAAGGTGCTTAAATGATCAGAACAATAACTTTAATGATAATGAAATTTTCAGCTATCTAATTATCAAAATTGTTATAGATATATAAATATATAGTAAATAAATACATAATATTATATATACACTATACTATATATAGTATATAGATAAATATAATATTAAAGTATGATTGATTATTAGAATAATTGTTCAGCATCCTTCAGATCATGTCTTGCAATTTGCAGAACAGTAAAGAAGTTTAAAGGAGTAAATTGCAGTTTCAGTGCAAGAATTGGCCGGGTATAACATTTCCTGAAGGATAAGTGTGCTGTTTTCTGATGAAAACCATTTCTGATTTTTCTGGCCTCCTATAATTTTTCTGTCATTACTCCTAGACCTGGATCAGAACAGAATCCTGTGATCCAAATGCTGGGAATTTGAGAGAATTTGGACTGTGATAAATATTTTGCAGCTGACTCACTCTGCTTATGAATGAACTCTGCTAGAAAATCTGGCTCCCACAATTAAGATTTAGAGAGCTAATTGCAAGGCAAAGGGGAATTGTAAGCTCCTATTTTTGCGACAACCAAGGTAATTTTAGATGCTGAATCCAAATAGCAGAATATATGGAAAGTATGGATTCAGATTTGGGCTTACAATGAACTTTGCAGGGCAGAAAAGCCCAAAAGCAGCAATGGGGAGAAGCTGCTCCATGGGAGGTGGGAGTGACTGGAATGCCAGTCCTGGTGTCAGTGCAGTGCCAGGCTTGTCACAGACATTGTCACACCACGGACAGTAATAAGCCGTACCAGTGAGAGGGAGCCAGGAGTAAGAGTGTCACTTAATTTTATGCTGTTCTTTACTGTTCTCCTACATAATTAGTGATTATTGATTGGAGAGGTAGCCACAGGCTAGAGCTGAGATCATCTCGTTTCCTTGAGTTTGTACCAGAGGTACAAACATACAGAGGTGATGGGAGACCATACTGGGCCTCAGTGGTAATTCTGTACTTGGCCACTTGTTAATTTCTGTTGATTTTCCTTCGTTGTACAGTTGTGTAACACTTCAGGGAGCAGAAGGCACTGAAGGATGTGTAGGAGCAGAATGGCTCCTGCCAGGAGCACAGATGGTTGGAGAACAAGCCACCCTCAGCAGCCACGCTGGGGATTTTGTGTTGGTACTTTTTCTTTTCTCTTTTCTTTTAAACTGCAGTTTTAAACTGGGAGTAATTTAAACAGAAATAATTGGATCCCTCCCACTCCTTCCTGGGGTCTGTCTGTGTGTGTGCTCTCCAGGCATGCAGTGTGATGGCAGCAAAGCCAAGGGGGGTTGTCTTACAGGGGGGAAGGTCTGGTTTTTCCATTTACCCAGAGAACAGGGAGCAGCTCTGCCCTGAGCATGTCAGATCCTCTGGGCTTGTGCCGGGAATTGTGGACATTGTTTTTGCTGTTTTTTGTTGTTTTATTGTCATAATTCATAGAATCTCTGCTCAATGTAATGGCCTGGAGATGAATCTTTTCAGAAACTGGGCAGACTCCCTCCTTCTCCAAGTATTGCTGTGTCGTGCACAAGGCTTTGGATTGTCATAGGATAGCATTAAAAAGAGACAGCTCAAGGCTCCTCCCAAAGGGAATTAGGAGGCAAAGTTGCTCTGGCAAGACCTGTGCTGGTGCATGGAAAGAAATGGGAGGGGAAAAAGGAGAGGCAGTGAGTGTTGCTCTGCAGTGCGGTGGGGAACAGGCCAGGGTGTGTGTGTTTGAGCTATCACTGTCCCCAGTGCTGACCCACAGAGCCTTTCCTAGTGCAAACGAGTTGTATGTGCTCACGGAAAGCCAAATGCAATGTGATTATTGCTTTAAGGGATGCAATTTTTCCCTGTGTGTTGACAGATGTATTTGTACAGGTTATTTTTCCATTAGCACTTGGGTAGATGAAGACAGCAGTACCCTGCAGGTTTCTTCCTGGAGGTGTTGGTACACAGCTGCTGTGTACATAAAATAACTTGGAATATGTATGATATATCCCTGAGTTAAGATGAAATGTGCTGATGGAAAATATACAGTTAAATATTTTATTTTTGTAGAGTAAACTGTATGTGCACATATGTATGTCTATAAGTTGTGAAGATTTTTTTTAATTTTCTTGGTGATGAATGTTTCCGCATTGTATTTGTGTTGCTAGACTGAGTAATTAAGAGGTCTGATAATGAGCTGAGATTCCTGTTTTTTAGCTTTTATAGCTTTATATGGGATTTCCAGTACTACTTCTGCCTCACACCTGTGGACCTGAGTGCTCTGCCCTGCCGCAGTGTGCTGAGCAGGCTCCTGCTCTGCACAGCAACCTTCTTGGAGAGCTAGGGAAAGGCTTTGCCCTTGGATGCTGTCCTGTAATAAGTGCTCATGGGATGGTTTTGTTTGCGAGTTTTGATGCCTGCAGATGGGAATATCCTGTCCTCATGGGTGAGTGGTTACTGTCACGTGTGTGCTGGGCAAGGCAGAGGCTGCAGGAGCCATGGGCCACCCTCTGATTTATCCATTCTGCAGAATACTGAATGATCAGGAGGAGCCATTAGAGCTGCCCTGTGTCCCACACGGAGCCTCTGGAAAGGTACCCGGCCTTTGCTGGGCTGATCAGAGCTGCAGGAACTGGGGCGAGGGCTGCAGGTGCCCCGCAGTGGTGGTGCCTCTGATCCTCTCCTGGAATCTCTTGGCCACTAAGCAGGGACACATGAGCACAATGAGGAGTTTCTGGAGGGAGAGCTGAGAGCGCAGCGTGCACTGTTGTGTCGGAGGGGGCAGAGCAGGGGCAGACAGTCCATGAACTGACTTCAGCCACGATTGCCTGTTCAGGAGGGAGGACAGGGACCGGGGAGGGGGGAGGGATTTTGCCAACAAATATGCAGACATAAAGACACTGTGGCTGGGTTGACAAATTAGTTCTGCATAGCATTCATTCCAGTGCTCTGTGACTTAATTTAAAAAAAAAGAAAGCCTCATTGACCTTGACTGTGGGATATAGAGTTCGCAGCCAGCCCCAGGACTGGAGCAGGGCACAATGGTGGCATTGCTGAGCTGGGCTTGGAAAATCTTACCATCCTCACAGTCTACAGGAATTATTTGCAAATCATTTGGGGTTTGCACTTGTACCCTGGAAGTGTTCGAGGCCAGGTTGGATTGGGCTTTGAACAAGCTGGTTTAGTGGAAGGTGTCCCTACTCACAGCAGGGGGATTGGAAATAGATGATCTTTAAAGGTTCCTTCTAACCCAGGCCATTCTGTGATCCTCCCCTGAGATTGGGGAATTCAACCAACACTTTTGAAGAGGAGGGAGGTAGAGTCTCAGGAGCTGCCTTTCTAGAAATCTAGATATGAGGAAAGGATATATCCATGCTCTTTGCCTAGTGAAGTGTGGAGTCCCTTATTTCAGTTCCCTGAGACTTTATCAATGCCAGAAGCCCTTTCTGGGCTCCAGGAAGAGACAAAAGGGCATACAGCAGTGGGAATAGGTGAACTTGCATTGGTAGTGGGAAAACAAGTATAAAATGTTCCCCCTTTCCTACCTATGTTAGGAGGTTTCCATTTCAGGAAGGAAGTGTGGGTCTGTTCTGTCATACCTTGGGGGTGGGAGAGCCCAGTGGTGTAATTAATGCTGCACGCCTCTGCTCCACAGTTGTAGACTGTAAACAGAGCTGATCAAATGATGGTGTGGGAGAGGAATTGTTTAAAATAAATTTTAATAAATTATAAATAACGTATGACTTGCTTCAAGTCTACCTAGCCAGGCAATATTTCCAAGCTTACGAAACACAGCCTCATATCAGTAATGTTCATGTGAGTAACTACCCTGGTGGCTGAATACATCTCAGCTGTGTTGATTTTAACTCTTGTGTACAATAGTAAGGCCTTAAGTCCCTGTCAAAGATCAGGGGTTTATTTCTTGTGGCACTCAACAGGGGATGGCTTTTATCTAGGATTCGACAAAAACAAAATTCAGTGGCCTTTCTGATGTTTGGATGGGAGGAAAGGAGAAGATTTCAAGTCCTGCTTTTAACTGCTTTGTTTGTCAGAGGCTTGTGGAATAAAGAAAACTAGTTTAGAGATTGGGTCTATTGCTCTGTCTGATTCACAACAGACAGTTAAAAAGATTCAAAATTGACCATTTTTCTTCAAAAAAGAAGAAATTAGGAGGAGTGAGAGGAGCCAGAAGTCCTTTCTATGAAGAAAGCTCTGCTGGATTTGCGCTCCCTCCCTTGGCTGACCCAGAACAGTGCTGAGTTTGGGGCCTCAGCAGGAAGGATGGGGTGAGCACATCTGGGGATGCATGAGATACTGTGCTGGAGTTAGGATGCTGCTCTGTTACTGACCCTAGGAATTCCATTCCCAGGTGTGTAGGTATTGCTTTCCTTTTGTTGCCAGAGTGCAAATAGCCTTAAAAATGCACAGTTTGGCTAAAACGTCGAGAGAGCTGGATTCAGAAAAAAATGGGATGTTATTTAGCTATTATGGAAAGGAGTTAAATAGTGTGAGTCAGAAATTTGACTTTCATGGAAGTTAAACATCTAAAAATCTTTGTGTCTCAGCTGTATGCCTCTACATTTCCTTCCAGGAGGAATAACAGCACTTCCCTCTCCCCAGGGAAGTTGTGTGGGTAAGTGTGTGGTGTGATGGAAGCTGTTTAGATAAGCAGAATTACCCAGGGTGGATTTCCTCTATACTAACAAAATCAGTATCAGGTGGAATAAACTGATGCTGTGAAACCCAACAAATACCATTTTCATTCCTGTAGACGACAGAACCCCTGCTTATTTTTCTTTATTTAAGAGGTATTTCGGAAGCAGAACAAAGCTCTGGTATCGCCTCCCAGCAAGTGACCTGAACCATTTAAGCTGAAACATATGACTCTGAGGAAGTATTTTTCAAAAACAGATGCACAGAAAGTCAATTTCCTATTCATATTTTGTTGTGGCAATTGGTACTTTAAAGAGATGGCAGACTTAAATTAGCTGGAAAAGTGACATCTTTAATTAGGAAAGCCTCTCTGCCAGCCACATTGAACAGTTGCCAGTTTCTCAGCATTTAGGGACCATTGATTGCCAACAATGGCAGCTAAACTGCTTCTGGGTAGAAACTAATTGAATTTTCTCAAGTTAAAATGAGGATCTGAAGTTAAATCAAGACGAACTCCGTTGCTTGCTCACATTTTACTTACTGCTGTGATATTCTCAGCAGTCCAAGGGCTGTGCTGATGTTGGTGAATGGAGCTGCCTGGGGCCCTGCTGTACAAATCCCTCCATCCTCAGTAGTCCTGGGACTCTGCTGCTGCCACCCACAACACAGATCCATGTCTGCCCTGTTGGTCCTGCCATGCCATTTTGGTGGCTGTGTTCTCTTCTGGAGAACTCTTTTCCTGGACAGGTTGTTTTTATTTAGTCTTGTGCTGTTGTGATGGGAGCTGGTGGAGCCAATCTGAGGAGCGAGGCCGTGTCCTACTGCCTGAGCATCCCATCCGAGCCAGTGCTGCCTGCTCACTGGGGATGGGTAAATAGCCTGTGGGTGACATGTGGGTGACATGCCCAAGCTGTGAAACTGGGTTACGGATTGGTGTGGGGCTTGCCAGCTAGACCTGCAGTGGCGTGTGTTTGGTGTTGGTCCCAGGTCTGCTCCTTTGCCGGGAAAGCTGAGGGTGAGCACACCCTGAGGAGAGGCCTCATGCCAGGCTGGAAAGGACCTGGGCTCTGAAGGATTGCTGCCTTTGCTGGCTGCAGTGTAGATGCTTTAGCTGTGTTTCTGTCCCTTCTTTGGTTATTTCCCCATCTCGGGTGTAGCTTCTCTGGAGGAATTTTAGCACTCTCTGCACCTGTAAGCCCAGGAAGGTTCTCTTCCCTGGTAAGGTAAGCAGGTTCTCCTCCTGTTCCTGGTAATCATCCAGGCTGAGTTCTGGCACGGTGTCAGTTCTGATGCCTTTCCATCCTTCCTCTCTTGCTATTGTGTGGTCTGAGGGATCGTTCCCTGAGCTCTCGTATCAATGCTGCTGAAACTGGCTGGATGCAGAACCTGAGGGGAGCTTTGCTGATAATAATGATAAATCTGAAAAGTTTTGGATTATCTGCCCAACTTGTGTGGAAGCTACAAACGCATAGACCTGAACTGTCTGCCCCAGGCCTATGCTTAGAAGGGGAACTCAGAGATATAATTACATATTTCCCAAAGGGCAACTCAGTTTCTTATTTTCTTTTTTACCTTCATCCTGATTTATCTCCATTTGCCCTCTTTTCCCTTAACAGGGGTTTTGGAGAATAGTCTCTGCTTGCTTCCTTCATGGTCTGAAATATAACTCTAGCTGGTCTCGGGGGAAGGAGCCTGCTGGAAGATGATCTTGTTCTAACCATATGTGTGTATATTAAAGCTATTCAGCTCTGGTAGACTGTTTTAGTGCTATAAGAAAATGATTGGGGTTTTAGTGTGTCTCCCATTTAGAATCAATGCAAAATTTAAACTTTAGGTATTCATCAAAATCGAAGTATTTTTTTCCAACCAACCTTTTTTACCCCCAGGTATCTCAATAACTTTATTATTCTGTTAAAAAAAAAAATCAGAAAGAATTTGAAGGAAGGGCAACTCCTGCCTTGCTATGTAGCTTTTTCTCCCTGACAGAATACAAGCAGCAGGAGAAAGGAAACACTACTTGGAAGCAGCTGCAAGGGAAGGGTTTATTTGGAGCATTCAAGAAAGGCAACTTTGTGAGGCATCAGCTGAGTCTCTGGTGGGCAAGGGCTCCCAGCTGTTGTCTGGATTAGAAATGTGTGTTTAAAGTGTGGCCTAGAGTTGTAGGTTCTCAATCCTCCTAGCCCATGACAGTATTAAAAAAGTTTGTCCAGTATATATCTTAATGAATGACATACATTTACTTTCTGTATGAGTCTCCTTTAAAATAAAAAAATAAAAAAACCCCCCAAAAAAACCAAAACCAGAAACAAAACAAACCCGCAACTGTTGGGGTGGGAGAGAACTTGAAACAGATTTGAAGATTATACAGGAGAAAGGATTCGGTTAAATCTTTTGTTAGAAAGAATCCTTTGCTCAGCAGCTAGGGGTATTATTTAACTTCTCTCAGTACCTTTCAGCATGAATCCAGAACAGAAATATTTTGCTTATGAAATGTACATTCTTTCAGGTACTTTACAAGTGGTTTATTCCCATTACAAAAACAGTGAAAGAAAGAAGATCCTTGCCCCTCTTACACTGTCAGGGAGCTGCTCCTTTTGCTTATCTTTCTAGTGGTAGATAAGTATGGAGACTTCTGAAATGATATTATCTCTGGAAATATTAAAGGAGATTTTCTCATCACTGTGTGAAACAGCAGCAAACATTGCCCATATCTGGAAGGAAAGTTTAAAGGAAGAGCCAGCAAAGATGCGATTGTTCACTTAAGAGAAGTGTTCTGGGAGTCATCTGCATGGAAAGCAAAAGGGACAAATTGCTGGGGAGTGTATGAGGGTTTTAAATGAAGCCTGTGAAAAGTCTACTCAGCTGTTACTGAGGAATGGCAGGAACAGATGAGTGCCCTGAGGAAATGGAAATTTCCTGTGTTTCTGTCAGCCTAGGCACCAGGATGTGGAAGGCCGTAAGAGTCGGATGCCACGTCCTGCAGTTGCACTGAAGATGAGGAAGAGGATGGACAAGCAGGTGGTTGCTGACGTGGGGGTCAGACTTGACATTGCTGACAATGAAAGGAGAGAAATGAATACTAAGAAAAACATCATGAGGAAGAAATCCTGGGGAGTGTGTGAAGTGTTTCTTTAGGGGAATAGGGAGGTCCTGAAGCAGAAGATGGTGATGCTGAGAAAACCCTTACAATAAACAAAGCTGTGCAAATGTTGCAAAAGATGGAAGCCCTGGCCTGTGATGTGGGTCTGAGGAGTTCCCCAGCATGCAACAGGACTTCGGATTTTTGATTTAATTGAGATTTTTACTCTAAAAGAGTCATTATTTTAACTGTTATAAAGCAGATTGCCAGTAGTCAAAGCAAGCAAAATGGCCAATTTTTTTAAATTAAACTGAAAGACTGGGGAGATTAGTTTAGCTGAGAAAGGGAAGTGTTTTCTCCCTCTCCTAAAAACACAGCAGTTTGTTCAAAGAAGCTGTAAAACCCAGCAAAAATGAGTATCACAAAGCTTGTGGTGCCACAGAAAAAGCCTTCTCTCCTCCTGTCATGGGCTGTGCTTCCCAATTCTTTATCTTCTGCTTAATTCACTTGGAGTGCATGGCATAATTCAGATTTCCACAAAGGATTGAAGGGATTTGGTGTAGTCAAAGACAGAGGTTTGGAAATAACACAAAGCATGTAAGAAGTGGTTAGTGAGGGGTGGTTTTGATAGATGTTTTTCTGTGCTCTGAAACTTTTCAAGTTCATTGTGTGCGGCCAGTGGGGAGGGGAAAAATCCCCAAAACCTGATCATTGAATGAAACATGAACAGGGGTTTAAACGTTTAAAAACAAAACAAACAAACAAAAAAAAAGTCTGAGAAGGCACCTGGGGCTCTCTGTCCATAGAGCTGTCAAAGTTAGGTGATGATGAGATAAAAAGAGAGATTTTGTTAGTGTTTGCAGTCAAAGCTGTTTTCTACAATGCTGATAAAGATTTGCCCATTTCTTTTGGCAGTTGAGTTTTGCTGGTTGAAAATGTAGGCTTGGTGCAGGCTTTTAAGAAGCTTGCTGGGATTTGAGGTGGGCAGTGTGAAGACATCACCTGTGTGGGCAATCCTGATCCTATATAGACTCCCCTGCCTCTCTGTGTGTGAAGAATGTCCTGTCCAGCATGTCCCTACTCTGTGTACAGCGTGTCTGTGTCCACCTCTGCTCGTTGCAGGAGGAGAAGCCGAGCTTTGCAGTCGTGTTAAGGGTCCCTGTCTGATGCTTCTGTCGAGAACACAGCCTTGTGAATGCCCTGTTTGCCTCTTGAGGTTTGCTCCTTGAGAGGAGGTTTGCATGAGACATGCAAGAAGCAGATTTTGTTTCAGTGCTCAATGCAAAAGCTTTGTCTTTTTAATCCTTTTCCTTGGAAAACTACTGATTTGTATTGCAAATGTGTTTGTATACATCTTTAAAGCCTGGTTATTTTTCTCCAACAAATGGTATTTCTAAAGTATAAATGCAGTTGCCTCATCAAGAGAAGTCACAGAAGGTCACAGAACTTACAGTCAAGAGCAAATTTTAATAAGGTCCCAAGGTCCCAAATTAATTCTTTTTTTTTTTTAATATAGTCATTGATGATGGACCACCAATTGGATTGAGTGTCCTTTAAAATAATTAATACTGCAATCCCTTGAGTACTTTCAAGGTAAATAAGTTTTAAAGTTAATCACAGTAATGGTAAAGAGATAGAAACTGCTTTTTTTATGTACTTGTTGTATATAACTGTAGGCCCATATAGATAATCAAACATTTCTAGGCAGATCTGGATCGATGCAGAGATTACAGCTGAAGCAGGGGTTGAATTGCAGCTGGATGTTGTTGAAATTGTACAAGCTCTCTTCTTGACATTTTTTTATATTCCAGCTTCCTCTCGCTATTTTCCTCTTCCCTATAAAATCTTGTATTATCTGCAGGTTTTGAAGACATCTTTTTCTAATCTGGGTTGCTTTTTTTGTTTTGCTCCTGAAATAGAGATTTGAGAAAATGTGAGAGTATTACTTGACAACCAAATTATGTTGGAGTGAAGCGAGTTGACTTTGTTGGCATGGAGCTGCATCAGCTGGTCTTCTGGCAAAGCACAGCTCAAGACGAAAGAGTAAAAAATGCTTTATATTTAAACTTCTGGGGGAACACTGGACGTGGCCTGGTTGTTATAGTGAAGTTATCTTTAAGCACTATTGTTCAACAGAAGCACATTCTTTCTGCCATCATTTTTAGCTTGGTCCAGGAATGTATTTTTACATGAACCTTGCACGTCCCCACTTCCCAGTCTGGGTGTGCCCTGTGGGATGGGCTCAGTGCAGGGGCCGATTTCCTTTCCAGTGGGGACACATGTGGAGATGGCTCCCGTGGTTTGCTGCTCGCAGGTGCTGGCACCAGGTGGGTGCTGCTCTGACTGAGAATGGCCAGAAGGCATCAATCAGGTGAGGGGGGTTTGGTCCTCAGCACCCAGACCTGCCCTCTCACACTGCACTGGTAACGAAGACCAAGCTGCAGATATTTGTTCCTCTGAAGTCAGGGGCTTTTCTGTACCACTGGGTTAAAGAGAGAGCAGGTGTTCCAGTGTCTGCTGGAAATCCCATCCCTTGCAGCATCCTACATGGTTTGCTAAGTAGGAGTCTGGCTATTAAAAGCAGCTGTGCCAAATGTTTAAAACGTAACATTTAAAATTAAATGTTTTTTAAAAATTTAAAAATCAAAAATTTAATGCTTAATAAGTTACCTTGGGCAAAAAAATGTGTGCTGTAAACATATAACCTCTTAATTACTTATGTAGTTTATATGTTATTTTTCCTGCAAAGTCCAACTTGGTCCTTTTCTGGAACTTTGGTGTGTCCTGCTTTTAGGAGGGTCTTCTTACTTGAACATATGCTGCAACCTAGAAATACACACATGAGAAATTTGTCCATAGGGTGAGCGAGACTGGATTTTTATATTCTGCAGATCTAATCAAAGCTCTTTTTAATAATGTGATTTGTCTTAAATTTTCTACCAGGTCTAAACCTTTAGACTTTTCTATCTGCTTTCCAGTCATTATAGGCAGATTTCTGTATGAATAATGCATAGTTTTGCTTTAAAAATCAGTCTACACAAATCCACTTTATTTTCGCTTTTTATTGATTCCAACCTTGGTGGCTTGCATGCATCAGAAATTTCACAACTTAAAAATGTGTCTATCCCTACAAATGAGTCATTGATCAAAAAAGGTTAATTTGACTGACTCCCTTGAATTTTTAATTGTCTCTTTCTCTTTTTTTTTCCTTTCTATCTAAGTAGTAAAAACAATTTCTATGTAGAAACTTCAGTTTTTAGAAGAGTAGAGTTTCACTTTCTCTGCTGAATGTATGGGCGTACAGTGTATTAATTTAAATACAAATTCATAGAAACAATTCACAAATAAAATTCACAGGAAATTTGAACTCATTGCAGTACTTTATTACTGTAAGAATGCTCAGGTTATGCTTCCATTCCCAAGAGATTAATCTGTTGCTGACTGCTAATATTTAATTCATCATAAAGTTAAGTACAACAGAATTTGATATTGAAATGGTAAAGAAAACATTTTTGATCTCTACTAATGAAATTGCCATCAATTGCCTTTTTTCTTTTTTTCCCTCCCCTTCCCTTGATCTAATTTGTTTTTTCTCTTGAATTTCCTTAGCACTTTTCTTCCCAGGCTGTGTCATTTCTCTTTTTAATTACCTTTTCACTTTCTGAGTTGGATGTAGGAGGGACCCACATGCTGGCTTGGAGATAACAGTGGGAACCCCTGTGGGCTCTGGGCAGCTGTGGCTCATCCTGGTGGGCTGGGAATTCCCACCTGAAACGTGGACCCTGTGTCCTGGGGAACTGTGGTTGTGGAGACTCAGCTGCTGCTGGGTCTTTGCTCATCTGCTGTGATTGTTTGTGATGCCTGAGGTGTAGTCTGGAACCAATGCCCTGTGATTGTATGAATTAATACATTTAAAACAGAAAACACTTCCCAGCTTACACAGATCTCTGTTTTATATTGGCAGCAGCTGCTTTATACCAGTTTTCCCACTTTGCTCAAAGGTGACTGACTAAATCTGCAGAGGGTTTGCTTTGCTGGAGAGATGGAAGATTTGGGTTTGTGTTTCCCTTCAGAGTCCTCAGTAGGAGGTGAAGGAGAATTTCTGCTGTTATTTTAGGAAAGGTGATTTCTGTAAAATTTCTGCCTTTCAGCAGGGAGTTTGAAAATCTTACATGGAACACAGAATTTTACAGAGGATGTGGCAAAACCTGCCGGTGCAGCAGCAGCCCCTTCCACAGGGAAGAGGGACCTGGAGGATTCCATTTGGGAGCAGTGGGACCCGTTGGGTCCCCGTGGAGCAATGCAGATACTGCTGTGAGTAGAAGACAATGTCCCCTTGCTGCTGCTGCTACCTTTCACTTGCATTGGCATAGACACTTTTTTGGTCATGATGCCTGGAGAGGCATCAGTCACATCTGAATTATTTGCTGCCTCAGAGGTTTTATTGTGCAACACCTGTTTTTCTGTAAGCCCAGGCAGTGTGTGTGATCTGACCAAAGCCTGGAGGGCACCACATACTGCCATGCCACTTTTAAGTGCTGCCAAATCTCTTACATTGAAGTGCCCTTAAAGCAAGACTGTCAGTATGGTTGGGTGAGTGACAGGAGAGCCATGCTGACCACTTTTAGATCCTTGGCTAATTGGGAAATGCCAAGGGGTTGTTATCAACACCTGTAAGTTCCTCAAGTAACTCAAATGTATGATAAGGACCCTGGCTCTCCTAAGGTAGCTTTAATCAATACACAGATTCCTTCATTAACATCAGGATTTCAAGCAGCATCAAGGAAAAAGCTCAGGCAGTACTAGAGAACCACAGTGGGGTGGGGAATGATGCCATGATTGGTGAATGATTCCATGGGGAATGATGTGGTACCCGAGTGCTGAAGGAAAAAGAAGCTTCTCTTTTTTTTTCTTGGTCCATCTGAAGCTAGGCCATTGTGATGGATTACCAACATGTTTGCAAGCAACAGCTATGTGACAAAAATCTGTTTTCTGCATGATGCAGAAAACGGCGCCCACACAGCCCTCCCAGTACACCCAGCCCTGGCCTTTCCCTTGCTGGTATTTCTTCTCTTTGTGCTTGATGCTTGCAGGGGCTGGCACTTAAATATGCTCCATGCAGCCCGGGGCACTTTTGCCACTGATGAAGTGGGTGATTTAAACAAAATTAGAAACTGTTCCTGTCCTTCCTGTGGTAGTTTCAGCCTTTCTCCTGTTGTTTCCTTAGTGGGTCAGTAGGTTCTTTGGAAACCAGTGCCTGAGCTGGCCCAAAAGTTGGCTCTGTGCTGAAGCAGAGGAGCTGCTGGAAATGACACATCTCAGTAGATTCTGCCTGCTTTGAAATGCTCTCAGCCCCCCCAGCTGCTGGGGCCCTGATCTCCTGCCCTGCCCGTGTGTGCGGTGAGCTCCCTGCCTGGCACACAGCCCGCTAACGTGTCCTAGCAGGTTCTCCCTGCTTCACAATTTTATCCCCTTCCTATGGAACAGAAATAGCAATGTGGATGTATTTATTCAAAGCATCAAGGGAAGAGGCCTTTAGCAGCCTGGCTGGCTGTGTGACATTTACCTTCTCATGTCTGTCAGGATTTTCATTGCTGAAATGAGGCTTGTGAACAGCTCCTCTCAAGACTGCTGCTTCAGCCAGGACTGAAACATTGGGGATGGTGGATAATAATCTAGTGACTTCATTTTATGTACTGAGACAATGTCCTACGTATTTGTGACACTTCTGTGGCTTGTTTGTCATCATTCTTTGCCTCATGTCTTTTGGTCTTGTAAGATAGACAAACACTTAACCATCCTATCTGTGTACTCTTAGGACAGCATTTGAATGAGAAGTTGATGTGTATATTGAGTCAGAAGAAAGGAATTTTTCCCCCTGAACTGGGTTTTAAGAGCTGGGTGTAACTGTATGCAGCCTTCAAAAGATGATGTCTCGGTATCTGGATTAAAAATGTATTTATCTATCCATTTATTTATTTATTTATTTATTTAATCTGGCAAGGTCAAAAAAATGAAAACACAGAGCTGGATTAAACCCTTTGCGTTCATTAATTGAGTGGACTCAGTCTAGAGGGAATGCAGGGTTTGAGGCTTTCTGATGGCCCCTCCTGCCTGTCCCCACGTAGGCTGAGCAGGCGAGGCAGAGCTGGGCTCACTGGGTGCCAGAGAAGAGATGGAGCTGGACCACTCAGGGCTTTGTCCCAGCTGAAGGTACTGCTGTCGTGAAGCACGGGAAAGTCTGGGGTTTGAAAATGCTCTAGGGTGACATTTTGTGAAGGATGCTGCCTTAGTTTCTGTTCAATCTGAGTGCATAGGTGATGAGCACAACTGTAAAAATAGGGGCCAGGATAGAATGACTAGGAGGATTTATTTATTTTTACTAACATAGGGGAGATTTCTGTGCTGGCTTTGTTTTGCTTGTTCTGGTTTCCATATGAATCTGCATCATTTCAGTACCTGAGAAATCAGTCCCTTGGAGATGTGATCAACAACTGCCCGATGTTTTATTTTCTTTCTGCTCTTCTAGAGATGACATGAATGTGCAACATCATACTTATTTTCTTATAGGTTATAGATTTCTTATGGTTTTTTCCTGCATATTGCTCCTAGCATTGGAGAGAATTCCTAAATTGGAAAATATATTAAAAAAGGAATATGGGAAGAAAACAAATAAAAATAAGGAATAAAGCTTAGCACACAGGGTTCATATAATTCTTGTACAAACTTAATTATTTTCCTTAAGCACTGGCAAGTTTGTTCCAGAGAAGGGAAATACTACTAACATTTTATTAGCACCTTTGTTACCCTGGCCTTTTCAATCTAACAGCAGTGTGTAGCTTGGGGGAGTGTGTTACAGCTTATCTTCTACTCTTTTGACACCTTGTGCAAATTAATGACAAAGCCCCATGTAATGTGCAAGTGAAAATGAGGTTTTGATGGTACTTGAAAACCCTATGCTGAAACTCCGAAATGAAAATTCTCTTTCCTTGAGGCCCATGACCTAACCCTCTCCTGTGAGCAACTGGGGGAAGGTGGGAGAAGAAAAAATGGGAAGGGGAGAAAGAAAAAATAATTTTAAGGGTTTTTTTGAGGTTGTGACTCATTATTCTTTAGCTCTCTGGAATGCCACGAGACTTTTTTAAGCATCCGCTGTTTGTCACTTGGCAGAAAGAGGCTGATAGCTTGAGACTATAATTTTAAGGGTATACATAACATTGCATATACATAGCATTGACAGATCCATGCAAAAACAAACCTACCAAAATTACATTTAAAAATGTAAAAAGACACCAAATAAACTGAACAGAGAGCTTGCCAACACTATTCTTAGTTCTGTGATAAAGGACACGAAAGAGGGAACTGCTGGGGTCGTGCCTCTTATATTTGCACTAAATTTATGTGCCTGGTCCTATTGCTTTCTAGTTGTTGTCTCCTAAAAGGGAATGGGATTTTCCTAAGATCAGGTAGAAGAAAGGAACTTGTGTGCTGGTTCTTTTGGTTTGGAGGCAGAACAGAGAATCCAACTGGCAGGAACTGCTTGAAAACAGGGGAGGAGGCTCTTTGGAGGCAGAACAGAGAATCCAACTGGCAGGAACTGCTTGAAAACAGGGGCCATCTCCCTCATTGAGCAAGGGGTTGTGTCAGTAATTTGCTGTCAATATGCATCTGAATTTGAATATGAATTTGCTTTTGGGTATACTAGCACTTTTTCTAGTGAGAGGATTGGCTTTTAATTGCACGAATGTCAGCTTGGATGTTTGGACTCTGATGAAGCTTCTTTCAAAATGACCTTTTTCTAACAAGAAAGGTTTCCTCTGCTTCGTCAAAGCAGATGTTGCAATATGGGGCAAGATAAGGAAGGGCCCATTTCTTTGCCCAATGCTCGTATGAGTCTCAGAATGTTATTTTGTGTAGCCTACCTGTGTGTTTTATTTTTGATCACTATTAGAAAGAGCTTTACTTTGTTCTGTAGCTCTCCACGAAATATCAGAGGACTTTTTCATGCTCATACTTACGTGTGCAGTTTTTTGCTCTGTAATTTTCCAAAGTTTTCTTACTTGCTCTGGGTGGCTTTTGCAATGGTCTGATTGATTGCTTGGGAGTTGAGCACTCCCATGAAAGCACTCAATCCACCAAATCTCAAACTGAAGCTGTGCTTCAGTGACAGTTAATTGGGAGTTATTTATGTTGTGGGTTTTTTTTTCTTATGGGCAATAGGTGCTATCACTGTTTTCCTTGGAGTAGCATTTAAAAGCTTCAGAGATTGGGTCCCTTCTACATGAAATAACATTTAAACATCTTGAAAAAAAGGTTCCTGTTCCAGAAACTTTAGAGGTAAGTTATGTTTTTACCATGAAAAAGCAATCCTGAAAATAAATACAGAATAACTATTTCAGAAGAGCCAGGGAGAAAATTATTGGTCATTCCAACTATTTCTAGATAATGCATTGCCTTGGATTTTAAGGGGAAGAACTTAACTGGCCCTGTTATCAAGGGTGTACCAAAGTGAATATTAAAAAAAGTGACACTTTGAAGTGAAGCTGCAGGTACACAGTAGTAGGCTGTATCCACTGACTTGACACGTTGACCCTGACTGGTGAGATCCCATGGTAACTTTTGGAATATGTATGCATGTATATGAGAGGAATAAACAGAGCTCTCCAATTTCTAGAAGAGAAATAACTGTACCACTGCTTTCTCTCTGACCTTGAAAGGTCTTGAATTATTAAAGAGTCTCTTAAAAGTGCAACCTAGTTTCCAAACCCTGTAACTTTAAAATAACCGTTGTGAAATTTAGTTCTGGAACCATTTATGCAATTTTTTTCTGCATTACTTTAATTAAAAAAAAATTGAATGTTTCTATTGCTTTAGAATATTTTATCATTTTAATTAAAATTAATAATTTTATGTACACTGCAATGATGTGAATTCAGGATACCGAAAGCTCTAGCAACTCCTAATATGCTTGCAAAAAAATCCTTGAGTAGCTGAAATACTGGGGGAGTTTCTGATAGCTGAGTACCACCTGGGTTACTTACATGCCTAATAATAGGGGGATCTAGGAAGATTTAAATACCACTGGGGCACAAAGGTATTGTTGCATTGCCTGTGAGCAGAGAGCAGACTCCACTGTGAGAACTGAGGCTGGACCTGACTTTGGGCTGCTTAACAAAATCATCTACATTTGGGCAGCTTTGACTTGAGCAGATTTTGAAATAATGATCTAAGGGTAGCACCTCTGTCCTCTTCCTTGGGTTAGAAGTTTTCACACAAGAAAAGTTTCCATGTATTTATATGATGCAGGTGCTGATGTGTTGTAGGTTTTGCCCAGATGTGCACTTGATACAGTGAAGTGGAATCGGGACTACAGCTGTTTATAGCTTATTGTATTTGTACTTCATTTATTAACATCAAAGAAGTGGCATGTCTCCCCAGTTCTTAGGTTTAGGTTATTTTATGTTCTCTTCTGCATAAGTGAGTTTTATATGCTGTAGGAGAAAATTGCAATGGAAAATTCATCCAGACCCCTCCTCACAGGTGTGAACCTGCGTCTGTGTTTCAGCAGGTACCAGAAAATGGTTCTCCTGCAGGAGCCACTCACAAGCTGTGGGCAAATCTGAACCTTGGCTGTGGCACAGCTTTAGGCCTTGCAAATCCCTTTGAGTTCCATCTCACAGAGAGACCTTTGAATTCTGGGTTATTGTCAATGTTTACAGCAATGTGATTAGAGCCAAGCAGTGACTCGTGCTTTGTGTGTGCTGTAGCAATAACCATGTTGTTTTTATCACTTTGCTAAATAGGCACAAGGCAAAGAAGCTTTCTCCTGACCCTGAGGAGGGAGCCTGTAGTGAAAGACAGTCCCCCTGCATCAAATACCAATCTGTCCCTGCTGGGCAGGAGTATCTAAGGAGAGCAGGCCTGGGAGTGTCCAGGTGTTTGCTGGGAGGAGGAGCAGGGCAGCTCTTTTCGTGTGGGCCGGGTCTGTCACTGCAAGTCTCTTGTGGTTCCACTGGAGTAACAGTGCAGGGCAGAATCTGATGGCTGATGTGGTTTGCTATGTGTGAATATAGATGCACTTACTGCCCTTGAATTTGTGTCCATGCAGAGCTGCTTCAGCAGAGACTGGTGGAAATGGGAAGGGATGGAAAGCAGCAATTAATTTTGGTCCTTCAGGAAAGCAGCATCCCATAGATTCTGCTACCATCACATTCAGTTTTTCTCCTTGTGCATTTGTCACAGATCAAGCCCTGCTACCCACTTTTAAATGCAATTACTATAAATGAGGCACTCTCCAATTCCAGGCTCTTGCACTATGCCAGAGCTGTGCAAAGGTTCTACAGGGATCCATCCACTAGGTCGCTGGGACAGAAATGCTGCCAAGAAGCATGAACTATCACTTGTGCTTCCTCCATCTTAATAAAACAGAGACATCTTTCTAAGTTAATTTCAGAATGTTCTTTGTTGTCAGAAGTAACTTGGTGGCCTCGAAGGGCTGAAAACCCCATCCCCTAGATAGTCAAATGCACTTTTGGATATTTGTGATGTGATTTGTGGTGTGTAAACAGACATCTTCCAGACTCCATGCTCTCTTTTTCTGGATCTGTAAACTAAAAACAGTGTGGGTTTTAATTAGGAGATACAGTTAAAGCTGTTCAGAGATGAAAAATTGAAAAGAGAGCTGCTTGCAAGATGCACGTGCCTCCTTTTTCTGACACATACTGCTGAGCACAGCCGTGGTGAGCAGGAGCTCCAGCTCTGCCTCTCTCTGTAGGACTGGGACTTGCAGAGCCCCAGCACTGAGGGCTTCACTTGGGGGTGGCCAAAGGTGCAGGATTCTTCCACTGAAGGATTCTCCTGCCTCTCTGCTGATGCTGGGGACCAGGACAAGGTGTCCTTTGTTGGCAGAGATGAAGCCGGAACAGGCAGCTCCACCACTGGGGTCTGTAATGAAAATTGCAGAGCTGAGGGCTGTGGCCCCTTCCGGTGGGCAGTGCCATGCTCAGCTCTCCCTGCGCAGGGCTGTGTGTGTAGCAGCAGCCAAAGGGTTGGAGGCTGTGCAGCTCCTGGGAGATGAGAGGCAATGCCATGTGGCTCTGGACCTGTCCCTCCTAAAACTTGCACAGTAAGGGGAAATAGTAACAGTTGGTTTTGCTCTGTGAGAGGAATTAAGCATAATAATGTGTTAGCCTAGACTGCTACCTGCCAGAGTTAGACAGACTCAAGGCTGGGATAAAAAAAGATTGTCATCTGATTTTTCCATCTGGATGAGACTGCTCAGTTTGCCTGCAGACTGTGTCTCCGGGGGCTGACGCAGAGCGATGCTGCTGCCCTCCCTGCCTCGCACGGGGAGGCATGGCCAGCGGTGGGGCGTCCTGCAGGAGCACAGATGCCTTCCTGCAGCAAACTGAGATGCAGGTCCAAGCATACTGATGGAAAACAACTTGAAAATACACGTATTGGCCAACTGGTGCCTCTCTCCCAACTTGCTGCTCACAATACTCGAGTGATTTCAGATGCTGGGTAGTTTTATAGAAAATGCTTCCATCCTGCTTGCCACCAGGTTGAAAACATATTAAAAAGAAAATGAAGTGAAAGTTGTAAAATATCTGCATATTAATGCTATATGACCAGAATCCTATAAAAGAAAAGGATTTCTGTTTCATGTCTAGAAATTAAACTGGATCCAATTATGATGAGACCATTTAACCTTTGTCTAGTCTATCTGTCTCTATATGTTCAGCCAAGCTTCCCTGAACAAACTGATTTTATAGCAAAAACACAAAAAGAGATTACCACAAAAACAGTATTTATTCTGATTATCCTCTAGCAGCTAGACTACTGCAAGAGTTAAACCTCATTTGCATCTTTCTGCAAACAGATGTGTCTGTAGAGAGCTGTGGTATCGCAGACAGCAAGGCTAATGTGTAGGGTGTGTGGTATGTCAGCTTTCTGATCTGGCTGGTTAGGCTTATAATTTCATGCCAGTTTTTAACAGCTTCTGGTTGTTTGATTGTAAAGAGAAAGGCACTTTGGGGCTTAGGTAGCAGGGGAATTGACTTACCTAAATGTCTTTCATCTGAACATGATTTGTTAGTTTTAGTTTTAAAGACTATGCAGGTCTTTCATTTATCTGCTTCAGCCTATGGTTTGCTTCCTTGTATGTTTATTTTTAACTGCAAGGTTTTACATCTGCATTAATAAGTCATCCAAGAAGTATTGTAGCGCTAAATAATCTGTACTTTCCAAGTGAAATAATTGTCACAGTTTGCACAAATAGAACTGTCTGGTTTGCTACAGGTGACACAAATATAGCGCAACATAGTCCAATGGAAGAGACAGTTTTCAGAATAGATTTTCAAGGACTCCTTATTGCTTTGCAGTGCATTTTCTGGTGAAACAGGTAAATTACTTCAACATATAGCCCAACCTGGTCATTATTTAAAATCACAGAGTCATTTTTAGTCTCCAGCTTTTCAAAAGTAACTTTTTGGATGGACAGCATGGAAGCTGATAACTAAATTTTGGTTTTTAGGAAGGCTTTTAGTCATATAACTAAGGGTGATAAAAATCCTATTTAATGGGGAATATTCCTTTGCCATGGGCTTGATCAATAAATTAAATGGATTAATTAAGTTGAGCTGTCAGGACCAAGGACTGTCATAGAGTCAGGCCAGCAGACTTGGCCATTTATCAGAGGCAAAAGTTTGTCAAGAAAAAGCAGCCCTTTAATGGGTTGTTCTGGAGTGCATGCAAATGAGCAAGTACCTAAAAAAATCCAGCAAGGAATGTCTGTCATCTGATCACAGGCAATATAAAAGGAGGTAGATACGTCTGCACAAAGTCATTAAATTTACTTATCAAACTTCTTACTGTGAATTTTTGAATTTCAAGTTCTGAGGAGATGAACTGGCTTGTAATAGGCTTAGGTATTTCCATTTTTCACTCTTCACTGAGAAATTAAATTTGGTTTATGTTTTGAGATATATGTATATATGTACATAGACAAACAGATACCTATACATGTATGAATTGGTTTAGAATGCAAGCTTATTAAAAAATAGGAGAGCTTTTATTGCTTTCAGAGCATTTGGAGGAATTATGCTCTGCAGTGCAGAGATTGGAGGCAGACCAATGCCTTCCTGCCATTTCAGTGCAGGAAACTTCCAGTGTCATTTGTGCCTGGCTCTGTTTGCTGCCTGCAGCAAAGTCCTGTTGATCGTGGCCTGGGAGGGTCTCACAGCTCAGTGCTCTGGGCCTCTGCATGGAGGACACTGATGAGTGACCCAAGGTATCTTTGGACATCACTGGAGAGGAAGAGTCAGCAGAGTTTCAGTGCCCACGTGCTGAGGGTCAAGAGACAGAAAGCCATAGGTGCTCCATGTCTTCAGTTTTTCCCTGCGACCCTTAGGTTGCACAAAGGTGGGGACAGTATTTCTCTGGTAGCCATAGATGTGATGGTTGATGGAGCTCAGTTGATGAAGCTGTTGTCATCTGAGGAGCCCCCCGGGGCTGGCATGGTGCGAACAGCAGAGCAGCTGCCTGATCCAGCAGATCCTGGCTCCTACTGCTTTGCCACAGACCCCTTTGGTGCCACGTGCTCCTCTGCGGATGTGGTGGGAGTGAGCTGCTGCGTGCTTCCCAATGTAGAAAGCGAAGCAGTGCATATAATTGCATCCAAGTTGCATCTCTGTTTTGGTACTTCCAGTTTAGCTCTAAAGCCCTGGCCATATGGATGCACTCCTACAGCCACTCTGGAGGCAAGCTGAGAATAAAATGAGCTGTGTGCAAGTGCTGGAAGCCTGTGTAAATGAAACCTGCCTGACAAACCAGAAACATGCCTTTCTGATGTATAACAAAAATAAAATTCTCTCAAGGCATAGAACTTTATGTATGTTCAATTCCTGTTGATTAAATACTTCTCGGCTCAAAACAGCAAGGGAAGTGAGCCAGGGATGCTGGTACCAGGGCAGTGATTTATCGGGAGATACGTGAAGATGACAGTGCTAGAAAAATGTGCCCACCCATGTGGGCAAGGCCAAGGTCTTCACTGTAGTTTGGAGATGTCATGGTTTGACACTGGCCAAGTGCCAGGCACCCACGAAAGTCGCTCACTCACCCTCCCCTGCCACAGCTGGGCTGAGGAGAGAAAAAAATTAATGAAGGCTTCATAAGTGGAGATAAAGAACAGGAGAAAACACTTCAAGGGCAAAACAGGCTCAAAGGTACAAAGTGAATTTATT
>VWZN01017373.1:0-105671 GCA_013396955.1 Regulus satrapa | reverse complement strand
CCCAGGGGCTGTGGGTGGATCTCTGCACCCCCGTGGATCCCCAGGGGCTGTGGGTGGATCTCTGCACCCCCGTGGATCCCCAGGGGCTGCAGGGGCACAGCTGCTTCACCCTGATCTTGTCAGGGCCTGCAGAGGAATCTCAGCTCTGGTGCCTGGAGCAGCTCCTGCTCCTTTTTCTCCACTGACCTTGGTGTCTCCATGTTGTTTCCCTCACATATTCTCACCTCCTCCTCTTTCCTGGCTAGGAGAAACTCTGCCCCTTTTGTTTTGATTTTCTTAAATCTGTCATCACAGGAGCATTACCAGCCTCTCTAATTGGCCCAGCCTTGGCCAGCAGTGTGTCCATCCTCAGAGCCATCAGGGATTGGCTCTGCTGGACATGCTGGAAGCTTCCAGCAGCTTCTCATAGAAGCCACCTCCATGGCCCCCTCGCCACCAAAAACCAGGGTTTGTAAAACAAATAGAGGAGGGAAAACCCTCTTTTTGCAGCAAAGGCAAGAAGGTACAAGAAGGAGGAAGGACTTGCTGTTTCCTTGAGGTTGTTCAGGAAGGGTAGAGAACAGGGTGTGCCTGACCTTGGCTCGCTGAAATGCACCTGGGATGGAAGAGGATGAAGATGAGAGGCTGTGATTGGTGGTACCTTCTGGATTGCTTCCCCGCAACAGGGCAATGAGAATCCCCATGCTGTAGTCTAGGGTTTTGTCTTGGGGACTTGGGAGAAAAGTTAGAAATGCTTCCAAGCAGCTGAAGCGCCTCAGCCACCATGTGAGCTGTTCTCCTTAGAGTGAAATCTCTCTGTGACACTGGTCTGTTGATTCTTGATGAACATTTCAAAAATGACCCTGGTACTTCAGCTGTAGGAAAGCCAGGCTTTTTGTATCTTTTTTTTCTTAAACTATTATCAGCAGCTGTGAAGTGATGCAATCCGTATGCCGTATGGAGCACCTATATATAAAAATCTGACATATGGATGTTGTGAAGTTCTCGGAAGATTCCACATGCTTGAGATCACCCACGTGCTAAAAACATTCTGTTTGGGAATTAGTTGTTGAGATTTGTGTTGAATTCCCAAAGTGAAACCAGGCAAATTGTGCTGGGAATATTTGTAGCACGGAGTCAGGTCTGAATTATTCTTTCTGGTCCGCAGTGGAATACCGCAGGTTTTGGAAAGGATGTGTTTGGGCTAAATGTTTTTGAGGTGTCTCTGCAGATAACTTACATTGGATCTCTTAACCAACTGGATTTGAGGTGTTTCTAGCTCACGATTCTTCACTGTCACCTCCTGCTCTCCCCTAGCTGGGATCCTCTGTCTCCATGGACAATATGGGAGGGGGAAGGATGAGGCACAAAATCACTGAAACATCTGGTTTCTCAATTAAGTCTTCAGGATTTGCAACTTAGATGTGTTGTTTTGCTGCACTGAAGTTAAGGCAGTCTACCGGCTGCTGTTTCTGTGGGATTTGAAGAAGGTAAGGCATTCCAATGAATGCAGAAGTTAGTAAAGCACACAATTTACAAGAAGCTTCTGCCTTTGCTAACACTGATTTTCCATGCTGCTGTAGCTCATCATGTCAAAATGTTTATCTGGAAGTTCTCCATGGCTAGCTAGCATGAATTGCCTAGACTTTTTTTTTTTCTCTCCTTTTTTAAAAATCTTTTTTTATCCACTGAGATGGAAATCCGCCCTTCTACTGCTGATTTGGCTGGTGCAGTAGGGGGCTGGCTGCAGTAACCTCCCCAGGGAATTCGCCGCCAGAGCGTGTGACTGAGAGGCAAGGTGGGCATAAGGCATGGCGGGCATGTTGGCTCCACACAGATGGAGACTGAGGATTGAGTGAGCAACTGGTAAGGAGGAAGGTACATATAAACTGAAAAGACTTTTCAGTTTTACTCACTGTTTAAGAAGCACATAGCAAGTGCTATAAAAATACAGACGAGTAATATGTAGTTGTTTGATCCTCCCCTGGCCTCAGCAGAGGCAGATGGAATAGGGCCCATTTATCTGCTGGTTTTGGGACTTGTTCAGAGTGAATGTGAATAAAAACTCTGCCTCTGCACAAGGATCATGATCTAGGGAGGGCTTATACCCTTGGATGGGCTGTGCCCCAGATGTTTGTACCAGTCCCTAAAGTTTTCAGGCAAGATATCTCAAACTGCTGCTGCCCTTTCTGTCAGTTTTGTTCTTGTGGAATGGCAGAGGATTGACAGTGATTTGGATCCTGCTTTCTGAAATGCTTAGTTCAGGGCTGTAGTGATGCAGTGATGTGGAGTAGCAGCAAGCAGCACACTCTGGAGCTTGGTTATTTAGGGGCCCATGTTACAGATGTGTGCAAGCCCCTTTCTTCCAAAAGAGCTGTCAAGGTGAAGTTAATTCCACTACCAATAAATGTTTGTTGTAATGTGTGAAGCAATATCAGGAGAGCGAGCCTACAGCATGTGCCTGTACATCACTTTAATTTATAATCAACCTGGAATGATTTCTTGTCTGTAGCTGTGTCTTAGTTATTTGCACGTGCTGTGCTGCAGTGGATTCTACTTGCTTAAAATCCTTGTCAAGGAAGAAACATTTTTCTGGCTCTTATTTGCAATGAAAGCTGTTCCCTAGAGTCATGTCAGCTGCAGAAATCCAGACCCCAGCACAAGTGTCTTTAAAAACTGGGCTTTGGGCTCCATTAAAATACTGTGACTGCACATGTCACAAACAGAGACAGGCATTGCAGTAGCACAGGCACTTGAAAGATCCTGCTTTGAAACCGAGGGGCTTTTGAAACTGTGGGGCTTTTGAAACTGGGGTTGCAACCCCGGAGAAAAGAAACAGCTATCTCCTCTCTTTGCTTTTTCCAGCCTCTGTCAGCTTCTGGCTTTAAATTTTCTCTGAAATTATGCACTCGTCTCTTGGTAATCTTCCCCAGTATTTTAATTGGGGATGGCAGGTAAGGCATAAGGTCAAAGAACTGGAAATGACCTTGTAAAACTGAGACAATGGAGCCAGAAAGATGGCCCTTCAGTTAAAACTGGTGATAGTAACTGCCAAAATTTTTGGAATGTTTGCAAACTTGTGATTAGATCAAGCAAAATTACATAAAAAATTTGACCTTTGAATATAAACAGGGCTGGAGGCCCCTGAGAAGAAAATGGCAGGGCTCCAGTAAGAGAGAAGTGTATCATGACAGTTTAGTCCACACTGTGTAGGCAGCAAGGCATGCTGATGGGTTAACGCATTTAAGAGAAAAGTACATGTCCTTTTCCTTTTTTTACGAAATATTTAATGAGTTTATATATGTGTGTGTATGCATGCCACTCCCATACACAGGTGGGTGTGTGCCCTTCATTGCCTCTAAGACAAGGGTTGGCCTGCTTGTTCTGGCCAGTTCTTATAGATGGCACATTGCCATGATGTAAGAGTGCCTTTTATTTCTGTAGCAAGCACTGTGACCACCCGTTGTTTAATACTAAATCTGTTTTCCCTCAATTCCCTCCAGAGGAGGAGGAGGGAGGAGGATTGGAGCAGAGTGTTTGGTCAGTTTTGCTGCTCTGTTGTGGTGTGGCAGCAGGTGGATCTGTTATTAGGGAACACTGGATCCAAGGCAACTTTTGAAGTGGAAGAGTTTTGGGTTTATGGTGAGTTCCTGGGGGAATTAATTTGCTAGATCAATTGATGAGAAGTGCTGTCCCCTGTCCTGGCAGGTGTGTGCTCTGCTTTTAAGCATGTGAGTAGCCCATATTGAACCCAGATTAGAAACTGAGATTGCTTTTTGACCGTGTCAAAATAAATTAGAGAGCAATAATAAACTCCAGAAAGAGATTAGGATTTGAAAAACTGAAGACTCTTACCTTGCTCATCCTCTGCTCTTATCCTACTCCTTTTGACTATGGAGCAAAAAGAAAGAAGTGCTGAAGGCTGTTCAGATTTTCAGTGCAGAAGACTAATATTTTGGTGAGATGAGCAAGAAATAATGACCAGAGACTTGCAGAAGAGGGTTGAGATTTGCATTGATTTTTGACTCCCTGCTTAGTACTGCAGGTAATCCAAGATCTGAGCTACAACAGAGGGCATTTCAGAGACAGGAAAACAGAGATCCCATAGGTGCAAAGTGCACTAATCTGGATAAAGCAAGCAGGTTATGGGTGTTACGGTTTCTTGCTTGGTGTGGGACCCTACACACTGTTGGGTGTGTCTACTCTTAGGCAGAATGAACAGTTTTCTCAAATATTTTCAAGGTGTTAATCCCACTAATTGGGTAATTGACTGTGTGAATGCCAATTAACTTCATGTAACACTTTGGTACCCTGAGAAAGCTCTCCTGCAATTCCCCCCCTTCCCATCCTCACGGGGAAAGCAGAGGCTGGGAAGTGAAGTCCCAGGGTTGTTGTCAGTTCCTGCAGGCAGTGCTGATGGGATCAGTGGGGTGGCAGAGGGACCCTGCAGCTGCAAACGGATCTTATGCATCAGGGACACCCAGGAGGTGAGCGAGAATCCGTGGAATTCGTGGGCTAAAGATCTTACATGGTATCATAACAAAACCCAGGGCCAAAGAGAAGGATAGAAAGCAGTTTTCCCAGGCCATGCTCAGCTGCTGCAAAGGGATGAACTCCTTTTTTGTCAGTCCCATTCTCTGCTTGGCACCACGTTTTTTTTGTATTTTCTTCCAGCCCATGAATGAAGAGAATGGAGGCTCATGCAGACAACCCTTTGGTGTCTAGAGCAGCTGTGGGAGCAGATCTATGTTCTGTAAGGAAATGTCCTTCTGGGTGTAAATAGTACATGATAAGGGCCAGCAGAAGCAATCCAGAAAGCAGCCTGGACTTGGACTTTTCTAACAGTCTGCATCCCTGTCTCAGTTCAGGACACCTCATTTCCAAACGCATTAAAAATTTCCATACAGCTTTAGACTGTCTCCAGATTCCTACCCGCTCAATCTCTAATTAAATGTAAGAATTTCCACTTTATGATTAATCCTTCTTTTCAGGGCAAGTTGCAAAATAGTTGAAAAAGTAAGACTTATCTGTCTGCTACTTTCCTTCTGCCTTTTTAGTTTGCAAATGAATATAGGGTCATCTTATATAATTCGTCTTCTTAGAACTTTTCCCAGTTTTAATTCTGTAAAATGCAATAGTCATTCCTCATACTTATCTGTAAATTGCATTGAATCTTGTTGCAGTCATATTAGGTGGTAATGATTTATATGCCTTCTAATAATTTATTTGATTATGCCAGCTATGTTCCATTTCTGAAGAATTATCAAGTTAATGCTCTTGCGTAGGGAACAAAGAAATATTTTCCATACTTCTTACTTTGCCTTTCTGCACTTTGCTACAGTGCTGCATGTTTGGTTTATTAATACAGTGGTGTGTAAGGATCAGGCTGACAATTCATAACGGGTATTGAATGTTGTTAGACCCCAGGTTGCACAGAAGCTGTGTACACAGAGGTGGTTTCGGTGTGGTGAGCAGCAGTGCTGGCATGTTTCTGCCGTGTGCACATCCCCAGATTCTGCATGCCTCTGATGGGCCTTTCTGTGCTGGGCACAGATGGGGCTGATGGCTCTGAGCTCAGTGGGAATGTGAAGGACAAACAACACTGTCAAAAAATCTCAGTGGCAAAATTTGTTGGCTTTTCCTTATGCCCCAACAGTTCTGTGCCGAGCATAAGGAGCTCTCACCCCCTCACCAGCAAAGGGCTGGGTGCAGGGAAATAGCTAAGCACAGTCCTAGAGGTTTAACTTTAAGATTGGAATTGCTCCCACAGATTTCTGAGGCAATTGTTCTCTCAAAAAGAAATAAACAGGAAATGGGGCTGTTGGGTGGGGGTGGTGGGGGACAGGGAGAGAAAAGCACAGTAGGACTAGAGAGAAGTGATTTTTCTATCTGCTATGTTTCATACACTGGAAACTTTCAATATTTCCTTTCTTGATGGACTGTCTACCCTGTCTGTTTTCTCTCCCTTTTGGAAATTTGTGCCCAACTCCTGGATAATATGCCTCCCACGCCAGCTGACAAAACACAAAGAAGTAGAAAGAAGTTTCAGCTCTAGAGGAAAACTCTTCTCTTCATGAAAAAATGATGCAGGTTTTCTTTCTTTTTTCTTGAGTTGCATATTTAGAGAAGCACAGGATGGAACAAAGTATTGCACAGGTGTAAATTATGTCCAACTTTTTTTCCTCACTAAAGTTTCTCCTTCCAAACCAGTAAGTTTCTTTCTGAATATGTTGGCATAAAATATCGATTTTTGGCATATTTGAATGCTGCTTTTTTTAATCATTTCAAACTGCTATGCTGCTGAGACATTGCACTTTTAAACAGGATGAAATATGGATATGTCTTAAGAAAAATGCTTGTGATTACTCCAGAAGCCAAATTGTTGCCTTTTCCAGAGTTCAGACTGTAGGCTGGTACTATGTGTGCATGACAGAAGTAGTACAACTCAAAGGGACAGAAATGATAGGTGGAAAAACAGGAAGATATTTTACCCAGTGCACAAGCACCTGGAATCATGCAGAAAATAAAACAAGAAATGACTTCCTAGCAAGAAATTAAAGCATCCAAGCAATGAAATGAATAATCAAAGAGGCATATGATATCCTCTCCCTTTAAACCAGGTTTTTCTTCTCCTAAAGCACTTGAATTTTAGAGAATTTGAGTCCTGGCACTGAACTGCCTTGCTCCCAGCTCTGCTCTTGAGTAGATCAGCCCCTGTGGTCCACTGAAGCTGAGCAGCCAGATCCCCAGCCTAGGTCACTGCACCTGCCCCTGGTTACAACAATACATTCCATGCATGTTTCCTCGTCAAATTTTTTGTTTCTCTTTTCTTTACCATCTCTTTTTATTGCTTTGTATTACTGTTATGGCATTAATTCTACCACAGGGTGTCACTGGGCTTTGGACTGGACCTCCTTAATGTCTCTGTTCGTGTGCTTTTCAATATTACTTGCTTTTTAACATTACTGAAGACAGCTGTGTGCACACAGAACATCTGGGGGCCTGCTGAACTGTAAAACCTCCTGACATTGATGTTTAATTTGCATTGACGTATTTTCACTTTTACTTTATACCTGTTTGCAGCCTTGCATGTTTTTTTGGCTCTTTGCTGTTTTACAGATGTCAGGTAGCAGGGAGCTGAAACAGAGGAATACCCTTGGTTTTCTGCAAAGCTGTGGTGTGTGAATAAGGAACTGTTCCCAAAATTGTTCCTGTGGTGGCTGAGGACTGTTTGTGTTTAAACAGTCACTACTTGTTTGCTGATACTCTCTTTTTAAGTGTTATTGCTTCATAATGGTCATTTGCACTTGTACAACCTCCTTGTCAAGAGGGTGGCTGATGGTTTGCTAAGAGGCTGATTTCAACCAGATCTTTTCACAGACATGGTTATTAGGGAATGCAGCAATCTTCTGACAGATTTTCTACTCTATTAAGCAGCCACATCATCTCTGTGAATAAAAGTGCCTACTTTTACAAGAGTTGGCTTTGGTGTCTTGAGGCCATTTGGGTGTTTACAATCAGTGCTGAAAAGCAGCTGATTCTGCAGGTGCCAGTCCTCTGGCTGTCCCCAGATGCTTTTTGGTACAGATCTGCAAGTACCATATCTGGCACCTTCTTTGTCTCCCTGAGGAGAGGGGTAGTTAAAAGGCCCAGTAACCCCAACCATTCCATGATTCTATGCATCCCATGCCTTCTCTGGACCTTCCAGATCTGTGCAAGCCAGGACTTGGTCCCCTGGGAGCAGAGCTGTTTTCCCAGAGTGGGCTGGTTCCCTGGGAGCTGGTTCCATGGCTGCCAACAGGGCTCTGCTTTGGGCCCTTCCAGTGGGCAATTCTCTTGTGCCCATAACTTCCTCCCGAACCATTGTGTTTGCCTGTTGACTATGTCCTTGTTTCCTTGGGCCGGTTCTTTAGTGAAGTTAGGACTATTTTCCCCAGAAATGTGAAATATTTGTTCCCCACACATTGGCCTTTTGCTTATTCTTGAAGGCGTGATGTAGCAGAATTGCTTCACTGTTTGTTTCTGTTCTGTTGTTGATTAATCTGTTTTTCCACTAGGGCTCTGTTATGAGAGAAGATTAATATTACAGAGAAGATGCTTGTTTGTTTCAAATATTTTGTTTCCTTTCTCTGCTGGGAATACTAGTATAAACACCAGGCAATCTGAATTTAAATAGCTAAAGTATTAGTCTTGCTGTTCCAGTTGCTTGTCATTACACTTGAGGATAAGGTTACAGCTGATTATACAAAATACCTGAGCCATACGTTTTACATTCTCAATCAACATATCATAGATGAACTATGAAAATCTGAGATAGCTTTTTACGATAATTGAGAGAGATTTTCCTTGGAGTATGCAAGACTCTTGAGAGAAGCGAAATTGCTTGTCTGTAATTCTGCTATAAGCTTTACTGGTATTTATTTGACATGCGGTTTATTGCTACTGAATATTTTTCTTATGGCTTGCTGTCAAAAGTGTCAAAACACTAAGAAGGTTGCTCCCAGTTTCGATACAACCAAGCACAGGGGCTTGTTTGTTAGACCAGTCTGAAGCATCCTCCTCGAGCCTGACTCATGAGCAAGGCAGCAGTTCACTTATGTGAAGAAAATGTAAATTGTTATTGCCTGAGTGGGCCCCTTCAGCTCCCCACTTGACATTGAGGGTAATCAGCCAGCCCAGGGCCCAAAATGCAAACTGGCTTAGATTTCTCCAGCCCTTGTACTGAGCCGCTTGGGGCCATCCCAGACCCAAACAGGCATGGTCCTTGGCTTTGGAGATTTAGGTTGGGAGCTCTGACTTGAGTCACTTCTACCGGTTTGGGCTGTTGTGTGCCCTGGGTCAGCAGCGTGGGCAGATTGGATTGACCTGCCCTTGCCTTGGGCATGTCAGTAGCTCACGGGTGTTCCCCCTCTAAAGCTGTGAGAGGCAGCCCCAAGGTGCTCCCTTGTAGTAGAAGACCAGCACTTCTGGCCGTTAAATGCTTTTTAACAGGATGAGGGAATTTCATGTGCTGGGACTGTGCAGACAAAGGCCAAAAGAGACATTATATTAGACTGAATAGGTGAGAAAAAGATTGGAATACCAGATGAGAAATAAACATATTTCTGCCTAGATGGACAGCAATAAGCGGAAAGTTGCAACTAATTTTTCATTGCTGGCACCTGTAACCAGGATTGCTTTATGCTGGGCTGTGTTTGTTTCTCTAAACTCACTGGAGTTATTTTCTCTTTGGCTTTAGGGCAGACTCTTATGTCCATTAGCACGGGAGAGCACTGCTGCTCCCGTCCCTCCCCTCGGCGTTTTCGTGGAGGTTTTGTGCAGCTGGAGGTTGCCAGGTGGGATGGGAGAACTGCCTTTGCCAAGGGGGTGTTGTGAGGGACATTGGGACAGCAGGACACGGCTTCTGCCTCAGTTTGTGCGCAGGGGTTCAGAGGTTGGAAAGCCCAACTGAGAGCCTGTGTAAAGCCCTCAGCTCTGGTTTGGTTGGGTTGTGTTCACCACAGTGAGACTCGATTCAGCCCACTCAGCTGTGCTCTGTGTTTGTTTTAGTGTTTGCAGAGTCAGCCTCTGAGGCATTAACTCCAGAGGAGATTGCTGTCTGTTTACCAAAATGGAAATAGCCTAGTTTGGGAGTGGGCTGCAGTCCCTTCAGAAAACTCATCTTTAATATATTTCCTGTAATCACAACTTTAATACAAATACACGTTTCCAAAATGCTCTTCAGTTTTTCACCTTGGTATTTCTCATACAGGCATTAATCATCCACTTCTCCTTTTAAGTGCAGAGCTCAACGTATTGCAGTGAAGAACTGTCTTCTCATGCCTGATGAAAAAGATGAGTGGATTTTACAGTGAAATTCCCATTGCTCTGGGGAGCAGTGATCATGCCGAAAAAATGTTCACTGACCTGTGTGACACAGGTGCCGTCTGTGTCAGGATTTCGGTGGAGTTAACCCGTGAGGGTTCACTTTGCAGGCATTGTATCTTACACTGCAAAGCTACAGTGCTGGCTTTATGGTTGTTAAAGCCTAGCCTGGCTTGGTAATCATTAGATTATCAAGTATGTGCTGACCTGGGTTGCGCAGGACATGACGTGCTGGAATTTTGAGGTGCCTGTTTTTTGCCTGCTGTGTTTTGGGGCTTATCCCACTGAGTCTTGGTACTGGGTGTGTTTAGTCAAACTTGTGGCTATGAAATGCAGATTCCTGCACCATTGCCTTAGCAGTGTATCAAAAAGAGATGTCTAAATATTATTCTCCTCCCTCTGGAAGTGATTGGGTGGGTGACTGGGTACTTTTTCATTTTACATCAGTGATATAAATTTTGTGCTGATTTTCCATCCTAAACTCTTAATTCTTTGAGCAGCTTTCTTTTCTTTTGATTCTTCTACTGGCTTTTTGTCTGGAAAGAAGGTACTTACAAAATTCTTATTTGTTATTCAATCTTAGGATGTGCCAAGGTAGCTACCCAGTGCCTTGTTCCATCATTTGTGCTGCTCATTCTTCACCCACTCCACCCCTTCCACCACGATCTGCCTCTCTGACCCGTGGGGTGAGCCCACAGCAGCAGCAACAAGCTGAACCTGAACTTTGGCTTTCTATGCAGTCCTGGGTTCAGGCATGAGGGCTTGGAAAGCAGAGGTTGTTTCAGGCATGAACTCTGGCTCAGCAGGCTGTAGAGGCAAGATCCAAAATCCTGAGAAGGCTGAAGCAGGATTTGTTTTCTGTACATCATGTGTTGCCACAAGCAACCATGGTGAGTCATAAAGCAAGATCTGTTCCTCTTTGGATTTTAACCTGTTTCTGGTCAGCTGTAGCTACAGAGGGGTCGAGCACAGAATGCAGTCTGTGGCTGCTGAAGCACCTTTGTGCTCGTGGGCAGCCTCCCTGTGTTTCAGCTGGAAGCTTCAAATGGTCAACACAAACATTGCTAAATAGAAATTTCAAGGTAGCAGATTTGTAGTGGTGGTGGTGGGGGGAAGGTAGAAGTGGTCTTAAATTTGCAAAAATCTTTGACTGCAGTAAAGCTGTGTACCAGGGTGTTTAAAAATTTAACATGAAAACAACAGGCTGGCAGCCTGCAGTACTGCAGACTTAAAAATTAAAATGCCACCGTGTTTAATGGAGCTCCCAAAAGTAATGATAAAAATGTAATTACTTCTGATGAGACACATATTCTATTAAGTAAAGAACATGGTAACTCTTAATCGGCTTGGGTAACCTAGGTAATTTAAAATGAGTTATATTTCTTAGAGCTCAATATGCAAATGAATTGAAGATTATATATAGGTAATATTTGCAGGATAAAGAGACAGTAATTTAAGTTGATTATGAACAAACCCAAATCTTTAGAGTGATTATGGCCATGCTGCTGTTTGGGGTCAGTTTAACTCGGCTTGACATTGAGACCTCAATTCCAAAAAGCATTTAGCTGCTAGGTGACTAGGCATAAGTGTTTATTCAGTTTTTCATGTCTTGTGTCTCTGGATGCATTCACGCTTTGACTCCATAGGTACATGAGTACAGTGAGAACAGTTTATTTTCAGGCTAAAACAATTTAATGGATAGAATAATAAAGCCCTTAAACTTCTACTGAATTTCAGACTGTTGGTATTGAGAGGACACGCATCTTTCAAACCCATGATTGAATTTGATGCTTAATTTCAGTCAAGAACCAACTCATTTGTACAACAGAAACTATATTACCAAATGACCAGTCAGCTGCTATGATGGGGGGAAAAAAAAAAGAATTGTTTTTATAACTTGTTTGAGTTAGGAGTCCAAAATTTTCCCAGATGCTTCTCCTCTATATGCATGGTTTAAAAAATCCCAACACCCTAAGTGCTGAAAAACACAAAAGAAGTAAGTATGCAACATTATTTCTGGCAGATTTCTTAAAACACAGAAAAGTCTGATGTGAAGAAAAGCAGGATCAGACATGCTAAGCAAATTTCAATTGACAAATATAACTGGAATTGAATTCACTGAAGCTGTGTCTGTAACATGAATGAACTTGGCCAGATGATTACACTCCATTTCAATAGAAAATAATGAATATTGGCTAAGTCTGTGGCAGGTGTCACTGCACCCTGCAGCAGCAGTAGCCAGAGGAGGTAGAGGTGCAGCAGGGTGCTGTCCTGGGTTGATACAAAATTGTGTTCTTATTCATCTGTTTAGCAGGTGGCCCTGCCTCCCTGCTGTATTGGCCTCATGGTGCTGCTCTGCCCCAGGGCTCAAACCAGGCAAGCTGGGCTTGATGTGAATCTGGGGCTTTCTGTGCTGGGGCTCCCTGGGATTTGGGCTGGGAAATGAGCATGCTGGGGCCATCTCTGTGACTGGAGGGGGTCAGTGTTAGAGGCTGAGGTTTGCTCTGAGGGTTAGAAGTGGGGAGATTAATGTTTGAGCTGCCTGTACAAATGGGAAGAAATACCTTATGGGAAGATTGGAGTGCTTATAGTTTGGTAGCTGTTGGACATCCTAACAGAGTTGACTTTCTAATGGACTTGGGCATTAGTAAGAGGAACCTATATGCGTCTGCTATGGAACTGCTGAGCATCGAATATTTATTGTTAGCTGAGCTATAATCAGAGCTATGGAGAGTTTAAAAATAGTATGGCCTGCTGGGAGAAAAAGGTAAGAGTCTGTATTAATATATTGTATTTATACCCACAGCATGCTTTTCTTGTGAGAGGTGAGTTTTAATTATAGTACATTACACACATGGAACAGATTTTGGAGACACCTGCATGGCTCTGAGGATGAGGGACAGAGTGCCATGTCTGGGAGGATGCTTGGGAAGGTGTGGGAAAGCCAGCAGTGGCTGTAGGCAAGAAAGGGGCAGCGGGTCCCTGCAAGACGTTTCTTGTGCTTTAATGGAATGGGATTTAAATTTAGAACTCGTATGTGACCCAATGTCAAGTCAGAAATGTGTGGTTGAAAGTGTATAATCAGCTCCAAGTGGCTGCCTTGTAAATCTCAGGAGTGGAAACTGGCCTCAGGCTAGCAGCCGTCTCTGCTGCATCTCTACTTGACTGAACTTTAATCTGACTCTTTATCAAGAAAAGCAGTGAGAGAAAGAGGGGAAGAAAGATGAACACAGCGCGAGTTGCCCAAAATAGGCTTTGTATGGATAAAGATGTTTTTACTGGAGACTTTGCACAGAGTTCTGTGTGCCCTCAAAGAAAAGCAAAGTCCTGTTACGAAGTGTCACGAGAGAGGAAGGGCCAAGAGAAGCTCAGAGAAATGCTCTAGTTCTGACTTTGGGAGCTGCCTCTGACTTTATTGGGTTGAATGTGTGGACGGCGCTTCCAAAAATGACGTGGTGTAAAACTGGAATTCTACAGTCTGAGGCCAGTCTGCAAAGCGCTCTGTACTCTCTGCAGGGCTCTGTTTGCTTAAGCTGCTGCCAGAGCCAAATCGAGCATCTCCACGAGCATCCACAGTGGCACTAATGGCCAGAGTGCTGTGAGCATGCAGAGCTGTCCAGGGAAGGAATAGGGGCATTAAATAGTCTCTGAAATTTTGAGCAGCTCCTGGCTAGGGAGTTTTTTTGTGATATTACATTGTGCAAGTCTTCATTATGAAAAAAGGTAATCAATGTTGTGAAACTTGGAAAACCTCATCAAGTCTGCTGTGATTATTTGTGGGTATATTGTAATCTGCCATGCTGGAGACCAGGGAATATTTTGAGCCAGTGGTTTTTCCCAAGTCTCAAGACAATTTAAAATAAATAAAGTATTAGTGACAAATGGAAGTTTTACCTCAGACCAGTTTATATCCTGGGAACTATGTATTTTGGAGCAATGGGCCATTGATTTCAGGAGGAGATGCTTAATTTTGTGCATGCTAAGCATAGGCTTTTTCAAAGGAAAAAGTTCACAGTGTCAGTGAACCAACCAAGATCTGAAACTGTTTGCTCTTAAATGAGTCAAGTTACTTTTTATAGCTGTGGTCTGGAAATTAAGCTTTTAATAATTTCCATGGGTTTAATATTTGAAATTTAGCAAACTACAAACTTTGCACATGTTCATATGTTGACAGCAAACATAAACATTTATATGAAGGAACACTGAAAATCTGTGTTCTTCACACATTGGAAAGTGTCTGACTCCATTGTATTTTCCCTGAAGGAATAGCAACATAATTTTTTAAAAGGAGCCTGGATATAAAAAAAGTGGTTAGTGAGTTTTCACTCTATGTATATTTACTAAAAAAACCTTTTGTTTTCCACTTTTCCAGGAAAACAAAGGTGACATAATCCCACTATTTGCACATATGCAGTGTTTGTGGCCTGAAACTCAAGCATGAAAATAAACAGAAATTCAAGTATCTCAGTCTGCCCAGCTTATTAAAGAGAGTGTAGCTTTTATCAGAATTACAATCTCACCAGTGCTGCAATATCTTGCCATGTGTTTTTTCCTCTTACATAGTGCACAATTGTTTTTTCTTCAAATCATCAAAGTGCTTGAGAAGGCAGAATGTACTGAGACTTTCTGAGCAGTAGAAATAGTCTTTCTGCCTACTTTGCCTTAGTCATGGCATGACCAGTGTTTGTAGGAGAAACCTCTGTACTCCAACCTGCCAGAGTCATAAACTTATACACAAACTGTTGTGTCTTTGCTGTGCATTTTCACACCGTTGAACGGTAAAAGAAAACTGGCACAAAATCAACTATAAACTGTGAAACCCCAAAATATCAGGAAGGAATATGCATGAGTTATTTTTGAAGCGTTTGGCACCACCTCTTTTCTTAGGGAAAGGGTAGTTGTGAGCCTGTGTGCTCTGATGGATGCTGAAGCCTGTCATAAAGCTCTTTGCTCAAAAAAAACCCTTAACTTATGTAAATTATTGTAAGAAATGTTTACAAATAAACAAAGCTTGTCTTCTGATCTCAGAGGCCTTACTTTCTCTCTAATCCTGCCTATTTAAAAATTTTTCTTGTATTGAAACTAGGTGAGTAGTTACAAAAAATTTCTTTCTACCCTTTGACATTCATATTGGAGAAGACTATTAAATTCCCTCTATCTTAAAGCTAATTAGATCTAGTAATGATCTAGTAATCTTTATTCCTGTATTCCGTCTCTCTTATAACTATGAAAATTACATAAGGGTAGTGGCATCTGTCTGGTTTTGCAGACTGAGCGACATGGCCATAAATTTGATGTGTTGGAGCCATGGATGTAGTTGTCCAGCTCCAGTGCCAGAGCCAAACTGTTTCATGGCTCTTGGCTCACAAACAGGCATGTGCCCGTGAGAGGAACCAGCACTGACACTGCATCCAAAATCATCAGCTGCCTCTGCGCTGTGGGGTGAGCCATCTTAATTTCCAGGTCAAGTGTAAAATCTGGATTTTAGGTTGCTCATTTAATGAAAAGAGGTTTAAAAAGTATCCTAACTTACAGTACTGTCCATTGCTGCTGGACTCTTCTTTCCTTTAGTTGTATGGGACTGCCTGAAGCTATACAGATCCCTGAGCTCCTTGTGGGAGTGGGAGAAGAAATAAGTAGATATGGTGTAGTGGGGTGAATGTGTGCGACTGTAACAGACCATCAGGCTTTGATCTTTGGAGTCCCATGTTTATGAAGGAATGTAGCGAATCTGAATGTCTTGGTTTGAAAGACAGGTGTCTGCTAACAGAATAGAAAATATGACCCGCTCNCGTGCCTCCCTCACGCGCTGCTGGCGGCCGGGATGGACAAGGGGCTTCCTTCACCAGCCCTCAGCGGCAGCCGATCCCAGCGCCCCCTCTCCATGGCGAAAGGAGCTGTCGCAGGAACCTCAGGAAAAGCAAGCTGGAGTGGCAGGGAATGCCTGCTGTCAGGCAGAAGGTGAAAAGTTGCAGTGTAGCACAAACCTGGAGCAATGGCGGAAGCATGGTGGGGTTCGTGTGGGGGCAGTCGGCTCCTGAATGCAGTAGGGAAAAAGGGTCTTTGGGATTTTCTCACTGGTGCTGGCTGGTCCCTAAGTCCGGGCTGTGTGGAGCAGCCCCCGGCAGGGAATGAGGGCAGTCATCCCAGGTTCTGGTGGGGCATGCACTGGCTCTGGGCTTCCTGACAGCAGAGCAGCAAGAGAAGCCCAGCTGGCAAACTCGGTCACAGTGCCGAAGCAAAAGCAAAAACACAAGAAGAAGCAGGCNATTATGATTTTGAAATTAAGGGGGCTTTCAAGGCAAAGATATGATAAGAGGAAAGGAATAACGAAGGCTTCTTTACTGGTGTGTGTATGTGTACCGAGGCAACGGTAGCATCAGCAAACCAAGAAACCAAAGCCGCTGGCTCCTGNTCCCTGGTCAGAGACACCAGCCACGTGCGTCCAGTGGAATCGTCCTCCAAAAGATAGAAGCTGCCTCTCATCCTGCCCCCAGAAACCCCGGCCTGGCTCCCATTCATCGTGACAGCACCAGAGACAGGGACCATGGAGGTGTAGGGCAAGCCACCACCCCGGCACAAAACAAAACAGATCAAAACCCCCAGAAATGGGATAATAAACCATCCCCAAGACAAGGACCCAAATACTTCTTTTAGTCAGTCGTTGGGAAAGGGAACTGCTACTTAGAGCAAGTTTTTCCTAAAGCTGGAAGCTTTGAAGGTCAGCCCCTGTGGAATGACATTTTATCCAAGGGCAGGAGAGAAGAGATCATTCTGTGAGTGAAGCAGGGAGAGTTGTGACTTTATGGAGTTGTAAAAGTTGAACAAGATGCAATAGAAGTGTGCTGAAATTTCTCTGGAGGAGGGCAGTGGGGCAGTTTGCAATTAAAACAGTGTGACAAGAGCAGCAATCCTCTGAAGGCCAGAATGTCCAGACTGAGATGTCTTCTTTCAAAGATGTTTGAAGTTTACACCTTGGATATAGGACCTGTAGAGCGCTGCTCATGTTAAATTCTCTGAAAATGCAAACAGCACACAGAAGGGTATAATCTCGTGGTGAAAATACATTGCACGTGCTTGAAACATCTTGATTGCTTGGGAACAGGTAAAATCTCCCTTAATTGCACCTGCTTTACTGTAGTCACATTTATTTAAGGAGTCTTATGTGCAATTTCTTTGCTATTAAGGTAAATTAAAAATTTCTTAATTCTTATCAAATTTAATTTTTGCTTCCAGCTGAAACATAAGCTTTCCAGACACATGGCTTAGTGCTTCCAAAACACAGGTGGGCCTTTTTTCAGGCTTCAAAAACATTCTAAATTGTTGTTTGTGTTTCAATTATTTAATGCAACCTCTCCATAGAGGGCCAGGGGAGATGTGAGAAACGTGGGTGACGATGAGAGATTTAACTCATCTCCCTAATGCAGATCAGCGCACCATCTATTGATAGCCCTGCTGGTCTACAGGAAGGAAGACTTTGATAGGCTGTCCAATCCTCTTAATTCAGCTTAAACTGTTCCGTGTTCCTGATGCCACGTCTCTCTCACAAGCACTTGCTTTCAGGGCTCTGCCCGTTACCTCTTTGTGCAGCAGCGCATTGTTTGTGTTTTCTTTGCGACTGGCTCTGGCCTTCTACCAAGATGAGCAAACCCAGCAATATTTAATAAGTGAGCTTGAGAATGTGACAAGCTGCCTTCAAATCAGCACCCACTACTTGAGTGGCTTTCCGTGATACTCATAGCCATCTTTCTTTAGTTGTAATTGATGTTTGGAAAGGACTGGATCTAATTATTTTTTAAAAAGGAAAATAATATTAACAGGTAGATAAAAAATATTGCAGAGATGAGAGTAATGCTTTGTCTGTATTTGGAAGTAGGAGACTGTAATTCCAGGTATGCAGAGCATCTTAAGAGCCTCAGACAGTTAATAAAGCATCTGGGAAATGGGAAAAGCTCAGGATCCAGCTGCAGGAATCTGAAGGGGTCGGATGGGAGAGCTTGGAATAGTTCTTCATCCCAGTATTATGGGACCTCTGTGGAGGTGGCTGGAGAAACTTGCTGTTGGCAGACTGGATTCTGAGGGTGGCAATGTCCTCCTGTTGGTGTCTGCTTGAACACTAAAATAGGTGAAATGGTTGGTTGTATCTGCTGTTGTTTTCTCTTGGCATAGCTGGTTATAAAACAGGTCATGTGGAATCGTGTAGATCTTGGAAAGTACTTGCTTGTGCTTTCTTTATCATTTAAGGAAAAAAGGTCTCGTGCCTTCTCATAATCAGGCTGTTTGAGTGTGAAAAATGTACCTTCAGTAGTCTCCTAATAGCTTGTTCTGTTCCTAATAGCCCTTTAATCTTTGCTTCTTGTAGGATTAATGATTAAAACTCTCTTCATGCTCCTAGCTCCAGCTGATATAAGGTATTGCCTTTGTGTTTCACCCAGCCACGTCCTCCCACCCATACAGTGCTGCAAGTTGGAAGCAGCCAGTTTTGGGGAGTTTTGGACAGAGGGAGACAGACACATGCTGCCTTCACATCGCTTCCTTGCTGCCTGCTGAGGCTCATTGCATTCAGGGCCGTACAAAAGCCTGGTTTCACAAGTTCTGCTCTGGGTGCAGCTTTCCATTGTTTAACAGCAAAGGGGGAACAGCACGTGAGATTTTTATTATTTTTTTATGCTGAGAAGAATTTGAATCAATTGTAATCACAGAAGTAGAGGACTTGGGAGGGGGTGAGGGACACTGGTGATTAGTGATTGTGCTCCAGTATTGAACCTGGCATGAAGTTCCTGGAAAAACAGAAAAGTGTGAGCTGTGGGAGAAACCTCTCGGTGCTTTTGGTGTGTTATTGGAAAGATCACTCACAAAACCATCTGGGCTATGGAGAGTTGAGTTTTAAAGATCAGATCCTGCCACAGTGCAGCATTTTCAGGCTTGACATATGTGAATCCCCATTTGTGTGAGAAAGTCTGTGTGAATTTCCCTGGGAATGATGTAAATGTCTTCCTGAAATTGAGAGGTCACGTTAGCCTGTATGTGGGGGATTTGAAGAGCTCTAGGAGGCGATTCCCCTCCGTTAGAGCTGTGTGCTGCCCACAATAGTCTGTTCTCCTGAGAGAGTGTTCTCATACAGTGCCTGCTTTAGGACATTTCCAGTTCAGCCATTGCAATATGTGCTTTGAAAAGAGCCATAAACCCAACTGCTCGCTGCTTACGCACGTAACCTTGCACAAGAAAGGCTCACGGGGGAAAGTCAAAGAACTTAAAGGGAAATTAGGTACCAGCTCAGCTTTAGAAGCATTAGACAGCTTTCTTCTTCTTTATCAAAGAGTGATAATCAACTTTCTTCTTAGTGACAGAAGTAGCTGTAAAATAGTTCTTTTCTCTCCCACCCTGCCTTTTTTCTCGTGAATTTCTTTAAAGTTTGTTTTGCTTGTATGTACACAACTGCTTCACTGTGTGACTTGATGGAGAGACTCTTTCCTAAAATAACCATTAAAAAAAGTCTGTAAAGCTTTTGTTGTTCATACACAGAACCACACTTGCTTATTATTTTCATATTTAGGTAAAATTCCGTAGGTTTTTTTTGTTTGTTTGTTTTTTGTTTTTTTTTAAATAGTTCATACAATTAAGATATAGGATAAGGAAATGCAATGTCAAAAATATCATCCTGAGAGCTTATTAATTCTTGCAAAGAAGCAAATTTTGAGTATAAATTTTTGCAGTGCATTGGGAAATTATACCAAAGAGAGAAGTACAGGGTGCAGCAGCTCCTTGTCTAGATCAAGCTTAGGTAATTTGCCCGAGACTGAGAACCAGCCTATAGATTTTTCCAAACAGAGTGTTTTCCCTAAAGATATTGCCTGTGTCAGGTTAACAAATTCAAATCTGTTACCTGATTTCTAAGAGCAGCATATGTGGGAGGGCTTCAGTCACATCGTTCAGGTTAATTCCCTTTGAAGGTTTATCATCCTTTGCCAGTAACCTCATGTTGTGACCGAAGTGTCAGTGCAGAATCACTGGCAGTGGTTTTCTGCAGCCTTTCTTTGAGGGTGACGGGGACAGGTTGGGTATCCTGAAAAGAGCCATTGTGGCCTAAGTCTGTTATCAGTCACTTGTGACAGCTGATGTTCTCTCAATCCAAGTATCTTTTTGGTTCACCAGCCAAACATTTTGTATTACTGTTTTTATTGTTGACAGTGTTTTATCTATGTCTTTATCTGATATGACTCCAGGTAGTTTGGTTTGCTCTGACACGTTAACTGGTGTGAACTTCTATGCAGCAGTTCTTCATTTATCATTTTTATCAGTTTTTGCCAAGACCAGACCGCTATCATCCTCAACACAGTATTTGTTCTGGAATTGTCTGTGTGAACCCCTGCATATGAATTCTCTTCCTTGGTGGCTGAGCAGCCCTGTGTTTTCTGAAAAAGGAAGATTTCATTTATTTATATGATGATGAAGCAATTTATTAAAATGCTGGAAACTGCCATGCACTTGTTAATTGTTTTTATCACATTCCTGTGCAAATACCCTGACTGATAGCATAAGCTTGGCCAAATGCTGGGCAAACAGAACCTCTGCTGCTGTGTGCAGGGCAAGTAGAAAAAGAGCATCCAAGACCCCGAGATCCAGAGAGGTGCAGCTGTTCTGCTCAGGATGACACAGGAGGATTGTCTGAGCTGGGAGTGACGTGGAGCTTTCTGGCCTGAATCTCAAAGTATTGCTTTCGTTCATTGTTCAACCCTCCTGATCTCAGAGACCTACCCACACTCCCACAGGACATCATTCTGATTTTGGTTATGAAAGGGTCTGTTAAATTTTTTAAACTCTTCTGCTCTCCTATATAAGCTTTTCTGCCTCAGTAAGCCCAAACTTTCCTGTCTTTGTTTCTGTTAAAGCTGATTGAAAAATATGTGGGGATGAGGAGTTGGCACAGCCCAGCCAGATTTGGTTTTAAAGGTACATTTCATGACTGATTCTTTTTACTCCATTCAGAGTTTCTTTTAAATTCAGTCCCTCCGTGACAGCCAATATCACTAATTTTTCACATCCTCAGTGGAAAGAATTAAGCAGTCTGAGGTTCTGTCTGCTGGATTCACTGCTGATCTACTGGCAAATGTATTGTCTTTTTCTTGCAGGTTTATAAAGATAACATTGGTATGATTTCTGTTAGGTCCTGGGCAATAATGATTTGGGTTCTGATGAAGTTGGACATTGATTTTACCCTTGTAATTTGTACCCTTCCAACATTTGTTGTGTCCAACAGTACTCTATCTTTGGCACTGGGATAATGAGCCCAGGCTAATGATCCTGCTCTTGCCTTTGGGCTTCTCCAGTATGTTGGAAGGTTTTTTCCCACTAGCAACACCAACATTGGTGCTCTGCCTGCAAGGAAACACCTGTCTGCTTCCTTAGTTGTGTTGCTTTAGAAAGGGAAGAGGAGTAACAACGTGAGGCTTTCTTACCCTGGGACAGCCCCGCTCGTGTTCATGCCTCCCTTCTCTCTTCCTTCATCCTTCGGTCTCGACTTGCTTTGGATTTGTTTCATGTCAATCTTCCTCTGTTGCTTTTCCTCTGAGAGCACGCTGAAAGAATAATGGGAGTGTTGGAGGAATAAAAAGCAATCTGGGAACAGAGACTGGGGATAAAGGAAAGGTTGTAGATGAGAGTGGGGAGATGTAGTAGGACACAGCACAAAGAGATTCCAGAAGTTTTTCTGCTTAACACATTTAAACTTGTGCCAGAACTCTGATTTCATTCAGGTACTTCAGTCATATGGACAAACTGGAGTTTGTGTATGAGGAATCTTTCTCTTTTTGGTTCTAAGTTATTATTTAGAGAGTCCTAATGAGCCATGGTTATGCTTTAGGCTAATAGCTATCCAAGGGATTAAAAATTGGAGGGAAAAATTATTTGACTGCATTATTGCTTTATCTTCATTACTGCCAAAATCTGAAGGGTACTATTACTGTAAGATGACTATAATAAGTTGCATCTGATTTTCTTTTAATTAGTGAAGTGTTACCTCCTGAAATACTGGTTAATGCCAATTAAGAAACAGTTGTGTGATAGGTCTGATGTAGTTCTAGCGCAATTCCTCACTGTCTGAATAAAGCGAGGGGGAAAAAAGAGTAAGTTAGCAAGTTTTTTATTGATGCTTTTGACTTCCTTGCACACTTCTTTATTTAATCTGTGTACAAGGGGATCCAAATCTATGGCTGCTGTTGATGGCCTCAATAGTTCTTCCTATTCAAAGGAGTGTGGGGCTCAAGAGTCTGACTGCTGTGTTAAACAAACTTGTGGGTGATGTGGAACCCTGGAGTTTCTATGTCAGTCCTGGTGACAGCTTTCAAAGCCCCAGAAAGTGATGAAGGGCTAAATCCTCACAGGGATTGGTATTTTATGCTGAAAGAAAAATTCACATGTTGTTTCTGCGTGTACTTGACACATCTGGTGAGACTTTTTTCTACACTGGATGAGGTGTTTGTGGTTGATGACCTCTTGGGTAAGTAAACAAGAGGTGGAAAAAAGCAGGGCATCTGGAGCTAAATACAGTAGCTTCAACAAGTTAAAATAAGATTCTTGACCCTGGCGGGATGATCTTTCTACTTTAGAAACAACATGCCTTCTATCACATTGCTTACACAATAATCAGTGAAAATAAGTAAAATATACATAAATGTAAAAAAAATTGACATGCCATTGTCATAATTTTTACATATAATGTGAAAGACAAATTATGTAATTTTCTTTATTCTCTGCAGCTCTCATTCTTGGCTGTCAGCAAATGGCTCGTTAAGAGCTAATACTAAATTCGCTCGTGTACAAAAGGAATGAGCCCCTGAGCCTCTGATTAAAAAGCAAGGTAGAGGCCAAAGCATTTAATTGGAAACATGAGAGCTGTTAATACTTTTGGATTTTTTCAGTCAAAAAATTGCTGTTAAAATGAAAGAGGGAGAAAGGCTGTGCTTTTTCAGAGCATAAAAGGTTCGTGAAGGAATATTTCAGGCCCTCCAACCTTGCCCCTCGTGAATGCAGAATAATTCACTGGGAGGGGACAGTTATGACATACCAGAAGTGCTTCAAGTATTGCAGAGTGTAAATATGAAGGTTTGAAAATGAAGAAATGACAGATAATGCACACTTGTGACTGTGTGTGTGACTCCTAGCAATTTTTGGTGGTGACATTAATGTTTTGAGAAGCATTTAACAACATCTCCTGAATTGCTTTTTGGACAACTGGCAGTCAGAAAAAGTGGCGAGATGTTTCTCATCTCTTGGTTCAGCCCTCCCTTGATGACATTGTATCTTGCTGTGAAAGGCCAAAGCACCTTCCCAAGTTAATGGCTATGCAGGAGGAAGGTGCAGTCCCTCTGCTTACTCCAGAAAAAGCCTTTTGAGCATTACCTTTGATAAATGTCCAGTGTGGCAAAAGCTTCCTGCCAGGCTAAGGCTTGTTCCCGTCCTGGTTCAGTTGTGGTTTGCACCATTCTTGACTCTGTTGTTTGCTGTGTCTTTTCTGTGTGGTGACCATGGCTGGGACGGGGGAGTTCTACCCTGAGCACTGGTCTGGTGTCTGGAAAATGGTGTCAGCTGGAGCTTAGCCTCTAAGCATCACGTCCGTACAAATTTTAAATACTAATGTGTAGGAACATAAGGGATTGAACAAAACCAGATGTGTGGAGAAACAGAGACCTTGTTCTCAAAGGGACCCTCCAGGAAACAAAGGGAGCATGGAAAGGGCATCCTTAAAACAATGAGTGCAACAAATAAACTGCTGATATATGAAGTGTTTGGCAAAAAATGAGCCTTGGAGCATGGCAGAGAGATCCATTGAATACTTCAACTCTGCAAACTCTTGATTAAAATAACAACAACAGCAAAACCCTCAATGAGGGAGAGAGAACATATAAATATATAATGGCTATAAATCACTGGATTATTCAATTATTCATATCCATACAAAGCCCCTGCATTTATTCCAAGAGAGAAAAAAAAACCAAAAAGGATTATTTCTCTTAGTTGATTATTAATACAAGCAATAGAGAAACAGTGGAAACAGAAAAAGATCTTTGTTCTTTCACAGCATTTGTAGTGTTCATTTATTTTGAGTGCTTTATTGAGTCAGTTCACTGGCATAGTTTTTTTAAACAGTAGCATTGACCTTTCAGCAAATGGAACAGAATAATGGTGGGAAACAATTTCACTTTTCAAATCATGTATTCCTGGTGGACAGACACATGCTCTGTAACCTTGAGGACATGTCAGAAGTTCTCCCATCCTTCTGTGGATGCCTTGCAGTAGTGTCATGGGTAGGGATTATTCAGTAAATAACTGCAAATAAAAATAAGAGGAAGCCTGTTAGCATTCAAGCTGAAAACTTGAGATCAATTAGATAAATGTTTCAGTATGAATTATTTGCTTAAATCCTTGTAACGGGACAAAATTTCCTGCTGATGTAGTCTGATTGACCCTCAGGGAAGGTGAGTCATTGCAATGGAGAACTTGGCCTGTGATTTCCTTATCATACGTATTGGCTCCAATTTGGCATCCATTTTTTATCCCATTAATCCCAAATTAAATGCTGGCAATAGCCATTCTATGGCGGGGGATGGCTCGCCAAGCTGGAGAGTGTGTGCAGCGCCAGCCGTCGTGGTGCCGAGCTGACCCTGGTGCTCTCAGAGCACGCAGCCTCAAGAGTCAATCCCTCCCCACCTGCAGCCAGTCAGATCCCCACAGTGTTGTTCCTGGTATCCCGAAGCTGATGATTCCTTGGCCAGGCCGTGCTGGAGCGGGTGAGGGACGTTTGCCTGTGGAAATGCTGCTCTGTGCTTGCGAGGGGAGGCAGGGCTTGGTACGTAGCCTGAGCAGGAGAGCATCCATTCTGTGTGTCTTTGCTTTTGCATAAACATGATCTTTAATGCTATTTAATGTGGCAATCTGTTTAGGAATTTTGTAGCTCTATATTTCACACTCTGGTTGTAGTAGCTGAGTTTTAGTCAGCCCTTTCTAACTGCTGCTACAAGTTTTGGTGTTGGAGCAAATATCTCTAGCTCCTTCTTCTACAAGGAGAATCAAGTTCTAGTCTAAATCTGGGACACACTTTACCCTCTTTGTTTCACTCATCACAATACTTGATGACCTCTGCTAAGAGAATATCATACTAAGCTGAAATATTTTTGATTTTGAAGTGGTGTTTTGTTAAGAGTTCTTTCTCTGGCTTCCTGGGCAACAGCCTTTCTCATTATTATCACTTCAGTATCTTTATATGTCTACTTACAGCTTCATATATTTACTTTTGAGTAATAACAACATGAGCTTTATCATTGGAGTATTGTTAACAGGCACTAAGGGGGCTGATTTAGAAATTTTTGAGGTCAGATGTGCTCTTTTAGTTGATATTTGTGAGCCTTGTGTGAGATTGATAGAAGTGGAAGCACACTAAGTAACTCCCTGTCCACACTGCTATCAGTCTGAATGCTGAATCTCTTTGATTATGGTTGAATCCTGTCAAGTTTTCTAGGAGAAATTACTGTAATGGCCCTTGCAGCTTGGGAGAAATAATTCAGAATTTCTAACTCAGTCATTACTCTGGGAAATCTGCTGCTTTGAACCTTTCTGTGCAGCCCTTCCCTCATGCCATGAAGCCATCTCCAGATGATACTTAGCTTGGGTTGCAAACTCCTATTCATTGCTCAGTGAAAACAGCCTAGAGACTAAATATTGGTGTTTTCTTCATTTTGTGTGTTAGTTTATCTGTTTTGTTGTTGTTGTAGTACATAAACTGTGTATAAAACACTCTCAGAACAGGGACTGACTGCACTCTTGAACCTCACAGGGTTTAGCTCTGAGAATACTGAAGGAGAGCTTAATTTCTGAAGATGAGTGAGCAGCAATGCAATCACTCACTAGGTATGCACACTCACTCCTGAACGATTGAAGCTTTCAGTCAGAATATCAAGCACTTAATTGGAATACACAGAACCTTGGTAGCATTTTCATGGTGCTCAGCTTGATTTTCAAGACCTGCTTATTCCTGCCAACATTTGGGTAAACGTGAGGAGTCTTATTTTCTTTCAGGTTGAGTTGATGAGCTGTCATGACTACACAAACACAGCCCAGTGTGTCCCGTGTGTTTTGTTTCCCTCTTCTGTCTGGATACAACTGAACTAGAACATTCAGTACACACCTCTGTTGATTTCTGTCACTGATCCTCTCTCAGAGAATGCAGGAAATGTTGTTTAATTAGGATAAGGAAGGACTTTTAGACAGCCCTTGTAATCATTACTAAAATTTTGAAGCCATTTCTTCTAAAGTGCTGGTTCTCAGCAGTCGAGTTAAATATAATGGAATTAATTTTGTAGATGGCATCATCATAGAATGCATGATAGCATCATCTCTATGAAGAGTATTCCAGTTAGTTTGTTAATTTTAATTATATGGAAAATAGATCTGTTTTACTCTGATAAGTTAATGCTTGTCATTGCTTTAAATTTTTTTTTGTATGTTCTTCAGAGCAGGTAGATGGTTAACTAATTTTAACATGCGAATAGAGAAGGGAATATTATTCATACCCTCCCCCCAAACAAAACTATTTAACACTGCTTGAAAGAGAAAATTATAGGCTGCAAACAAATGATACTGTTCACACCTAGACTTTACATGAGTCTTTGAATACACAAAAAACCTCTTTTGTGTATTCAACTAGTATTCCCATAGCAACAGGAAAATAGTAACACCGATGTAAAGTGATATATTGGTGACATTCCTCTTATCTTGCACTTTGGGTAGACTCACTTTTCCTCTCTGCTGCAGTTGAGTACCTCCTCTCCTGTGCAAAGGCTTTCCAGCTCAGCCCTGCTGCAGGGTACTGGGGTGTCTCTGTGCCGCCGCTTTCTGAAGCAGCTTCACCGAGGAGTGTCCAAACCCTCCCTGCCTGGGCACACCTGTTGGTCCAAGCAGGAGAGGAGCTCAGGCTGAGGATGAATGTTCCCCTGCCACCATGGGCATGAGGAGCCTTCTTTTCCTGGTGACGGTCAACTGAGAAAGTGGGAGGCAGGAAAAGTTTACCCCCGTATGCAGTTTGAAATTGGCTCGCACCTCGAGGTGTGTGTTCAGTGTCCTGTTCCTTATGGATTTCTTCCAGTGGGAGAAATCTGATTATCCAATGGAATCTTTGTTAGCTTTGTAATAGAGTGCTGCTTGTATGCACCTCTTTGTTTTCTTGTTTGTGTTTGCAGTTAACTCATGTCTGATACTAGTTCAGTCTGTGTTCTTGGCAGTATGGGCTTTTTTCCTGCTGAATACACACTGCAAAAATTGATATTTAAAATGTTTATGGAAAGGTGCTAGCTGAAATGGGAAGCTTCGCTTCTGAAATTCCAGTATTTATAAATTTATTTTCCTCTACTCTAGACCACCAAGATATTTAGAAGTTAAATATGTGATACAGATATTTGTCATGGAATTATGGACACAAATAAAATCAGAATGGTTTATTTCAGTTTCTGTAGCATTGTAATTTATGACTATGGGAAATGTGAAGCAATTTGGCCACCCGATAAGCTGAAAATTAAGTATTCTTGACACTGTCACAATGAGAGACCAAGGAATTTCTGTTCTAGAAAGCTAAGAAAAGTACTTTATTTGGGCAGATCAGAACATCAAATAATAACATTTTAAAATGTCATTGGAACCTGTGCTTCCATAATGTGCCTGGGATTTCTACTTGACCTGAACCCTTGCCATTGATAATATCACATCTTCTTTAAGTTCTGCGTGTGGATAATGCATTCTTTCAATTTTGCAGTCTTCTGATAGACTTGCATGTACCCTTGATCTTACTTTGTGAAAGAGGCTGAATGGTAGACCTTGATTTATCTTTGCTGTACCTTTTATCATATTGTCTTCCTTATTTTCATGTCGTCTCTACCTTTGCTTTTGCTTCTCTGATCTAAGAAGTCCCAACATCTTCAGTCTCTGCTGATACAGAAGGATCAGCACGACTTTAATCAATTTTGTTGCCTATCTTTGGAACTTTTATAATCCTGTTACGTACTTTTGGAAGTGGTGTGACCTAAATTAAAATAATTTTCAAAATCATTCTTTTTTATGTGCTCTTCTCCCCTTTGAAGTACATTTTGAACATGAGTATTTCTTCTTGCTTTGGTTGCAAGAAAAAGATGCATTCATCAGGGCAGAGACAGTATCTATTTTGAATGGGAGATTTATTTTTCCTTGCAAAGACTTTGGGCATGTCACTTGAAATCAAGTGGAAGATAGTGCCAGTAGCTTGCAAGTATTGTACCCAATGTGAAAGTACAAGTTCCTTTTGAATAATGTATTATTTATCATGCATTAAACTATTAATAGAGTGAAGAGTCTAAGATGGCTTAAGACGAAAGTTGGGAATTTGGTTGGAAGGAAAAATGCTGTTGTTAAGTGAAACTTCTTAATGCGTTTTCTTTGAGCCGCATTCTTGAGGATTGTGTTGTTGTTTTGGAAATGGTGGATTTCAGTTAATACAGGGAATGAAGGAAGAATGTTCCTTATTTCTATATTTATCTTCAGAGCCTAAATGTCCCTACTAGCCACAGAAAATACATACAAGATGACTGGCAAAAATACTTTCCTAGCTTCTAATGACTGAAAGAATAAGTCTGAGTAAAAATTCTCTTATTCCTTTGTGCTTGTGGTTGGAACTGGCTATGGCTGGCCACTGATAGGGCAGCAAGAACCTCCCCAACGTGAGTGAAAAGACCGGGTCCCCTGCAGAATGCAAAACCTTGTAGAACCAGAGAGTCAATGCCTTGCAAAATCAGTTCTTCAAAATGTGTCAAATTTTTCTATGTTTCAAGTCGCTTGCTTGCACTTCATATTGAAGCATGCTCTGTGGAGGGCCTCAGTTTGCCTTTTTTGGATGCTGTTTGTGGAGATTTAGCTAATCTTTGAAGTTAAAAGAGAAAAGTGACGAAAAGCAGGCATTTAGAACTAAAAATCTGAAATAAAGTTTTCAGCAATGCTGATTTTGCCAGCCTGGAATGACTCCGTTTTCAGCAGGGAGGCTTTATTGAAATGAGACCAGGGAGGAGATGAGGATCCAGCCAAACTTATGGGACTGAACTCTGAGGAGTATCATAAAAGCCTGTGCTTACCCTGTGATTTATCTAGTCAAGTTTGAGAATGCTACAAAGATGCTTTAATTTTCCTGTGCCATTATAGTGAGAAGGACAAATGATATAGTGCAGAAAATACCTATCCTTCCTATCTCATCCATTCTATCCATGTGTGAGAAAAAAAGATAGAATTTTTTTTTTCCACAAAGAGCTTTCAAGTGTGAAGAATTCATTGTGCATCCTTTGGTTTGCTTGTTTTAAATTTGCAGTAACTGGAACCAGGAGCATGACTGATGCATCGTGTCCAACAGAACCACTGGACACGTTAACTGAAGAACTAGTCTGCACCACTGACTAACCTAATTCTGGGATCTTTAACTGGTCTGAAAGGACAGGAATGGAACTGTGAAAACTGTCTTGACACTTGGACATCTCTTTTTGATTGTAATGGGGTTAACATCCTCCTCTGCCATCATGAATTAAAAATTTTTATCGGTTGGTTTATAGCCTGCAGGGCTATTAAATAGAATTATCAAATGCAAGTGAAGCCCCGATAAAGTCTCCTGAACTTTTTCTCTTAGTAAAATAATGACACAAATGTATAAATTGAAATGTAGGTATTTGGAAGGTAGCAAGACCAGAAACAGGAAATAGTATGAGTGATAAAAATAGTGGTAGGGAAACAATCTGTTTTCTCCAGCAATATCAGCCTGGTATGGAACTGCCCCTCAAATGCTTGAATATTTAGGTACCTACTGTGAGGTATTGCATTTCATTTGGGATGGAAAAGACCCTGAAGGTGGTCAAATCCAACCATTAACCCAGCACTGCCAAGGCCACCACTCAACCGTGTCCTCAGGTGCCACATCAGTATGTCTTTAAGCATGGTGACTTAATCACTGCCCTGGGCAGCCTGTTCCAGTGTTTCACAGCCTTTTCAGTGAAGAAATGGATCCTAATATACAATGTGAACCTTTCCTGTGCATATACACACATCTACAGGTTTTTGAGGTGTACAATGTTAAAAGAAGGGTCAGTGTCCCAAGCCTGGTTTGCAGACAGACCAGTACCTGGATTGTTTTCTAGTTCCAGCCCTGGAATGGGCTTTATGGCCTTTTGATGCTTCTTCAAAGGCGTCTTACATGCCGTGAAAAACAATGTGAAACAATATACCAGTTGAAGTAATTCAGTCTATCTCACACAGAAATGACTTGTGGTTTGGGGCTTTTGTTTGTTTGTGTTTTTATTGAAGGTGTGTATGTGAGAGGCAATTTAATAACATGACATGTGGAAACAAATCCCATTCCCACCCTTTCCCATAGAAAACAGGCTCAGGCATGTGGTGCTCTCATCACTGCAGGACTTCTTCCAGCACAAAGGCATCTTCCAGTGCCTGTGGGTAATCCCTCTTCCGTACTTCTGCCTCCAGGGCACTTTTCAACATTTTGTACTTAGCATTGCAAGTGGGTGAGTGCTAATTACCACAATAACAATGGCCCTTGTGTGCCGATTAGGACGTGTCTTTATCCCTAACCCAAGTGAGATCGTGGATCACTGTCAGAGCGTTTAGGCTGGTGAGCTTGATTGATCATTCCAGCGTGTCACTTGGTAGCGTGCAGCATTTTAGTACGCTAAAGTTGATGTAGATGACTGTAGAAACATGATGAGTAAGGCTGCATGAATCTTTCATAATGAAGCATGAAATAGGATAGAATTCTCCTGGACTCCAATCTTGCAGACACTGGTTTAATGGAGCAATATCCTCTAGTAAAAGAAAATTGAAGCCAGTAATAAGCACTGAAGCTGACTCAAAATTTGCTGTCAAAAATGGTTTTGAATTACTAAGGAGAAAAAAAAAAAGGAGAAAGTGGCGTGGACTATATATATATATATACCTATATATCCATCTGCATGTGTGCTTTGTATTCAAATATAGTTGTTTTCTAAAACAGGAATTTTCTCCTATATATTATAATTTAAAGGATTTTTTTTATTTTTGCGTGTGTGTGTTTTGCAGAAGTTATCACAGGAGGAGAAAAATTAGCAGTTTCAAAAGAATGATATGAAAGTTATTTGGGCAGAAACAACTGGTGAAAAGGAAACAAAAGTGACCTTAATAGTACAAGTTCTCTTGAAATTTGTAGACTTAGTCCAAAATTTTCAAACATAAAAGGACACATTTCAGTTTAACTGGAAGTAGCTTGTGGGAAATATAGTTATGTGAAACATTTCAATTTATATCAAATTGGCTTTTTTGGTTTTTTTTTCTTTTTAAGTAGAGAAGTCTGAGTGTGAAGTGAGTCAGCTTATGAACTGTGTGCCAGACTGTATTAATAAGTCAGAACATGAAAATAATGATCGCAAATGATTCAGAAGGTCTGTGGGTATAATATGTGCTTTTACTTGCCAGAGCCATCCTTCTTGTTTAGGAAAACATGGAAATAAACGGTGAGGGTAAGAGAAACACGACAGCTGAAGGTACTCGGGTGTATGGCAGAGCTGGAAGGCGACCTCTGCGTGTTTTCCCAAATAGAGATGGGGGAGTCAGGGCATTGTGGGCTCTGGCTGAAGCCTTGTCTGGGCACTCTCCTACCCCCACAGCTCTACCTGGCTCCCACTTGAGGAGTGCCACCAGCTTCCAGTGCAGGCTTCTCCGAGTCCCAGTGGACGGGCTGGGATGTCACAGCATGGAGACTGACCAAGGGTATTTTCAGTTCACCTTCCCCTCCCTGTCCTTCCTATCCTCTGTTATTTGTACAATAGATAAGCAAATTTGAGGCAAGAAAATGTTCTGGTTTTCCTGCTTGTATATCAGTCCTGTTAATAAATAGTGCTTCTCTTGAAAGGGGTTTAATTAATGTCTATAAACAGCTCAGGCTATATTAAAAAAAGGACAATAATATTGTTTTGCTATTTTTGCTGACCTTCCTCCTATAAGTGATGTGACTGATGGCATAATAGGTAATAGGGAGAGATTGTACATTAATATTTAATAGGGATAGATAGGTTTATTACTGAAACATGTAAAATGCCCTCACAGCTCCCTAGAAGGTACATATGCATTTGTGTGTTTACAGAAATAAGTTTAGAAAGTCAAGATGTTCAAAGTTAAGCACCTAAGTATCCTGTGTTTGTCAGAATTAGCTATTATGATCAGAGGGTTTTGAAATAAAAAGAGCGTATTTCAGAGCATTAGGAATTTAGACTTTACCCATATGAATCCATCCAGTTTCAGATAGCCGTAGCTTCCTGCAGCTTTCAGGAGCGATGCTGATTTTGAAGAAACAGCAGAGCTGTCTCCAGGTTACTGAATATTGTCCATAGGCAGGAGAGCCCACGGTCACCACGGTCTTTGTGGGTTAGCCAGCTGGCGTTTGCATGCCCCTTAGCGTTGAATCCTCTTCATGCCTTGTTTCAGCTTCTGGACTTCAAATCCCAGCTGTGCAGGAGGTTTGACACAGCTTTGAGGTATTGTTGCTATATTCCTTGGCAGGTGCAGATTATTTGCATCCCTAAAGCAGAAAGGAGCTTATGAAGTGGCCGAAACAGAAAAGGCCTAAACCAGATATTATTGCAATTCATAATGAAAATAGATGGGATATTTCTATTGGCAGATAAAACTGATTTTTATTTATATTTATGTGATGTTCTTGTGATGGATTTTATCAGCCTAGAGGTTCTCTCTGAGTGTTTTCATTTCAACAGGCATATAGTAAAATCAAAGCTTTCCAAGCTTTCTGTCACTTCTGCTTTCTGTCAACATACACACAATCCAAAATTGTATCCTGTTATTAAATGAACGAGAACAGTGTGCTGGAAGCGTGGTTATTCTCACCCAGTGGGCAGAGATCTTATGAAAAAGTATGTCTCTTCACATAACAATGTTGTTTGTTTGTTTTTCTTTCCCTTGAAATCCCACCACATTGTTACGAAGTTAATTTAGTTGCTGTTGCTTATGATGCACACTTTGCAGGAACGTATGGTGTGGCTGAAGAAAACTCTTCTATGCTTTTTAAAGATCAGTTCAGTCTTAAAATAGAAGTTGTGTTTTGGGGGAAGGATTAGGAATTGTATTTCAGGGCCTGAAAAGTTTCCTTATTTTTCAGCAGTGGTCAAAAGGACTTCTCAAATCAAATTCAGAGAATTTTCAGTGCCATCATGATGTCCACTGCATGGCTGCTGTACACACCAGGGTGAGGAGGACTGCTCCTACTTCCCTTCTGTTTTCTGCTTGAAGTCAGGAGAGTTTTAATATATACAGTCTGACAGCATTTACTGTACCAAGCACATCCCCTGGACTGCGAGTAAGGCAAGCTGTGCTTGTCAGCCTTGAGCAGCGCTCAGACTGCAGCTCTTGAGGTGCTCTCACTCACACAAGTATTGCTGTGCATTCCCAAGGGTTTTCTTTTTTTAAAAGGCCTTTAAAAGTGGGAATGAATTAGGCATCTGTTCCCTGGTTCCCACAGGTTTGTGGTCCCTGAGTTCCACATTTAAATGGGTCCCAAAAGAAAGCTTACTGAAGTCTTGCCTTTATAAAACTCCCCAATCCCCTATCTTAGCCCTTGTCATTTGGAATGCAGCCCAGACATGCTACAATGCTTACACACCTTGAATTTCTCCTAGTTTTAAGGAAGTTGTCCTAGTTTTCTTAGGAAATCTTCACGATCTTTGCCCAGTGCTGGAGTATATTTTAGTCATACAAAAGAGCAGATCTGGGGAATGCTTTTGGATAAAGGATTGCTCAGGAGGGGCACGAACTTTGAGGGGGCCAGTTGAAGAGTCAGTCTTTGCTGATAGTTTGTATATATACGAATATATTATTTGTATATGTTTCCAATATCTCTCTTGAGACACAGAAAATTTCCAAATGTAGAGGAAAGTCTGTATCTTCAAATGGGCTTTATGCCATCCCAGCTGATTGGTGTATTCCAAAACACCTGGAAGTGCAGCATCTCTGCGGGTCCTGAAGGAGCATTAGAGGAGGGGATTGCCGTGCTCCCCACACCCATCACTTTCCCAGGCTCCACGGCAGCTCGGAGCCAGCGTGCCGGCAGCGGGGCTGGGCTGCGGCAGCTGTCGTGGGAGAGTAATTACCGCCTGTGTGGATTAATCTAATAATCGTGCAATTATGCACTCGCGACACTTGCGTGAGTGTATTGTCTGCATGGTGTATGGAAATGATATGATGATTATAAAGTCATTATCCACTGTAGCAGCGTGCCTTCCCTGTGCTGCTGATAGGTATCTGCACTCTGTACAAGGGATGGCTCTCCCTGGAAGGTTGGTGATGGTTGTTTACTTTTATCTGTTACCCTTTGCTGTGAAAAAATTCACCCATTTCTTCAGTTCAGGCTTTAATGATTTTCTTTAACTACTGGCCACCTCTTGTAGTGCAGAGACATTTCTTAGGGGATTTCTATTTTAACATGGTTTTGCCATTGCTGCTGCATCAGTAATGTTTTTCTGTCATCTTTCTGTTGTGAGAAACGATTTCCAAATTGACAGCTGTCACATACGTGCTTAGGTAGCGATTGGGAAGATCCATTTATGGACTGTATCTGAATTCTTTCGCTTGGTCATGGCATCTGAAGAAAGGAGGAACAGATTAAAGGTTTTCTGTGATGTTTTAAAATGGACTGTGGAATTTAATATAATTTCTGTAACTTATCAAAATTAGTGTATAGCAACATTTCTTGCTGTAAGAAGTCAAAGAGAATCACTGTAATGCACAATTGACCGGACATGGTCATGCCTAATTTTATAGGCACGGAACTTCATTTATTTCAGTAGGACATGATTTATACATAAAATGATTGGTCATTTTATATAAAAAGTTTTCAGGATTTATTTTATATGACAAATGGTAATTGCTTAATATTTTCCCATTTCCTAAATTAAGGTTTTCTGAGGATTTTACTGTAAATAAGCTGCTGCTGTTTGGAGCCCAGTGACTGTTTGGAGACTTCCAGAAGCAAGTCTAGACTTAGAAAAATACAGAACGGACAGAAAAGTAGTAAGTCTATAAGAATGACAGCAATCCTGTATTTAGAAGAGAGTCTCCAGTGTGGAGACTACCTTGTGTATTACACTTAAGTGGGGAAAGAAGCTGGATGGGCATGGAGGGTTGGTTTTATTTCAGCCTTGGTGATGTTCTGGAGCTCAGTGCCTTTGGGGTTCGGTGCTCTCAGGTGGAGGCATTGCTAGAGGTGTCTTCTGTCTGAAATCCTTGCCTGGCACTCGTGCCCTGCTCGGGCTGTGTGCAGCCAGTGCCGAGGACAGCATGATGGAGGATGTGTGGATGTAGCACCAGGGAGGATGTGCTCCTGGCCCAATGTGTCCAAGCAAAGAGTTACTGTACAGGACAGCTCTGTGACAGCCTGGGTGCTGAACTCAGGGGCAGGCCGAAAAGCAAACAGAATGTTACAGGTTATCAGGAGAGAAATAGGGAACGCAATGGAGAAACACTGTTGTGCCAGCATCTCTGTGTCGTGCCAGAACCTTGAATATCTCATCTGGTTTTGGTGCCTTTTTAGCAGAAAGAGTAGGATAGAGCAAGAAGAACTTGGAAGAGCTACAAGCAAGTTTGGGGCAGGGATCCAAAAGGTGCAAAGATAGCTCCTAGGCAAGCAGGGAGGGAGTTAAGAAAGCCAAAGCTGGGCTGTAATTAAACTGGGGAAATAGATTTCTTCCTGCCCTTTTTCTGTACAGCTGTTGGGTTCCCTCCCTTATTCCTATCTGCTGCTCTGCAAGGACACCGCTGACAGTGTCATAGGAAACCCGACTGCCCTTTATTCTTCTGTTCTTTCCCTCCCTACACTGATTTCTGCCCAGCTCAAGCCTCCCCTTTATTCAGTGCTGTGCACTTCCCAGACTGTCCCCCATGAAGTTGCCATCCCAATTGGGGTGCCTGACTGCGGAGCAGCTCCACAGGGTGCTGGGTCTGTGCAAACCCACCCAGGCATCACAGAAAAGCCATGCAGGACCACACACCACACGTCTGTGATCAGCCTGGCAGCGGCAGGAGCAGGTCCTGTTTCCAGACAGCACGGACGGCTCAGAAACCTTCCCCAGCTGCCACGCTCTGGGGGACAAATCAGACCCAAGTGGGCAATTTGGCATTTTGCAATGGTGCATTTTTGCGGATGGTCAAATGTACTTTGGAGAAGAAAATGCTTGTGGAGAGCCACGTTTTAGCCAAGTTTTATAATTGAGTTATTACGGAAGTGTGTAAAAAATGGGGTTTAGAATAGAAGTGCTGACACTAGAACAGCATGAACACAGCTGTTATAATATAGTAAATTTGTAAGAAATTGTATAGCTAACAAACTAGGTCAACAGCTTCAGAGGAAAAACTGTTTCAGATGGCAGGCTACTTTATCTTTGAAATCTTGATGATTTTTCAACATGGGAACAGAAATGTTTTCCTTTCTGTGCTAATTCCTGTCATTTTCTCTTTAAAAAATTTTCATGCTGCAAAGTGGGGCTGACCTCCAACTGTGAGATTGGAGATTTTACTCCAACAGTTTTTACCAGAGCAGTCTCCTAGACAGAAGCAACTCTCATTCCTTAAAGACTTCTTAAATCAGAAGGGTTGCCTTTGTACCTAACAGTCCTTATGGTATCCATTAATTTATCCAGTATCTTTGTAAACTTTTTCAGATTTCCAGTACACTCATGTGGAAAGCAATACTAGAGAAAGAGAAGAGACGTGTGACTTGACTTGCCTAACTTTTTGCCTGCCTGAGCAATGCCTCTGTGCTGATTCTGGACAGCCAGTCCCTTGCTGTTTTTTGCTTTCCAGCTCAGTTTGGAGCTCTTTGTTCAGCCATGCTGGCTTCTTCACTTTGGGGTGGGTTATTCTTATCCTCCACTGAGGTAATCCTTGAAGATCATCCAGCTCATGTGCTCCTATTTGCCCTTCAGAGAAGCTTCTGATAAGATCAGTTCTCCAAGAAGCAATTAATGTATTGCAGGTCATTTAAGCCTCTAAAGTGCTAGTAGTCTGGGTTTTCCTTGGGTGTTCTCCTTTATTGTTGCTCCCTAAATATGCCTTTGCCTGTCTTACATCACATGTTCCAGCTCTTGAAAAGATTGGTCTGTCTCCCTTCAGCTGGGGAGTCCACAGGTCCCCAGGGTCCTCCCTGAGGGAGCTGTCCCCCAGCAGCAGTGATCAGAAGAGCAAGACATTTTCTGATAAACTAGAAGAAGAATAAGAAAAATCCTCACTGATTTACAACTCAGAACAAAATTTTCTTCCTGTTTCTCCCTCATTCTTGGAAGGGTTTACATTCCTGTAAGTGAACAGGAACATTACAGTTTCACTAGCTCATAATGAAGCTGGTGACTTGAATACTTTGCTCAAACTCATTTATTGCATCTCTGGTCCCTCAGGGACCACCTCAAGTCTCCAGTTTGCACATTGCTCTCCCACCCTGCTTGCCCATCTGGCTTGCAGCCCCACGTAGCTGCTTAGTCAGACTCATTTGGTTTGGTGAATGATAGTGTCAAACTGTTCTAGGGGACAAAGTTCATCCAGATACTAAGCACAGCCATTGGACTTTCTGTAAACACTTTTTTTTTTTGGGTATGTGTGTTTGCCTTAACAAATATTGCTGGACAAAGGTGGCACTTCTCAGTCTCTCCATCCATCTCCAACTCCATTTAAATTCCAGTGCCTTGATCTCATCTTCCTTGTCCCATTTTGCTTTCTTTAGTCTGCTTCTGGCAAAAAGGTTTTGAGGTGCTTTTCTTGCCCTCTTTCAACCTTCCTGTATATTTCCATTGCCAGCCGATTTGTTGCTTTGGGATGCAGCGTTGCTGCTGGGAAGGTTCAGCTGTGATTCCGTGTAGTTATAGGTACAGTTGTTCTCGGGAACCTCCAGTTCTGAACACACGTAAACACCAGTGGTACCTTGACTGGAAGTTTGCTGCTTTAATGGCATATTTTCTATCAGAAGGAGCCTGGAGTGCTGAAGTGGTAACAAGATGGGGACCACTGGTAAGATTTTAAGAAATTCTGCCTTCCCTTCTCAAAAGAGATCTATTTAATGAGGAGGCAAGAGTCAGCTGGTTTTTGATGGGTCAAAGACTCAATGTTGAAGTCACTCATGACAGTGACACTTAATTACTCTGTGGAGCCCAGGATCTTATAATGATTTGGGGCTTTCTGAGCAGCATCCTATTTCATTCAAACTTTTTCTTTCTATGTAAGCACTTCAAAACATCCAGTATTTTATGACAGAGGAAACAACCATGGTTGTTATCTTTTCTATGTTGTGGCTTGAGTGTGTCATGCTATTTTGAAGCAATATCTTCTCAAAACAAATTTATCTCTATTTAAAAAAATAATAATACTGCAGGATTTCCAATTATTATTTCTTATGTTGGCAGTCCTTGGATTGCTTTCATATCAATTTTTTTTTTTAAACTGTAAACCACTGTAATTTTGTTATGTGCTACGAAAACTCTGTCCTCTGTGGATAATATTCCTCCTATTCCCATCTTGTTTGATACCACAATCTGGGAGCTGAATATTTCAGTGAAATATGTCTGTTTTTTGCAGAAGCTAATGTCAGTGGGTTTTTTTAGTTTTGTAATGTCTGTGGTTTTTTGCACAGAAATGGACCCAGATGTGACTTGCGGTGCCAGTCTCAAAATCTGAATTATTTCATGTTTGAGTCATTTATTTTCATGCTGACTTGCAGTTAGATGTTCACACTATTTTTTTTCCCTTGGCTTACATAATCCTTATCTAGGAAGCTGACATTGCAATCTAAGTTGCAGTGGTACTTAGCAAGGAGTGGAAAAATGATTGGAATGATATGTTTTAACATTTCAGAGTCACAGGATGTTCAGCTTATGCTTCTGATTGCTGAGTAACTTTATTGATAACTAGAGTGCTACTGAAATACTGACCCTCTTCTTAATACTACAGCAAAGTCATGTTATCATGTGCTACCATGTTTTACCAGTAGAGAACTGGAAAAATTATTTACTCCTAGGTCTAATAAATAGGTACTATTATTCAGAGAAAATCAGATAGCAAGAATCGAACTTCTTCCCTGCAATGAAATTAATGTTGCACTATCACTTGTGTTTCAACTTAATGTTCTTTGCTTTGATTTTATATTTGCAAAGAATTTTGTTCACAGAGGATGTAATTTAATCTACATGATGTACAACAAGCAATGAAAGACTAATATTCAATACACCTAGTCCAAATAAAGTACTAGCATTGACTCATCAAGAAGAGCAAGCATTTTAACTGCATATAAGTTCTAAAGGCAGTCTAGCAGAGGCTGATAAAAAGGCTTACTAGAAACCTTAATAAAGCTGTGAGTGAGTCAGTAAACTGGGACTGTTCTTGCCCAGACCATCTGGGTCAGGGGCTATGAGCAAAATGAAATACTTGTTTTTGAACTGAACACTCCTTTCATGTGTGAAAGCCTTGAGCTCAGCCTTAATCATCCATCACTTCACACTGCCCAGCTGGAGAGAAAGGGTCAAAATTAATTTTGGAATTGTATCACCGAGCTCTATGGAAATAATGAATCCCAGTTGTTTGGAGACCTGTACGTGTCATGCTGGAACTCGTGTTTGTGGCTGGAGTTTGTGTTAGTGCTGCCATGGGCAATGGGTGCTCCAGTCATCTTCTGAACCTCAGATATTGTACTGAAGTGTGGAGTTTGAGTAGTACTTAATCAGTAATAATCACAATCAAGATTGAATTTTAATGGCGTTTAGGATAATTAGTCATTTATCAGATGGTTTTGGCTGGGGGTGTGTAAAATGCCTGATAGCACAAAGCCGTGTTCTTCTAAGTTTTATTCAAGAACATTTGGCAAATTACTTAAATGAGCAGTTTTTGACCTGTAGCTCATTTACAAATGGATTTTGTGCAAGCCTGTGATGGGTCATGTGTTGGTTGGGAGGGGTTTGTTCAGTGTCTGATCCTTTTCAGCCAGAGCTGGGGTATCTGACAGGCAGAGCGCTGAATGGTGCTCTGCAGAAGTTCCCACAGGTTGTGTCAGAGGGCTTGTATTCAGGGTCTTGGCATGCCTAGGGTGCTGGGAGGAGATGCAGCAGGACAAAGCAGAGACCCACTGAGCATTTTTGAATGGCCATTTGGATCTGCTAATTGCTGCTAAAATGAAATATTGCAATTTTTTTTGGTTTTTTTTTGTGAGACGGATGAATTTGTGGAAATAATTCAATGAAATCGATTGAGGGAGTGACACAAAGGACATCATGAGAGTTGGGAAAGCATTCAAAGATGCTGAACAGATGCCCAAGTGTCACCCATGTTACCTAGCAATAAAAGTACTAGGAGTTAAGGAAAACAGGCAATCTATCTGAACAAGGATATGCAAAGTAACTGAGGGAAGAATGATCCTTATTTTTATAGCATAACATTGAGTTTATTGCAGACTAAAACAGTGATGGGAGATGTGTGTGCAGCAGGGTGGCCGGTGCGGTGCTGGTGCATTTCTGGTATTGCATTTACAGGTTCTGCTGGCAGGGAGGGGATCTGTTTACTGGGTGAGATGTCACATACAGCGCTGTCTGAGCTCCTCCTGAGAGAAAATGATGCCATGTTTCAGGAGAAAAATACCCCTCTTCTAACAGGGACAAAGTGGCCTTCTGGTTTGAGTGCCTCAGAAATGGGATGATCTCTCATCTGGTCAGCTGCAGTGCAATTTCGGGAGGTTTTCTACACTTGTTAGAATTTTAGCTGATTTTTTCAAGTGAGCATTCACTGCAAACATGAACTCTGCCATGCTCCTGGGTCAGGGGGAGGGTGCTGTAAAGAAACAGGGGCTGAATGCCTCTGCATGGCCCACAACCCCCAAATTATTGTGGAATCAAGTACTTGGAAGAAAGGATTACGTAGGGCATTAGAGAAGATGCAATAGCAAGATCAAGGAAAAATGTGAATCAAGGGGTTGAAATTTGCTGACCTGTTTTGAAAAGACATTTTTTTCTATTATAGATAAATTAGTTTTTAAGAGTTTAAAACTTTTTTTGGACTCTGAATAATTAAAAGCCACTAAAAATATTCTTCGCTAAATAAACTCTGTTTTATTTTTCTCTGTTGGAATATTTGAGTAAACACTCACTGTGATCTTTAGATCATTATTTCTCTCATTTTGCTTAAAAGATTTCATTTAGAAGTCTAGTGGATTGAATAATATCCTCTTGAAATGAGAAATTGAAACCTGCTGCCCAGTAAGTGCGGAGAAGTGGTGCTTTGTTTGCATTTTCCGTGTATTTTCATTTTTTTTTCTAAATAAGAATGTGAAAGTGGATCTGATGCTCTGAAAATCAGATGTGCATTTGTTCATCTGATGGGAAATGCTACACTGGAGTTATTTTGACCTGTTCTGAAGGAGGGGTGTGGAGATTGGCACAGAGATAGTTCAGAGCACGATTGTTTCTGAGGCATCTGAGGCTGGAGCCCTGGGAACCAGCTCTTTGATTGTGTATTCATATGTGCTTCAAAGGACCACAGAAGAAATGCCAGAGTTTTGAGGATTTTATGTTTATTTTCATTTTTAAAATCATGCTCAGTGTAACCCAATTTGTCTTGTCTGTCTTTGGATTCATATAGGGCAAAGGTAATATGGGTAAGGCAGGTGGGCATTAACTCTTCTCTCATTTAAAAGTAGGATTATCAAATGCACAGATGTTTTGAAATCGCACTTCAGCATATTTTCTAATTTTTATGGTTAGTTATTGCTGTAACTACCTCAACGGAAAGGAAAGAGCGAATTGGTATGGCTTCTAAAATCAATGAGCCATTAAATAGGTGACAATAATCTTGATGTAAACTTAGAACATTTATTTGGCACACAAAATGCCTCTAGTGAGCATTACCATTTCAGGCTGTTCTCTAAATGCCAACTGTTTACCCCTTGCCCTGCCCCCGTGGGACATGGGTCGTGTCACACATTTTTGTGTGTGTCTGTGCTTGCTTTTGTGGTTTTCTGTCTTCCCTGTGAACGGGTGGAGCAGTGACATTCTGTCAGATTATACAGCTGGTGTAAGCGCCCCCACTTTATTTTGCTGATCAGGAAATTATTTCTTTATTTCTTGCACTGCATTTTCCAGGTGTGACTTCACTGTCACAAGGATCCTCCAACATGCATCTCCACTGCACTCTGCCAGAGAGGCCTTTGTAGCTTGGCTGTGAGCAACAGCTTGGGGTTGATTTTCTGGTTGGGTTGTCTTTGTTTTTTCTAGCTGATGTTCTTTGTCCCAAGTGCCACCTGCAACAATTTCTGGTTTAATAGCACTGGGGAGCATCTGTGCCCACAGAGGGTGCTCAGCTGGCACCATTCTTTGGTTTACATTGTAGAATGTATTTCCATGTTGAGCTTGATGTTTCAGGGGAAAAAACCATGTAGACCAAGAAAAATAAGACAAAGTATTGAGAAGGCAGAAGAAGCACTATGGCTTGTCCTGACAAATGGAGTTGGTAGAACCAAGGGCGGATCTCACGGTGTCTGAACCACTGTGACCTGGTGGCCTGACCAAACAGGATTATGTTGATAGCAAGTGTTGTCTGAGGTTATTTTCTGTTCTTGATTTTTGCCTTGTTGTCCCTGTTTTACTCCCAGTTGACAAATTAATTTCATATTGGTAATAATTTGGGTTTATGCTGTTCTGAGTTGAGGTACTGGAACTGTACATTATGCTGCCTGATCTTCTAGAAGTGAGGCAAGGCAGTATAACCAAGGCTCAGAACTGAAATCACATGCAATTGAGATTGATCCTTTCCCCCCCAGAAAAAGAGAATTTTAGCCTCTCAAAATTGTTTACATGGAGATAGACAAAAATGCTTAATGCAAACCCAAATCATATAAAGAAAACATTATATTTCATTCTCCTACAGTGCTAAATTTTCAAAGCCTTTCTCCCTTGCCCGGAAAGCATTTTCTCATGTGTTTGTTGTACTCTGTTGTTGAAAATCTACCCTGGGAACATGCAGAACCCCTTTATTAAGTTGCCAAATGATTTTAGCAATCTTATTTTCCACATCTGGTTTTTAAACCTCTTTGAAAAGCAGCCAGGCCTGTGAAAAGAAGTCATGAATTGCAAATGTGTGTGTCCCTGAAAGTTACCTCACATTTTAAACCTAGCACTTCTCTGGCATGGTGCAAACAATGCCTGCACTGAGTGATGCTGCCAGCAGCCCGGTGCTGGGGGGGACTGTGCAGCTGCAGAGCTCTGCCAACAGTGTGGCTCAGGTAGCAAAATTCACTGCAAAGGGCATCTCTGGTTGCGTGCCTGCGTGCTGGAGTAACCTTAGGGCCATATTGCTTTTAGCATCTGTTTCTCCTGCTGGTTCTACTCACTCCCTGGTCTTCTCAGGGAGGATTTTCAACTGCTTTTTCTTCAGATGCTGGGTTTACAAATGTTAAATATTTAAAGTACCAGCTCAGCAATACTTTCCAGTGTGATTCCTTCCAACCCAAACTCTCTTTTTCTTTCTGTGCCATGAGATAATACAGTGATGGCCTTTCAGCCCCTGTAACACACAGCAGGAGAAGACATGTATGCCCACGAGCCCTCTCTGCCACCGTGGAGGAGCACAGGGACAAGATGTAGGAAAACCCCAATTTCATTTGAAGTACTGATCACCTTCACTGCCTGTCCTGAGCCCCATTCAGAGCTCAGAGAAGGACCAACCTCTCCTCTTGCAGAGCTGAGCGTTGTGCCTTTTGGTATGTTGGGACAAAGAAACTGCTTCTCTTCTTGCTGTGATTGTTGTCTGATTTATATCAGCTGTGCTGTGGCCGGTAGATGATTCTTAAAGCTGCAGCCATAATAACCAAAACTCTTAAGGTCTGAAAGAAGCTTTGACCTTTTGATTACTGTACAGAGGTTACTAGTACTGTACAACTAGTACTAGCATGTACATTAGCAATTAAGAAGTCAGAAAAGGGGAGACATGTACAATAGTCCAGCTGTTCGACAAAAATAACTCTTAAAATCAGTATGTATTTAGATGCTTCTTTAGTACTTAAATTGCTCTAATGAATAATGTTCTTATGGTAGAATTGCCTTGTTAGCTAATGAAAATTCTTTGGGAAACCCCCAGGAAGAAGGCTTGTGAAGTTGGAGGCAAAAATTAAATATTTATTATTTTTAATGCATCCAATTAAACTTAATCATACTTTAGGAAATACATAATGTTTCCCAGAAATAATTTAAATCCCAGTGCCGGTTTTTGTACAAGGTGGTTTCATACTGAAATGACTTGCAGTACAATAGAAGTTACTGCCAACGTATAATTTGTGAAATTCAAAAAAGTGTTAGCATATCATTTAGATAATGAAACCTTTACACCCATCTAGATTTGTAAGTACCAACTTGAGCGGAGGAAATGCTATTTCAGTGCTATTATATTAAATTATATGCATTTGCTGGGGGTTTAGATGGCTGTATGTTTAATTTACAAGCTTTTCATTCCAAGCTTTTTATTTTTTCTTAAGCAATTAAGTGGTTTTAAAGACTACTGATAGTAGTGTTAAAATCAAGTGCATTTTCACAAGGCTGACCAAAGTCTGAATGATCAAAGTAGTCGATAAAAATGAATTATTTCCTAGATACTTTTAATAGCTGTTTTTTTCTGCATGTTTTAATTGCACTTTCGTCTTTTGAGCTGCCATCGCTCTTCCCCTCTTCCCCATTTGATTCAGGAGCAGCAGCTGAATGTCTCGCTGCAAGCGGAGGGAAGAGGGAGGAGCGAAGCTCACAGCATTCTCTGGCTGTGGCAGCGCTGTGACAGGCGTCAGTCAGGCCCTGCCACGCGTTCTTCCATGGACAGCTGAACTGCTGCGTCCGCTCAGCTCCACCATCTGCTGAGGAGCTTTTGCTCGTGGGTTTTCACAGAGCAGCTTCGTGGTCTGACTTATCCCTTCGGTGCCAGGATGTGTCCGGGAGCCGCCGCCCAGATGTTGCAGTGTGGGCACATCTGGCTCCCGGAGGACACACCTGTGGGGCTGTGTGAGTCCCAGCCACCCGTGGGGAGCACATCATGGCACTTCAGAATTAGCTCGAGTGGGAAATGGTCTATAAAATGAGAAGGAGGTAATGGAAACCTTGTACTTCCTCATGAATTGTCAATTTGAACGTTGTCATTTCTGTTAGTTTCATCGATGTGCTGTCAGTATTTTTTTAAATCACTCCCCCTTCTAAGGAGGGATTTCCTTCTTTCTAACAGCTAAACTAATTTTGAATCTTAGCACAAACCACAGCACTTTGAGGTCATTAAGCTTTATTTTATTCAGAGGACTATAAGGTGGTCAGAAGATTGAATCATTAAAGCAAACAGAGTGCAGAGATATTTCAGGACAGGATTTCTTGTTCCTGTAATTTCATGCTTCCAAGAGAAAAGGACTGATTTGCAAGGATATACTTTTCTGTTCATACTCAAAGTTAATGCATTGCAGTGTTCCAGAGTCAGTTACCAGTGCTCAGTGTCTCACGGAGAGGGAAAATGTTGGGAAATAAATGTAGAGATGCAAAGTTATTTGTCCAAAGATGCCCAGTGGATTGAGAGAGCTTCTGGCATGTAATCAAGCCATGGACCCCCATGTGGTGTTTTATCTTTGACATGTGTACTCACCTGTGAGCCCTGGGCTTGGTCCATGCCTTCCTCCTCCTCTTCTTCATCCACAGCTGCCAGTGTCCTGGTGCTTGAAGCCAAAATGTGGCTGCTGACACTGCAGGGGTGGTAGAAGCGGGAGCTTGGTCACCGTGGATTGGAAGAGAGAGCATGGAGATGCCAAATGCCCACAGGGCTCATGCCCTGTGGCTGTGGGGCAGGAACAGCCTCTGCTATGCAGAGACATTTTGGAGAACTTACCATCCTGATTTCTCGGTTTGGTCTTCGTTTTGTTTTGTTTCTTGGGGGGCAGTTTTGTGTGAGAATGGATTGGGAAATAAAACTGGCTCCTGCAGAGCACACTGAGTGCATCCAGTCTGTCTGGGCAGAGCACCATTGGTAACTACCTTCAAAGAAGGTTATTTTACTTGCTTTTGAACCATCTCTATAGCTGGTCATAAAGAGTTTCTGACCTTATGTCAAAAATCCACCTACCGAGCTTCCAGTGCTCCCAAACAGAGGCTGTAACAATGCAAGAGGAGGAACTTCAAAAGGTTTTGAAAGGGTTTTGTGAAATGCATTACGGTGGATTGTTTGAAGCTGTTAGAACTGATCTTTAATAGTTGCACCCTTTAAAAGCTCCTGAAACCCATTCATGTTTACAAGATGAGACGTGAATTTCAAAAGTCTTTTTTTCTCCTCTTCCTGAATTTTAGTTCCTGCGTTAATAGGCATGGTTCCCGCAGAGAGATGAGCATTGCTGAGGTCAGTAATATATCTTTAATGTGAACTGTCAGGATAATCACATTCTGAAATTCACCTTGACCCAGAGGGTGTGTGCAAAGCCCTCACATTAGGGTAGTCCAGTGTAAAAGCCCTGACTTCTTTAGGGTAATTCAGCACAAAATGCCTGGGCCGGGACAGGTGCCGGGTTTGTCAGGTGGGAGACTGCTGCATTTGGGTAAATTACCAGGTAGTATTGGTAAAACAAATAATGAAGATCTCCACAAATGGGACATCTAAGAGGTATCGCACTTTTGAGCTGGGTTTCGTAGAATAAAGGGAGAAATCGGTCTATGTTTAGGTTCATTTCTTAGAACGTTGTGGAAAAAAACCTCAGGCTTTTACACATGGAGTTTTAAGTATTTTTTCCAATATTAGCTGAAGGTCACTCATTTAGCTTGCTGGTACAAGTAGCCTTTTGAGAAGTGGATTACCTAAACTGTAGGAGAATTACCGGAAATAAACTATCTACTATTATAAAAACCCATTACAACTTTAGTATACGGAATTTAAAAACCAGTTCAATAATCTTCAACTTTTGGCTTCAGGTGTTTGGCAGACTGACTTGGGCGCACTTTTAAGCAAGTATTTTGCATGTTTGTGTTATTGTCATCATGTGCAAATCAATAGTTGGAATCTTGTTTTGTGGTAGCATGGATTAATAAAACTTGTAGTCTCCTGAGACAGCACTGGCAGCTTTTAAGAAGATAGCATGAAGAACCAGTGTTGCAAGAGGAAAGCTAATTACCATTAATTAAAGGTAGGGAATACTCATGGACTTCACGTCATAATCTAACAGTTTCCCCAAGGCTTATGTGGCTTTTTCATTAAAAGGAAGTTTCAGTAAAGCAAAGCTGATTCTGCAAAGAAATCTGGTAGTCTTTTCCATAGTTCCTCAAGCAAAATTCTCATTAGCTTCACTGTCATGAGCATGCAGACTGTAGTTCATAAGCTAAAAAGTGTAAATATTATTTGCTTTAAATTTTTGTCCTAGATCTAGTAACTTTGACACTAGGAATAACTGATTTGAGAAGGTGACTATAGAGAGCAAATATTTATTGTTCCTCATTATAAAAAACCCAGAAGGCACTTGGTGAGGACTGAGACAGCAGATTTAAAATAAGTCAAAGCAGTATGTTTTAGACGAGAATGAAGTTAAATTGTGGCACTCGTTGCCACTGCGTATTATGAAGATCAAATATGTGGCGAGGTTAGAAGTTCATCGGCTGCGTTAATGGGGGATAGATATGTCAAAATCTGTTAACCATGGTGCTCTGAATCCAGCTCCTGCTTCAGGAAGTGCCCGGGCCTGTGTTTCTGGGAGCGGGGAGGCTGTGCCAGCCCTGTGCCAGCCCTGGCAGAGTCCTGGGCCGGGCACCGCGGGGCGGGCGGTGTCCGTGCGCGGAGCCGAGCCCTGCCCGGCTCCTGAGCTGCTGCAGACCGGGGCTCCCCCGGCAGCTGCAGGTGGGGCTGTGCCCCAGGCTGGGAACGCAGCTCCCGCTTAGAGGGCATGGCTGGCAGGGACTGTTTCGGTTTGAATTGGTCTTGAGGACTGATGTGTTCAGCTTCAGCTGAAGCAGTGTGCATTTTAAAATTTCCGCGTGTCCTTACTAATGCTTTTCAGAGGTTTCACTTAGGGAAAATGTTGAAATTCTGGGGAAAATGGTTTGGACAGTGTACCATTTTAAATGCGTGTCCTGCAATAATTAGCTTGTTTAGGTGTAGGAATTTATGTCTTTGTACAAACACAAATATTCTGATAATTTGTTGGTGGAGAATACTTTGACAAGTTGTCACAAGGATTTCAGCTTTTTTAGATGTCTTCTATTTTGGTTGCTTCTGTCAAGAGGATTTAACGTGAACAAAATTCCATCAAATGGGGCAGATTTCTTTCCAGAAGATAATTTTAAATGTTTAGTTAGATGTAGTGGTTTTCCTCCAGCTGTCACTACTTTCTTGTTCCTACATTTGTGAGAAAAGATTTTAAAAATAATTAAGTGTGAGAGTATTTGTATTAACTTTTGCTTGCAAGGACTTTTGTTTATTTAAATTTGTCAGCTTCTGGTGTTTGTACTGCAGACTCTGTGCCCCCTTGTATCCCAGGGGTCACAGACTGGAGGATTATTATTCATTCTTCACCCTTGGAGCGTGTTTTGGAGCGGCAGAGAAGAGGGCTGATAGAGACAGAACACAAAGTCATGTCACAGGTGCCATGTATGGCATTGTCAGATGAGCAGCACAAACTACCACCTCAGCTACTTTGGAGGAGTAGGGATAAATCCTGACTTGATGTCCATCAGCAAGACTGTAGGGATGCCACCCAGAGCCCTGTAAATATAATGGATTTCGGCTGAAAATGGAGATGGAGATCAGTCTCCGTGGGCATGCAGCTGTAAGGCAACAGGGAAGAGATCGTACAGCAGTAAAGCCAGGGCATAGCATTGTCTTGAATTCCTCAGCATTCTCTGATTTGGAAAACAGAAATCAAAATTAAAAACCAAATACATAGATCTGAATAGCAGTGTTGTTAGTTGAGAAGTGTTGCTTACCCTGTTCCAGTGAGGTGTAGATGCCTGAGCTTGGAGTGGCTCAGTAATTGACTTTGGCAAGTTTTCCTGAGGGAGGCAGCAGGAGCATCCCTTGCCTGGCTACATCCAGAGCAGTCATGGCTGGTCAAAGCACAGGCACCGGGAAAGCTGCTCAAGGCAGGGGGGTCCCCACAGCTCTCTGCAGGCACTGCACTGCAGGAATTTGGCCGCCCCTTTTCTTCTCCCCATCAGGAAGGAACTCGCCTTTGGGGCGAGGATGGGCAGAGCACTCACCCTGGGGTTGCAGGCAGGTTTGCACCATGTGAGAACACACTTTCCCTCACTCTGAAACAGAAAAATATTTCCCTCCTGGTGCTTTCGACACTACTTGACTTGGTGTTTGGGAGCTGGTGACCCCTGTGCAGAGCACTTGGGGAATCACACAGGCATGAACGATTAATCTTTTAAAAGGTCTGTTGCTTGGCAATGTGCCAGAGAAGCCAGTGTAGCCCCAGTATATAATATCAATTTTTAACGATGAGAACTTTGCTAAATTCAGCCCCTGATGAATCTTAGAGTTGGGTTTTCAAAGTGTAAAATCAAACATAACCCAATTATTTCAGTATTTGATTAAACTAAACTGCCACTTTGGTAAAGTGTTTAAATAAATCGGTATTAATTTACTTTTCTACAGTAAATAAAGTTATGTCTGAATAGTTCAGATATGAATATTCACACAGAGCTCTTGGAAATGAAGCAGTGGAAGTTTGCACAGCACATATATTAACTTAAGGAAATAAATATTTTATTGATCTTTAAAAGGATTATGATCTTGGTGGTGATGACTGAAAAAGCTGTTTTTAGAACAGTGAAACCACTAGCTGTAAATACGTTTTAGTAAGTCTATTGTATTTTTTTCTGTGAGCTCTGAAGACCACCTGCTGTAAATGCCTGAGGGCTGGCAGACCTTGGGAAGTGATGCCAGTGGGCTTTATTGAGGTTGCTCTGCTAGAATTGGCTGCCAGGTGGCACTGCCAGGAGAGTTTTAAAGTCAGTTCTCAAACACAAAATAGTTCTTCACCCAGCGAGGCTTCCTGGCTCCAGCTCTAGCAGCGCCCTGCCCTGTTTGTGTGCAGGGATCCCCCTCTCTAATGGAGATCCAGAGCCCTTTTGCCCCAGCAGGAACCTGCCAAGTGGCTGGACAGCTTTGAACTGCATCTTTGTCAGAGAGAGCTGAGCACCAGGGCCTTAATATGCAGTTGAGTGCTTGTGGACACAGAATTCTGAAGAGTGAGAATTAGGGACTGCTGTGTCCCTCAGAGCCACCTGCAGAGTGCTTCAAACCTGCTCTGTCACCATCAGGCAGGGGTGGCCCAAGGCCTGTGCAGTTTGACCTTGGCTGCCTGTGGAGTATAAAAGGGCACAAGCAGCTGAACTCTGTGTAAAGATTTCTGAGCTGTCAGGAATTCACATGCTGACTTGCTTTCAGTTGCTCCTCTACCAGCTTGTTACAACAGGTCTTACTAGAGACATGATCTTCTTGTTAAGCAAATTATGGGCCTTCCCGAAATGCCATGAAAGACAAATCTGCCTATTTTTTATGAATGATTTATTTTTCCAGGCTCATGAGATCCAGGAAATTAGATCCTCAGTTTCACAACCTAGTTCTTCAGTTCATGGTAATCTGAAGATTTGCTCACCACCTTCAGCTTGGTTCAGTGAAGCCATTAGTAAAAACAGGCAGCGAGAAGACATTACCCCAAAATGTGAAAACCATCTCTGCTTTTGGATCTGTCTTGGAGCACTTGTCTCTGCTGTCACAAAACATGTCTTTATTTCCAGGAGATTTGCTTTGTGCTCCCAGGAGCAGCTTTCTGCCATCCAGAGGTTCTGGATGTGTTGTGCTTGTTTGAGACTTCAAAAGTCTGTTCTGAAATCTTTCACATTTCAACCTCTTCCTGTTTCAAGCTGCTTGACCTGGTGTAACCCACATCCAGGATACCATGGTACTCTGTCCTCTTTTAACTGTGTCTGAAGTGTGAAAAAACATCCATCATCCAAAGCTGGGCATGCTTCTCTGTAGCTGCCCATTAAAGTACACCTTCATCCCAGGATGCTGCTGGAACATTCTTTGAAAAGAGACTGAAAGTTGGAGAATATCAAGAGATACTCAGTGAGCCCACTAAATAGAGTTGACAGATGAAAAGTACAATAAAGCGAAACTGCACAAATCCAAAAAACTGTGTCTTTCTCTGTTTGCTTTTATTGAGAGGGTTATAAAGCTATTTCTCAGAGTGGGAGTTTAAGAGACTAAAGTGTCATTACATTCAACTCAAGAGATAAAACTTCTTATTGCTGTTTAGAACATTCAATATTTTAGCATTATTTTATGATGTAGGAACATGTCCAGTCTCCTCAGCTCTTTTCTTATGTACGCTTTTATGCTTTGTGCTTGTTTAAAGGCATTTTTTCCCTGCAGGTTTATTCCATCTCTTTTATTTCCTCAGTCCATCACAGGTAGTCATGCTGGATGAGGTTTCTTACCTGGCCTCCTATGCTGTGCACATATTGATGAGAGGCTCTTTACCTTAAAATCCAATTCACTCTTGCAATTAACTTTGCAGGAGGGAGTAGAAAGTCCCAGAAGACCAGAACATAGAACTGCTTGGTTCCTGAGTGTGTTATGGAAAGGATCTCCTGAAGCAGTGTGAACTTGGCTTTTTGTGGTTGATTTAGGAAATTTCAGCCTTGATATTTCTGTGAGATGTCCCTTATTTCATAAGCAGGGGACCTGGAGACACGTTAGATCCTTGAGATCACCTGTATGTGCTGCTTTCCTAAGCTGCTTCGTTTTATGCACTGCTTTTTCTTCCCCCCATCACCACAGATGCATATTCTGATGCTCTTTATTATAAGTTTCAGCCTCATCCTGCTAGACGAGCATGGCTGTGCGTTTGGTTTCCCAGCTGTGTAGCATCTGTGTGGCACTTCAGGGTCAGCTTGGGCAGGGCTCTAAGCAACCTGATCTCATGGAAGATGTCCCTGCCCACTGCAGGGGAGTCGGACTGGATGACCTGTAAAAGTCATTCCAGCCCAAACCAGCCTGTGATTCCGTGTGCTCTCACAGTTCTGTTTTCCTGGCTGCCATCCCCTGCCTGATCAGTCGTGTGAAACTCCTCTTTTCTTCTCTCATGCCTCACAATTAGTTAAATTCATAGTAGAATTTTTAAAAGGCATAGACACAAGGCTGAGGCATGGGGACAAATGGGAAGTCTCTCTCCATTGAGGGGAAAGAATAAGGTGGAATTAAGTCAATTCAAATGATGGCACTGATGTGTGGAAGTAAGTTTCATTGTAAGGCTGACCATGGTGAGTGATGGGCTGTCAGATTTTAGAATGGAATCACATAGATAAAGGGCAGAACCATGTGAATGGTATTTCTGGCTAATTGCCACAAATATTAATAGATACAGCCCTGTCCATGCATTTGGGTGTCTGGCAAGCAAGAGAAAAGATCTTTTTTTGAGCTGTCAGCCAGAAATGTATATATTTCATAATTAAACTCAATTGATGTAGAATTTTGTTTCCTGAAGAGCGATGCAAACGTGTCTGTGATTCCCAGCACTTCTAAATGTGTATTATGTGAGCATTGTTCATTTTCATCTATGGCAGAAGTCACATCTTTTCAAAAAGAGCTCGTCAGTGTTTGCACCCACAAGAAGATCCCTCTGCTGCACTCAGGCACACATTGGCTTTACCAGTTGAACTTGAGGCTTTGAATCTGACTTCAGTGTTACATGGGCTGCTACAAGAGTTCTTTGTGTTTCTCAGTCTCATTGTGGGTTAAGGCAGATCAACACAGGATTTGAGCCAAAGCTCATTATGGTCAATGTAAGTTTTGTCCAGTTGATTTCTAAACAATGATTCTGTTCATGTAGCAAGGGCTGTATTCAGGGAAAAAAAATCAAATAGCATTGTGTAATCTGCAGAAGTGGAGTCCTGCTGCTTTAGTAACATTAGTTGCATTTCTAATTAGTGTTTGCTGTCTTCCCAGCCTGTGAACAAGTTGGGGAATAATCAGTACTAGGGTTTTTTCCATCTCTTTGCGATAATATAAAACAAAACAAAACAAAGTAGGAAGCTGTTCCTATAATGATCACGCTTTTTATCTCCATAAGTAATTTGTATGCCAGATAATTGTTTTGATAGGGTTGGAAATATGCAGCAGTGTATACCCGTGCTTAAGAATCTGGTGCTCTGTGTGCTCCCAAGATTGATATTACATCAACGCCTTCACAAGGGATCCTGCTCAATAAAAACACATTGATCCAGATAGTCACTTATTTAAATGTAGTGTGACATCTCTGCTGATGTGATTCCTGCATAAATGATTCTTTGCTGGGGTTAATTTGCAAAGTTCAAATTAAAAGTTCTTACAGCTATATTCTTTAGAGTAATGGAGGATTATGTCTCAGATCACAAGCTATGTGAAATGATTAGAGATCAAAAAAGTACTAATGTTCTGCTTTTCTCAAAGGACCAAAAGTTAATGGGGAATAGCAAGTAGCTGGGATGTTCTACAAAAAACTGTGCTGGTCCTGCCACACTTGTTTTTCAATGAAGTGAAATAAAAAATTCTTCTGATTAAGTTGGTAGAAGGATTAGATGTTGGCAAAGTGGTAAATAATGATTAATGTAAGCTCCATCAACAGGGTAAGATTAATTTCTTTTAAACAACTTTGAAGATACATCTAGGATTAAGAATGTAGCTTGTTCTTATGTGGGTGGAGAGTATGTGCCTGGAGAGCAGCAGCTCTGAACACTTGAGCTCACGCTGGAGAACCTATTGAACATGCACCCAAGATGTAGAGTTGTGCTGAAGAGGAATAGCATGAATATGTAAGCACTGAAATACCAAGAGGGGAGAGAGCAGCAGCTTGTTGGTTGTATACACTACTGGCAGTTACTGCAATATGTCGCATTCTGGTGCTTGAAAAGAACTGGGAAGAATTAGGAAAATAATTTCTAATTAATAAAGCTGCCTTTAAAGGGTTATTAAAGAATCTTGGTGTATTGATCTAGCACAAGAAAAAAAAATTAGAGGTGTTTAAACATCAAGATACATCAGGATATGTATTAATTTATTTGTGGAGATATTATCTGATTATTTGCAAACCACTAGTAGACCTGAATCTGGTCCTTGAAATGTCTACTGGAAAGCACTTTGCTCTTCTATCACACTGTAAATTTTCCACCTATCCCATCACATAAGAATCAGACTGAATTAGTGTTAGTCATCACCAGTAGGCTATGAGAGCCTGATCATATTAGAGACTGTCACACTGTATTAGCCAAATTAATACGGAAAGAATATGATTTTAAAAAGTGCCAGTGTTTCAAATGCTGTATCTTATTAGCACAGGAAGCTTTCTGCTCACAGAGCCCGTGTTTTCTCCTCGGGCCCCCTCGTTGATGTGAGATGAAATACTATGCTCCATTTGCACAGGGTGCCAATGCTGTGGGCATTGCTGTGCGTTACAGTGCACAGAGGACTTTACCAGGGAGCTCAGGTGGCAGGAGGCTTGGGAGCCTGGTCAGGGCTTGGACTGCTGCTGACCTCAACTTTGAGGTGCAAGGTAGGAATGTAGTTACCATTTACAGTTCCTGAAATGTCACTTTACAGCCTGACTTGTTAATGTAGGGCAGCATCAATTTTTTTCATCTCATAGCAGACTGTAATCTGCAGAGTCCAGCAGGTATCACGTGGGGACCGGGGGGGACAACTGGGGTTAGTAAAACCCTTCTTCCATCCTGGAGAAGCCAGAGCTGAATTACAGTGAGAAAATTGCTTGCGGTTATGTAGCATGCCTGGCCCTACCCCCCAGTTTGCTAAGAGCAAACCAGCATGCCCTGCTTGTAGAAGGGAAGGCACAACTTTCTGTGGGCTTGCTAACACCTGGCTGGAGATGCCAGGTCTGGGCTGCAGCAGCTGTGGGGCACTTGGCAGTGTGAGTCACTGTTCCTGTGTGCTTTAGATATAGAAACTTCTTCCCCGTTTGCACGAAATTAATTAGGTTTCTTTTTCCTAAACTTGAAATAGATTTTGTGGTAATCACATAGTATTAAGCTGTATTAGCGGCACAGAAAAAATATCCTATCCTGTGTCTGATGCACAGTTATTGTTTTAAAGCTATCAATATAAATGCAGTGACCTGAAATCTTGTTCGGTTTTACCTCAGAAGCTCTTTTCTCTGAGAGACTTTGCATTAATGAAGCTAATTTCAAAGCTGGACAAAAAGCTTAAAAGAAAAATCTGGAATTAATTGTGGGAGGGGGGAAGACCTTAAAACTTAAGAAAGAAAGATTTCTAGGCAAAAATTGGTTCCAGGCAAAGTGGAGAAGAATTTGAGAGCTGCTTTATGTGCTGCATGAAAGCTCCTATGAGCCGATTGCTGAAATTGGGATCTTCATTTTCCCCTCTGGGGAACCAGTAACTCTCAACTTCCCTCAGCTGCTGCATGAGGTGCTGGCGGGACCTGCTTCTGCTCCAGCTGTCTCTGCTGTTACAAGAAAGCTCTTATCACAAGGTTTTTCTGTGGGTTTTTGTTGTTGTTGTTTTGGTTCCCCCCCCCGCCCAGTGGAAAGGGTGATTTTGCAAATTGTTGATTTCTTTTGGAATGCCCAGTGAGGAGAGCTCTGCACCAGCCTAATCTCCCCATCAGCTGTGCTGTGTTCCCACAGTGAGCCTGTGGACAGAACTATGGGAATATGAAGGAGGTTCCTCTTAAATCTCAGGCATGAGGGGATGCACTTAACTGAAGTGAGAATCTGGAAAGAGACTTGAAAAATAGATACTTGAAAAACTGTTTGCAGGAGCTTTCTTAATAACTTGTTAGTACAGGTGTGGATGAGTTCATTTGAGGCGAGGCCGCGTGTCAGAGACTCATGTCTGGTCTGTGGTGCCTTTGTCAGTCTGGGGAGCCTTTGTCTGTGAGTTCAGCTGGTTTCCAGGAGCTGTAGGGACCTGCTGTGTGCTGGGCTCTGAGCTCTGCTGGAAAGGGATCAGGAACAAAAAGACGAGTCGGTGCATCTTGTAAGGGGAGAACAACTTAGGTCAAAAAGCCTAATTCCTGTAGACATCGCAGGAGCTGTTCCCTACATCCTGCCTTTGACTAGTCAAAATTAAACGGTGATGGGGTTTGATTTTCTGTGCCCTATTTCTGATTAGAGAAGGTGGTACCACAGGAAGAAAGGTATTCCACAACCTGTTTCCATGGGTTTATGTGGTCGGGCTCTTGAACGTGCTTGGATTTGCATTGTGTGTCTCTGTAAAGTTCACTGCTTGTAATGCTTTGGTCACTGCTAGAAAAAGTACCTATGTTAATTCAGTGTATTGGTACATCAGCCTTCTGTGTAAACATCTACCTCTGGGCTGGCTGCCTCCTCTGCTTAAAGCTGTTTGGACTGAGGCCAGGTCCTGTGTTTCTGCAGCCTGACCTGTGGGAAGGAATGTGAAGCCAGTAGGGCTTAAAAGAACCAGAGCTGCTGCTGTGGCCTCATTGGCTCTTTTGAAATATAAAGTGGAATGAAAATTGCCTGTTCTTTTATCACTCTAACTCCGAGGCTTGTGTGTAAATTATCACAGGGACTGTGTGTTGCTATGTAATCCCTGCTGCATCTGTGACCAACACGCTGAAACATTCCCATCAGCTCACAAACATGCATCAGTTAATTTTTAAGATATGCATGTCTATGCTGAGGCCCAGAAAAGAGAAGAAAGTGCTGCAGTTAATCTTTAGTAGTTGCGGCACACATAAGTAGATTATGCAAAACTGTTAATTTTTTATTACTAAATAGCACTTTAGGGAGCAGAAGGCCTTAATACTCTGGCTAAAGATACTAGTCACACTAGATTAGTATTGTTGTACATTAATAATAAAAATAGCTGGATCTGATTAGTGTCAGTTAAAAGTTTCCTGAATGAAAGATATAACTATTTGAATTAAACTGCTTGAATAGCAGCAAAGGATTCCTGAGGAATAATTTGTATTAAAAAGTTAAGATCTTCACTACTTTTCTAAAGGAATATCTATTGCCAGCATGGGAATTACATACCATTCACATGGCAGCATGAAAAGAAAGGATCTTCACAGACCATAAAATGTAATAAAGGCACATCCAAAATTGATTTTCATTTAAGTAGATTACTTCTGTTTTCTTCTAGACCGGGAAAAGCACACTCTAATTTCAATTACTTTTCACAAACAGACCTGCGGGTTTGATCCAGATATCCATCATTAAATGCAGCAAGGCACTCCTCCCAAGTACCTGCCTGTGACTGGGGACAGACCCGACAGTCTCTGTGGGACACCAGTTCTGTCCCCCTGGGAAATCCAGAGGAAAGTGTGCGTGGCGTGGGTTGCTGGCAGTTTTGAAGGTTTGATGACAGACCAGGGACTAATCCTGATTTTGGCTTCTGTTAATGTTCTGTTGAATTGTTGCTGAGGCCAGTAAACAGATCCATGCTCAAAGCTGTTCAACTTTGTAGATGCTTTAGCTGGCTCACTCATCTCTGTTATTAAACCACAGAATTAAGCCCTATCGTATGCTAGCCCCTTTCTGAGGTTGTTCACACTCCCTCTTCAATAGATATTTTACTAGACAGAAACATCTTCAGAGGCTGCTTTTATCACTGTAATGATGATGATTGTACTGCCTGTGCAGAGAGCTGGAAATGAGACCATCACTATTTCCCTGTGAACAAGCAAACAAGTTGCTGTCCACAAGAATTTTTCTTGATCTCTGTGACACATCTGCTGTAGGCACGTCAGGAGAACAGTTTGCCTGTGATCATGCATTGCAAACAGGTTTTTTAACCCAATCAAAAAACACAACAAAGGAGACTAAAATCTTTGTAGTGAGGATGGCATGCTTAGTACCCAGAAAATACAAAAGGAAATCAACAACTTAAATGGAATATGTTCATACTGATTTATAGAGAACATACAAACTGCTATCACTTGGCTCTTGTAGTGGCAGGATGTTCTGGGGGTGATGAGAGTGGGACCTCTCCTAATCTTACGAATTCCCAGTTCAAGAATAGCTGTAAATGTTTATTGGATGTGAAAGAGCTAATTGTGCAAATAATTATTTTCAGGCTGACGTGCCTCTGCTGTTTATTCTGTGGCAGTAATTAATTCTATAATTAGAAAATGTCCTATTAGATAATTTCTCTGGGAACTCAGGCTATTGTCCAATGCAGGAAGCCTTCAAGAAGTTAAAGTGGTTTGGTTATGACCTTGGCAATCTGACTACTTTCACTGCAAGGGCTGGTTTGCTTCACTGGGGGATCATTACTGAAGAATTCAGCTTTTATGAGTGGCCTGGAGATGAGTCTCTTGATGCTGAGATTTGATGCTGTGGACGAATGGATTTGCCCCGGCCTTGCCCGTCTCTAGAAGGGGACACTTGACCTACCTGTGTGTCTGCTTTTGAGCCATCAGCATCTGCCATTCTATGAGAAGTTTGGATGAAATGAATGTACTTCATAAGGTATTAGTGAACACAAGAAAATCAATAAGCAATCTGTGTGATAATTAATTAGCGTGCCAGGATGAATTACTGTTTCTTCCCCTCCTGATTTGGGTCACAGTCACATCTGATTTGGGAAGTTGTCAGTTTTTCAATTATAGCTTGCTCTTTGTTCTTGGTATGGCTTTTTGCCTTTTTTTATTTGATGTGCCCAGAATGACAGATTGGCAGAGAGCAACTCACCCTGTGCAAACTTGCTTGTGGTGGGAAGGATGTTGAGCTCAGCAGCTCGCAGACCCTGTTGATGAGGAGCTGCACTGCGCGCCCTCGAAGCTGGCCTGAGCCTGAGTGTTTGGGCCCCAGGAGCAGGGGTATTTGTTCGGGGATCTCACACCTGCTCCTGTCTGCAGGCTCCCATCTCTTCAGATTTCCCTGCGGCTCAGATGCCCTTCCTGGGAAGTAGAGAGTCTCTCCAGCCCATGTACTCCTGGAAATTCACCCACTACCATCCCAAAACACTCAGGCAGTTTGGCCTGCTCCCAACTAGATTTAGCATGGGAATTATTCCTCAGAGTCAGCCCCAGGATTTTTGCTGACTTTTGCAGGTATTGTGAGCTTTCCAGAGACTACAGCTTATTGTCAAGCTTCAGCCCTTGCTATCCTGTTTCCTTTCTGTGGTCACAAAAAAGACTAATTATATGTGAGAGATTAATGAACTCATTGTGTAAATACACCAGTTAGTGAGCTAGATACCTATTTAACTCTCTCAGTGAACTTCGGGAACTCAAATTTCCCTTCTTAACAACAAATTGGTTTCTATTAACTGAATAAAGTCTCTCAAAGCATCTCTAATGATAACAAATAACCACTTTTTACTGGAGAGTAGACAAAGCAAAAGCGCTCTACATCGACATTCTGTTCAGTAAGGATAGGAAGTAAACTTTCTGGAGCTTTAGAAATTATCGATAGCTATGGAATGGTGGGGGATTTTATTTGGGTTTGTGTGTGGGGGTTTCAAAACCGGCACCTACAGTGCCTGAAAGAATTAACAGAAAATTAAATTATCTACTTCAAAAAGCATTCTATTTTTCTTCTTCCTAATTCCTAAATTTTCAAGGATTTTTCAGTTTTCCTTCTCTTAAACAATTTTTTCCTTTTTTCTTTAGGAAACCTTGGAGAATCAAGAATTTATTTCCTATTTGTGTCACTATTAAAATATTTTCAACATAGCTTTCAGGGCACACCAGGAACTCATCTTTATTAAGGATCACATATTGAGAGACATTGATTATCTGAAATTTATGCTAGGGATGGTCAGCAGTGTGGAGTAATTACATGAGAACAGTTTGAATCAGTTTGCTTGATGTCTAATAAGTTAATGATGTTTTTACAGGAATTTCAGGGTTTTATGACAATCTAACCCAAACATGCAGCTGATATTACTATTACTCCTGCTCTCAATCTATCTGTACTATTTCATCTGATTGCCATTCTTGTGGTATTTTTACCACCTCTGCTTTAAATGGACCAAATGTGGTTTCAGAAGTATGACTAACGTGTGAGGAAGGGAGATCTTATTTTTCTTTGCAAGGCAGGGCATTAAAAAGAACATCGAGTGCATACAGTAAATATTTTGAAAGGCTTCTACACACATGAAGCACTTTGTGGCCATGCTAAGGTAGTTCTATAGCACCAAGTGAATCAAGAACAGGTTTTCTTTAGACTGATTCAAACACAACTTTGGGAAGGAACCAAGTGAAGGGTTTTCTCCATCAGCAGAGCACAGTTGGTGGCCATCAGAATGATTCTACCATGGCTATAAACACGTTCAGGGAGAAGAAAACCTCTATCCCATTTATGCTCTGCTTCAGAATCGGAGGCATTACAAGGCAGCTGAAGTTTGGCCCTTGGCACATTGTGGAGGCAGCAGCTTCTTACTCAACGTCTGTCTGTTATGTCTGTCACTTTTTCAGGAACTGAAAGCAGAGAGTCACATGCTGCCTACTCAAACCCAACTACACTGCTGCTCCATTTGTAAGGAGTCATTTGGTTTTAATTAGCAGAACCTCTTGGCTGCCTGTATGGATACAGTTAAAAGCCTCCTCTGGTTATGTGGAGTCAGGTTTTCTCAGGTTCCTGTGTTAGACTCCGGCTTTTTTCCAAGTGCAAGAGTACAAGGCTGATTTATAAAGCAGCATTTGCTGCAAGTCTCTTATCCAACCTCAGCTAGATAAGTTTAGGTTTTTAAGTAAATTGTATGTGGCATAGGTTGGCTGGAAGGCATCAGCTCAAATGTGATGTAACTTTTATTTTAGAATGAAGCCAAGGAATTGCTTGGTATCTCAGTGTTAAGAAACAGAGTGTGAAAGCCTTTAGTAAGAGTAAAGTGGAAAATTATGGTATAAGGTACTACTGTGTACCAGCTTAAGCGATTGGAAAGAAATGTAGAAAACCTTCTAGTTTTCCCAAGCAATGATGGACTAATTATCCTCCAGTTGCCAGTAATTCAGGGTGAATGAAGGGATCTAAGCAGGAGCTGAAAATTGGAAGTAGTCCAGAGTGTTGGAAGTGCACATCTGTAATGAGCCTCCTTGCCCTGAACTCCAACTGCTGTGGAGAAAAATTATTTTAGCTTCAGGCGTTGTGCTCACAACACAGTAGCAAAAGTAATGGATATTGGGTAGCTTCTTAACTTCAGAATATCTCCAACTATTCGCTTCAAATCGTGGCATTACTTGTGAAAACGAACCTAAAGTTCAGACATAGCTAATTTTGAACTGAAATGGAGTTGTTCTGAATTGAGTTCTGACTGCAGTCCTCAGAATCTACCTTCCACCTTGGCTTTACAATCTTTTCAGGCCAAATTTTCCACCTGAAATTTTACTCTTGATCCTCCATACCTTGCCTTTACTCATCACCACTGTATCAGCTGACTTCACTAATGTGAAGTTCTGCCTTTGTTTTGAGTGAGTATTTCTAAAACTTGAGCAAAGTCTATGTTTACAAAAAGCCACAGAGTAGGGTTTTGATGGTGAAAAGGTGTGTAAAGGCTCTGAGAAATCCAGGTTCCTGGCTGGGGGTAGATATGTAATAACTGGGAGATTAGGCCATCCTTCCTCCTCACCAGGCAATGAACTTGGGCCATACATCTGAACACTGAAAGAGATTAGGAAGACTGCATAAGTGTTTTAGTCCAAAATATCAAATTGCAGGACCTAAGTAGCATTATTAGATCTTCTGAGTGATCAAGCAACAAATTCTACAGGAAGCAGCATTGGCTATCTCCCCCTCTCCCCAGCCTGTAAACATTACTGGCTGCAGCAAACCCTGAAACATGAGTATTACCTCAGTCTTCCTATTAACATGAGCTCTTTAAAGTTTGCTTCAGTATTGGTTTCCTTGTGATTCTTTCATGATAATTATGCAATTAATAGTAATGTAATATTAATGCTGAAAATCCATACAAGTGACTGAACTCCTCCAGTTAAACATACTGACAGTGTCATTTGGCTGCACTGTATTTTATTAAAACTTTGCACACTTGATTAAAGGCAACAATAAATGAAAATTTCAGTAAAGAAAATTGATAGAAAATGCAGATTTTTGCAGAGCAGTGCTCTTATTATACTAGAATCACAAAATATCAAAAAATATTCACATAAAACCACTGTATTTGTGGTGATTTTCTCCTAAAAAATCTTCTCCAGCCCTGAAGGCTTTTTTTCTGAAATTGAGTTAACCTCAATAGTGTTCTGTTCTGTTTGTACTCTGCATAACTTCCATGAAGCCTTGAGAGGGAGCGTGGGCTGACAGCACCAAAGCAGCTCCAGCATGGGCAAAGGCTTGTCTTGGTGCAGTAGCAACCCCCCATGGCTTCCAGGGGAGTAGAATGGAAAATTAAATGAGGGAGCTGATGACTGACATTGATGTAAGTTATCTAGGTATTTAGCTCTTTTTCAAGGAGGCTTTGGCTATGATCTTTTCCAAAGAGCAGCGCAGAGATTTATTAACTGTTAGTTCAGTGGAAGGTGAGTGAGGTGAGCTGACGGCTCAGTGTTCACAAGTGCGTTCCTAGGGCGGGTCACCCCCAGCAAGGTGCCTGCCTTTGGGATGAGTTGAACATTTGGGCTGTTGCTTTTACTAGCAGTGATGCTGTTGGGCTGTTTAGAATCTTTCTCTTCTACCTGCGTGTGAAACTCTGTGCTGCTTCACATACAACAGCGTGGCCTTATTTGAAGAGCTGACCCCAGTTCTTGGGTAAATATTTCTTTTGAGCTAAAAGGATCGATGTTGCTTTTTGTACCAATAGCCAGCTTCTTGTAGCCAAATTAATTTAGGCTGTATGTAAGGATGTAGCAGGATCCAGGTCCTGCCTGTAGTAGCAAAGCAGATAAACCTCATCCTTTACATCGTGTGCAGCCCGTCTTCCTTGTTGGGAAGGATGCGGCACAAGCTGAATTTTGAATTTTGAAATGTCAAACTGAGTAATCTAAAGCATCATTTAAAACCTAGGTGGAAATTTTTCCCCAGATATTTAAAAAATATTTTTCAAGTTGACACATTCCAATTTTCCCTTTTAATTTGTTGTAACAAAAATGAAGCTTAGCTTCTAATCATAACAACTAGGTGCGAGATAGAAGCAATGTATTTTTCTTCTTAAAATATCCCCAAATAATTTCTATTTTAGGTTATCTAAAAGTCTGTCTTGTGTTCCTGCAGTTCCTTAGGAGGCTCTTTCAGGTTTCCATTTGCCCTGGGGGCGTTGTGGGGGTGTGGGGTAACTTCTGGAAGGTGTTTTTTGACTTGTGGTGCTTGCAGCTGCGTCTCGTTAATTGGTGGCTCTTGTTTGTCTTTCAGACAAATGCACTTCATTGTGCAAAGCCATTTGGATGGAAACAGGATGATTTTAAATAATTCCAAGACAAGTTTGACAAGATGCTTCGTATAAAAAACATCTAGGTTTTGTATATGAAGTTTTATCAGACTTCCACATGAACGCTGCAGGTTTTTAATGTCAACAAGCGTTACAGAATGAAGTAATTTTATAATCCTAAGTTGTGAATATTCAAAACACAGCTAAAATATGCATCTAGCAAGGCTTCTGAAATGTATGATTTTGTAGGGTGAAATGCAGCTCTCTGTATATTACTGGATTTTGTAGGCTCAGAACTCCCAATGACTTTTAGTTGTCTAAGTCTTTTTAAAGCCTCAGACATAAGCATCTCAATTTCTTAACTCCTGCTTTTTTACATTTAAGTCAAGTATTAGTGGAAACATGAAAAAAATTGATCAAAGCTCCATCACTGAGAAAGTATTACCTCTACTGTCTTAAAAAAAAAATTTAAAAATTAAGTCTTGAAATTTCAGTTCTTGGTTGTGTCAGGATGGAAGGCTGAGCTCGTGATGTTTGTGCCTGCCAGAGCAATTGTTAACTTGGGTCTTGAAACTAAGACCCAATTGTGACTTTCTTTGTGTGGGATAGTTACTGCAGCATTATGCATGGATTCCATGGATACCGGGATAGATACACAGGGAGCAGCCAAACTTGACCTCTGCTTTGTCAAAAAAAATTAGAGGGGACATTTCAGGGGTTTTGAGTTATAAACATACAGGAGTTAGGTTCTTTTTTCTTACCTGGGTTGAAGGAAATATTAAATTGCAGGTTTATGTGCATTTGAGACTGAGTACAGCAAGAATCTAGGTAGACTCTCGAGCACCTTGTGAGAAGCATTCTTCTATATTCTGTCGCACACATTCCTCATTTTCTTTCCTTGTTTGATATTCTTTTGTCAGAGGTGTTTGATCCTGGTTGTTCTTTGCAGCAGGACTGTTCGTTCTGAGGATTCAAACCCCGTCACTTTCCACACTCACTCTGTTCTGCCCTGGGTTGCAGAGGTGAGGAAAGCACCGAGGAGTTGGGAGAATCCACTGGCAGACTCTGTGGCACCTCTGAGCTTGTCCTTCCTTCCCTGTTGGTGAAATGGGATCTGGTTCTTGCCCAGGAAACAAATGAAGAGTCATTACACACCATCCATCTATTTTCACTAGGATTATAAATTTAAGTAGTTAAAACTGCAGACTGATGGTGATCATTTGCTAATGTGGCATTGTGAGAAACCAGCCTCTTAAATGAGACATTTTAATGTTTCAGGCAGTGAGAATTTTTCAGAACTGCTATGTTTTTGACCGTGTGTTATATTGTTTTTTTCACCCTTATTTTTTAATTTAAGTCAGATTTGTCTTTAAGGCAGGTAAAGTGAAGAACAAAAGGTGTCAAAGACATTAAGGGGGTGCTAAGTAGCTTTGGAAAGATGTTCTTAGTGGGAGATGTGACAGTCGGCTTTGTCAGGTCAAGTGGCTGCATTCAGAGTCCTTTGTATTTCAGGAAAGAGCTGAGTGGCGATTGAAAATTTTATAATCTGATTTGAAACTTTGTTTTCAGAGGTGACATTTCTACCAAAAAACGTTTCTTCTGTCTTTCACTTCATGATGAAATTTCACAATTAACCTGTCTCCTGGAATTTCTGTTTAGAAATCATAGAAGTGAAACACTTTTCTTTGGTGGTGGTGGTGGTAATTTTTCCCTCATTCCCTAATTTCAAAATGCTACACTGTCCCTTTCCTGTTCATCAGGAAAAAGCTGAACTACTTAGAAAGAAGGCAGTGGAAATGAACCTCTTTCTCTAACAATTTTATAGCCCTGTCCTTTTTCCCTTTAATCCTTTTAGGAAAATAGGGAAAGAGTATTAAATAATCAAGTAGAAGCTGAGTTTTCTGGCCTCCTGGTTTTGATACATTTGGCAGTGATTTGGCACTCTGTCAAAACACCCTCTGGGCAATAATGTGGGNGTTTTCTGGCTTTCTGGTTTGGCAGTGATTTGGCACTCTGTCAAAACGCCCTCTGGGCAATAATAGACTGTGGAGGAATTTTAGTGCCTGTTTCAGGCCAGGTGAAGTCTGCCTTTCCTTGATGGCAAACGGTTCTGTAGTTTGTGTCAGCAGCTCTACCCTATCCCGATACCCGATCTGAACCCTGAACACCTTATCAGCGTTACAAAGGGAACGGCTGGCAGAGGTCACTGCTAGAAAAGCCCACTTAACTGCAGTATTTAGAGAACCTGAACTACAACTTCCAATGATTTCTTTTGGTGTTCGCCTTTCTTCAAGAATCTGCAGCAGATGTTAAGTGCCAAGAATTTCAATCTCTTGCTGATAGGTAGTTACTTTGCAGGTGTGAACGCTGCAGTGATTTCTGTAAGCGCTATGATAAGATGACCAACCCTCTCTGCTTCCAAGTAGTGTTAGGGATTGTACGTGATCTACTCTTCCCAGTGGATCTGGTTTTGCTATATTTGCTAGCACAGTGGGTGCGTTGTGCATATGGACGGGCAGATGCCGTGAGATGGCTCTTTGGGGTGTGCCAGTCTATGCAATACAAAGCGTTTTTGTCACTACACCAGTCTGGCATCTCTCATCTCTCTCAGGGGAGCTTGAGGGGTCTGACATAATTAGTGCAGGAAACAGTGGATCAGTTTAAGTACTAATGGTTTGGAAAGGATCATGTATTTGGTATAGAATTTATATTCGGTGATTCTTAGAACATTAGTGTGGATGTGCAGCTCTTGGACTTGATAAGAAAGTTTGGACTAGTAATGCACAGGTAAAAATAATTCCATTCTAGTGAATGTACGTACTGAGGATCAAGTCAAGGCAAATGAATCAGATCACTGAATTTGTGAGAAATAAAGTTATTGGATAAAATTCTACAGCAACTCCATATGCTGTCTTAGTAATGCTATAATTAAGCCAAAGAGTCATGTCAAATTGGCCTTTTCCATCTGCTCTGTGATCTGCTCAGGGAGCAATTTGGAAAGAATGACAGCTGACCTCAAAACCAACAAGTTCAGTTAATGTATGATCCACCAAAACGGATGCTTAAACAGAGCTCATCCACTTTCCTATGCGGGGCATATTGTCCTTTGTTTAATTGGGAAAATCAAAGGCTTGTCTGATGCAGGCTTGTTCAAAATTTTTGTTTCAGTAAATGCCTCTTGGTATTAGCTGAGCCATTTTATGGCTCATAAAAACATTCTTCCATTTTATTTGCAGCTATGTAAACTGCAATGTGGTGGTACAATTTTAAAATAGCACTGTTGGGTTTTTCTCTTCATTTTTTAATAGCTTTTGCCAAAACAAACCTGTTAATAATAAAGTCTCAGAAGTTCATGTGAGTAATCGACATGTGAGACACGTGAAACTCAGCCTGTATTTATAATACTAATTGATTTCATTTATTTTGCATCCCCTGTGAATTTCTCACTGCCAGTCTTGTCATTATCTTAATGTTGTTGTTTCCAATAACACTCAGAAAAGTCATTTTGAAGGCAGGGGGTCTTTGAGCACAGATGCATCAGGTGTAAAGCTTCCTTTCCTCTGAGGTGATCAAATTGGCTAAAGGAAACCCCGTGGAATGGTACAGCTTAAAAACCAGGGGCTGTCCATCTGTTTGAATCTGTGTTACCTTGTGAAAATCTGCTTAATGCTCACTCCCACAAGTGTCTGTATTCAGATAATGCAGGCAGGGGTTTCTGTTGTGATGGGGAAGTGTGAAAAATATTACTGCTGGAATCAGTGCAATGTCTGGAAGGTCATAGTTAGGATATACAAACCTAAAGCACCTCCTCGTATGTCTGTTCTGCTGGCCTGGAATAAGAAAAATACTCTGAATACTTTGATGGAAAAATCTAGTTTCCATTTCTGTTTGATAAACAGAGTTGAAATATAAATGTGGCCGAGAATGCCCTCAGTTGATGGTGTTTTGCTGTCTGGCAGGTGGGCTCTGCCTTGGTGTCTGGTGGGCAGTGTCCCAGTGGGTCACCACTCTCAGGGAAACAGACTTAGACTTGTCCACAAACTCGTCCAGCCATTCAAAGTAATCTTTGAAAAAGAAGTTGTCTTTAATCTGAGCTTTTCTGAGGTGTCCTTGCCTCCTCTCTCATCCCCTTCCTGCTGCATTTTAGCAATTCTCTGGCTTTGCCATTTCCTCTGTAGCCCAGTGCCAGTGGTTTTGCTGGAGAGAAGTGCAGCTGGCTCAGCGCTGGTGTCCTGGGACAGCTGCAGTGACTCACACTGTTCTCTACCTGCTGCTCTTCTTGGCATCTCGCAGAGGAATTTTCTGAAGTTTTCAGCAGCTTGACACTGAATGTTCCAAGTCACCACACACAGTGGGCTTTCACCAAGGGCTTTGTTCAAGGTGAAATTCAGGCAAGGAAATTTGAATGAAGCATGCTCTTCTTTTTTTCTTGAATTTTTTTTTTTATTTCTTTAAGTTACTGCTTTTATTTCTTGGACAGAACTGGGAAGTATTTTCCACTTGTGTTCTCTCTCCTTTTTCTGCCCCTTCTTCTAAAAGGTGAAGGAAAAGACATCTCCTGCTGTATCCTGAGGTGTCTTAAAAGACAGTAAATTAGGACCAGCAAGAAAGTCAGAGTTAGAAGTGAGGAATATCCTGATGTGTTCATGTTTTAGATACCAGATAGGGACACTCCTTTTCCTTTGCCTGCATGCTAGGTGTCACAGGCTGAAGGATGCAGGAGGTGAGTCCTTCCTGCAGCAGTTACATGACGGACAGAGCAATATGTGTTTGATGCTGCCTTTTGGTGTGTGTTGAGAGGGGGAGGGCACTTTATACCCACTGTAGTTTCTCGGGAAAGCTTCAGAGCTGCAGTGTCTCGGGGCAGCTGGGGTAAAGTTTTCTCAGAACACAATTTCCCAGCTCTGCTCCTGGAAAAGCCATGTTGAGCCTCACAGTGGAAACTGCATTAGCAGTGTCATCAGTAATGAGCTGCGCCTTTTAAGTAACAAGGGCTGAAGCAGCAGTGGGTGAGAGTGAGCCAAAGCTCCTCTGGAGCGAGCTGCTGAGGCTTTCTGGGGGATGCCACACATCTGAATGGCCACAGGCTGGTCATGGCCAGGCAGCAGCCAGCACCTCCTCCATGCGGTGTCCAGCTTCTCTGCTTCAGCATTGATGTGGAAAGGGAAGGGACGGGCGGATGTTACAGAGCTTTTAATTCACATTCTGTTAATTATGCTGTGTTGAAGCTTTACCTGTTTGAGGTGGCAGGTTTGCACTGAAGACTGCTGTCAGGGGTATAATGCATTGGTCTGTTATTTCAATGAAGTATTAAATAAAATTGTTTCCACATCAGGAAATAGGGAGATGACCTGCCAGAAAGCCTTAGATGAACTTTCAAACATGCCTGAACCTACTGACCTTAAAGACACAGTGCAAGGCTCATCTTTTCTTTTTCCTTCAGACCTTGGCTAGATGGGATGGCTGGAGGCACTGTATCAGTGCATGGGGAAAGGCCTCTTAATGCTGTCACCATCATTTAAATATTGGTCAGAGCATGCAGAAGGACCATGTTGGCTGTGAGAGCTCAGTGAGCACAGTCCCTGTAGGCTTTTCTCTGCTCCTGTGAGCAGGAGCCGTGCACCCACTGTCTGCTCATGGGTCAGCGCTGCCCTGCGAGAGCAGCCTTGCACAGTGCTCGAGCTGTGAGTCACCAGACCCGTGCGAGGGGATTGCTCTGCACACGGCAGGGAGAAGCCTCAGTTGTCCCGCATGCTCCGTGGGCCTTGCTGGCCAGGAGTGCAGGGACGTGGCTCGGTGATGGCCCCGGTGCCTTGGCAGCGGTGCCGGGCCCTGCTGGCACCGGGCCAGAGCTGCAGCAGGCTTCGAAGCTTGCAGGGCGGATCCGAAAGGTGCGTGTGTGCTCTCGGGAAGGTTCAGTAGCTGCGTGTCTCCCTTGAGACTGCACCTTCCCTTGGGGTGTTGCTCCAGGGCGAGCAGCCTCCTCAGTGCCCAGTGGCTGCCAGCAGCCAGGACCGGGGAGCCCAGCTAAGAGCAGCCTGTGGTGATGGTGCTCAAAGGTCCTGCTGAGAGCCCTCCTACTCATACCTACACTCTGCTGCTGGAAAGAAGACATTTAAAGACAGGCTTGTCTGCATTGATTGTTTGCCAGCACTGGTCCTCTGAAGTGCCCTTGGGGAGACTGGGTTCTCCAGGGTACCCCATGGCACCCATGTGTGGGGGTAAGCATGGCATGGCTGGCGAGTGCTACCAAGGGAGGTTCGCCCTCTGCAGAGCTGGGAGAGTCCCTGTTGCACAGGAACTTGCCCAGGGCTTCCTGCTCCTCAGCTGCTTACCCTGGGGAGGTATGAACTCCCAGTCTCTGCTCTTCAGTACGTTGTGCAGGAAGCAGAAGAAAAAAAATAAAGCGGGAAAAATATGAATAAAAGTAAAGGTTTTGCCAGTTACTGCAATATTCTGGAATCTGGATTTTGTCTTTTTTTAGTGGCTTCTGGTTGCCATTGTTTTATGCTTCAAGTGAGCCAAGGTGAAGAAAAGGCAGTTAAGCTTTTTTAAGATCACAGTTCACTTCAGGTGTACATTTCCTTTTCAAAAGTGATTTTTTCCATGCATACTCTGAAGGTCAGGTTAGGGCACTGCAGGCCAGAGTTGCAGGAAGTTATGGAAGGGCAGGGACAAACCTGCCAGATGCGACCAGGTCGCTGCTGCATGTTCTGAGGGATAGTGAGAGCAATTGGTGATGATTATTAGGTTTCTCCTCCTCTCAGGAGAAAGCAAAGCTTTGCAAATGAATTGCTGTAATCAACCTGGCTGGCAGCCCTTGAACTCTACCTGATAAATGTGGGATGGTAGCGATGACCATTTCTAGTAAACCAATAACAAGATTATTTGTCACATGATATATTTAGTCAGGTTTAAAGTGCAAGTGTATTCTAGATAAGTAAAAAAATGACAATAAATTAGCACAGTATAAATAATTTTAAAAATGACCTCCCATGTACTCACATGGCCTTATATTAGAGGTTGGGAGGGAATTGCTGTAATTCATTGATAAGTGGCATAAAAGTGAACAAGTGGATGGGAAATGTCATATTAGCATAGTTGTTTTTCCAATGTTAGGGTTAACAGAGCTCTTTTGACAAAGTCTGTAATACATAATTTTTCTTACAAAAGAAATCAGAGTTCAAACTGCATTTTTAATGGCCAAGGGATTTTGTTAGCATATTAATCTGACTGGTGGGCAGACTTTGTCTCCTTGAGAAGGCCGTCCTAAGATAGCCTTCACCATCTGGGTGGATGCTCGGCCAGGGAATGCCTGGTCCTGGCAAAGCTGAAAGAAATGATTTTCAGATGCTTTTTGTAGGAGGACTTCTTTCATTTACAGCTGATGCTGTAAGAACCCAACACTTGGTCTCATCTGACTATCAAACTTTTGTCAAAGCTCAGAAGAGACTTGGTAAAGTTATAGGCATAAAAAAATGCTTGAATGATTCAGCTACCTCTTTGTGAACACTGCCTTTCCACCCCCAAAGAAATCCCATCTCTCTTGTACCTCACTCCACCAGGGAAACGTAGGTCTGTATGGCCAGGCTATTTTTTGTTGTCGTCTCCCTGCAATAAAAGCAGCAGAACTCCTGCTGGCAGAGAGGAAAGGTCAGGGTACTTGTAGGAATTCCCACTAGAATGCATAAAACAGAGCCAACACTCATCTAAGGGCTCTTGGGGAGGAAAGCAAACGTCAAATTCCAAGTGTTGAAGTTTTTGCTGTTGTACAGACAGCATGTGAACCTGGTTAAACTCTGTCGGTTGGAACAATGCAAAAAAAAAAAAAAAAAGGAAACTTGTAGGAGACACAAGGGAGGAAAAAAAATCTTGTGGAAGCCTGTTACTTATGAAAGTTTCAAAAGTCAGAAGGGATGTGGTGAACTTTCTTCAGTGAATGTGGGCAGCGGTAATTAAAATCAGGAGGATGTTAAGAAGTAGGAGGCAGCGTACTGTCAGAACAACCTGAGCTGTGTGCAAACTGGTTTTCTGGGAAATAGGCTTTACACTGGGAGTTCTTGAGCTGTGGTCCATCAGACACCAGAAAGTAACCCCTGCATCAGCTGTAAAACAACAGAACAGTGTGATCTAAAGTGGAACCAAATAAAAGCAAGAGAAATGTTTTAAATGTTAGGCTTACCTGGATGTGAAAATCACTATTGCAGCAGGGTGAGTAGCAGCTGTTCATTGCTTCCCTCAATAGCCTAGGTTTTTCAATTTAGGACTGTTCCAACTGCCAGCTGATGCCCTCACCTCACTAGTAATCCTTAGTTTCTTTGGCTCAGATCTAAATCCCAACTGGGGTTACAGGAATGACTGTGTCCATCTCCTCTGCTGTCCTGAGCCTTCACAGGGCTCCTGGGGTGCATCACCAATGTGCAATGTACTCCAGTCACATTTGTGTGGGGAAGGAAGGACTGGCTTCTGTTCTCCAGAGTTCTGTTGGACATTACTAAAATACCTTAGTTTAAAGGAGCGAGCAGTGATAGGTTAGATTCTATTAATTATTTCCCTTAAGATACATTCAGGGATGCAACTCCTGCAGTTTCAGTTGTTTTTGTCATGCCTTAGGCAATACCACAAATATAATGCTCATGTTTATTAATTTACTTCATAATTAAAAAATGTGAAGAACAAAGTACAAAGCCAACCCAGTGTACCTGAGTTGCAATTTCCTTTTGACTACCAAAATTCTACCCAAAGCTTATGTGCTTGAGAGCTGCCTTGCCTCAGTGGAGGCAAAGCACTTGACAAGTTTGAAAGACATCACTTTATAGATTTAACTGGGAAAGGGGAGGGAGGATCAAGGTAGGATTTGAGTCCAAGCTGTACCACTGCTCTGAATTGTGATAAAAATATGAATAAAGTGGCCACAGCAGGATGTTGAAGGTAGGGAAGAAGATCTGCCAGGGATCTGTAGATCAGCTCACAGAGAGGCAGATGTAATTCTTAGTTCTGTGAAACGGATTAATTAACTTTTATTCAGTTACTTTAAAGAATATCTTCAAGGCACATTCTTGTGGCAGGTGAAAGTAATGTGTATGAATGTTCTTTATTAAAAATAAATGCACCTCTTTGTAAATCTATCTTTTGCTTTAACAAAGCAAAGATGAAGTCCAACCATTCAGACATGTTTGGACAAGTATTATCTCCCCTGGGAAGTGCTGTCCCAGTGAATTGGATTGAAGGAGAAGTGCTGTGCTGGGATTTTGGTATTTGCTGTACCATGTGGGGCACCTTTACATGTTCCTTGTCATCTTGGCATGTATGAGCTTACTTTGAGACATTTGTTGCTTGCTTCATTGAGAAACTGCAGTTACCTTTGTTCTGGTTTGCTGTTGGAGAGAACTTTTGTCTTCAGAGCTGGTGAGGAGTGGAGCTCCTGTGTTGGAGGTCAGTCCGTGTGCGAGCAGCGGCAGTGCCAGCCCTGCGAGTGCTGCTCAGCAGCTCCGGCTTCAACAGCGAACCCCGGGCTGGGAGCTGAGGAACCAGCTAGGGGGCTTGGTTGCAGCATCTGTAGGGAATTTAGCAATTTATGGAGTTTTAAAGTTTTAGTTTCAGGTATCTCAGCAAATGAACTGAATGTTCCTGTTTTTCTGATGGGTTTTGTCTGCAGCTCTAATTAATTATGAGGTGAAATTTTGTTTGGACTTGGGTCTGGGCATGCTTACTTTTTGTAGAAGTAGTTGGATTTAAATGTCATTTGAAACTTGCTTGGGGGACCTTGCACTTCATCTGTTTCCTCAGCAATTCTCAGAGAATAAACTGTGCATGGTCACCAGTGTTCCATATTTAAATGTCATAGGATCACAGTATTATATTCCTGAATTGTACTGATATGATGAAGTATCTTGTGATTATATAAAATTATGCTTGAATGAAAATGTATTAAAATCATCAGCTCAACAAATTTCCTACCTATTCAGGGAATTTACAAAGAGTCCATGCCTTTCCTGGCAATGGTTTTTTGTTTTGTTTTTGTTTTGTTTGTAGTGTATAAAAGCTGCAGGGTATTCATAGGAGAATTTTCCCAATAATCAGTTACTTAAACTGAAAATAGAAACTTTTTTTTAAATGAAGAATAAAGAGAAACACTATGCATTTCCATTTTGCAAATTAAGAGTAGATTATAGACCCAGAAACTGTATAGGTGTTTAACTCTTATAGGGAACTGGTACTTAATTATCTTTACAGTCTAGGCCTTAGAAATGGTAATTTCTTTACTACCATAAACAGTTCACCCAAGACTGTGATTAAGGGCTTAGGGAATGAGTAGTTAACTCATAAAAATATGTACATAAATTTTGCTGATTAATTGGACTGTAAAGCACATCCTTATTTATTACTACAAATGAAACTTTAATGTAGTTCATGCAAAGTCTTAAATGAGTGCCATTCTTTTTCATTAGGTAGCTCTTTAAAATCAATAATGTTTTCTTTAAGGGAAAGCTTTGGCTGTTACTAATTTAAATCTCATTAACTTTTGCCTTTTTTTTCCTAAGGTTCAATTGGAGTTCCATTTTGCATTTAGATTTGGAGCTGCAGGCAATATGTAATTCCATTTAAAAACCCAAGGTAGACAGGAATAATGTTGGGTTAACAGTTATTCAGAGAACCAAAAATTCAGAATATTTAGCATGCAGCCTACACTTGTCATTTAACAGTAAATGGTTTTCCCAGCACAAAGTTTGGAGATGCATGGGCGTTTGAGAAATCCTCTCCTAATTAATGCAGGGTTTGCAAAGCCAGGTTGAAAGTCACTCTTCTTGCACCGTATTCTTGTAACCCCAGTCCCCCTTGTGCTCGCATGTCTGCTGGTCTGGGTCTGGTGGAACGCTGCTGTCATCCCTCGCATCCTTCACGTTAGCTGTGCTCTCTGGAGTGCCAGGACTATTTTTAAATATATGCAAATAGAAGCAAAGAAGCGCAGGGCCCGTGATTCCTGCTGAGTGGATTTGTCTCTTCTAACAGGAGAAGCTGCTCAATAGCAATTTGGCTCTTAGTGGTGCTTTTTGTTATCTAAAATTCATAGCTCATTAATGAGGTTGTATTTGCTTATCTTTCTTACTGAAGACACACTAATCAGTCCCAGGGAAGATGAAAAAAAAAAATCCAACTCTTATGATTTTGATGACATACTTTGGAATATTTAGTATTAAACAATAACAAAAAATTGCATTGTAAAGGTTTGTGTAGCCCTAGGCAGTCTGGAGATGGAAAGCTTAGTACGGTTTTTCAAAACAGTGATTGGCTAGAAGGGTTCTGGCACCATGTTATTCACTGCGCATCAAAATTAACACATTACAAGCAGTGGTTATTTTCAATTATGTAAAAGCAGATGAGTCTTTGGAGAGATTAAAATGGGATTTGTAATGGCTTAGGAGAATTCTTAAAATTTACAATTTGAGACAGCGTGATTTCAGATTATGTGAAATCTGGCATGAGGATATTTATATTTCTGTTTGCAAAGATTCTGTTCAAAGTCATCATGATGGAAATATTTACAATGAAGACATAATAATGTCTTTAATATGTAAATAATTCTAATTGCATTTCTTACACTGTCAACCTCCCAGTGAAATATCATTTATTTCACAAGTGACACATGAAAAATTTCTGATAGCCTTATTTTTAACACCACAGATAGTCTTTATCTTTGAAGAAGTCCTCTTTATCAGCAGTTCCCTTAACACAGTTTGCATGACGCCTGCATCTCTATTTCTGATTCATATGCCTACTTCTAACAGAGCCTCTCTCTGTTTCACTGCTCTTCCCCTCTCACAAAGAGGGTTTGCTGTAGGGACGTGCTCCCCGGAGTGTCGTCCCCCAGCGCTGCAGGATGCAGAGGTTGTGTGGGGCGCACTGATCTCCGTGGGAGCTGGTTGCCATTCACACCTCTGAGGCTGGACCCTGTATCTTGTGAAAACAAGCATGATTTGTTGCCATTAAATTCTGCTTTAACCTTGATAAGAGCAGATTCTAAGTGCTTTTTTTCTTTTTCTTTTTCTTTTTTTTTTTTTGGTGCCCCAGTAACACGTGTTAGTCTGTCAGACACCTCTCACTTCACTTCTGTGTCTGTACCCAAAATCTCTACCCCGAGGTCACATGCCTCCTGTGTGCCTTTCCTCTCCAGCTGGGAACAGTCATTTTCTTCTTCCTTCAGATGTAGAGCTGGACAGATGACAGTTCTGTCATCTCAACTGAAAAATCTGTCATTGTGAGCTGAAAAAAATAATGCCATCAAAACAATAGTAAAATTGGGTTGAATTAAATAGAGCATTTTTAATTGGGAATGCATCCACTCACAACACTGTGTGTCATAATTAATTCTCCCTCTCATCTCCAGCTTCCCCACTGGGAAACTTCTCCACTGTTTGCTGAATTCTACTTGGGTTTAGCAGGGGCAGTGAGGGAAGGATCAGGGGCTGGCAGACAGGAGAGCCCCAGCCCTGACGGGAGAGGCCAGAGCTCTCCAAAGAGGAGCAGGGACAGCAGTCCCCAAAGCACCGAGCATTTGCAGTCTCAAACTTTCTGAAGTAGCTCCAGTCAGGCTTGGAAATGAGTCCCCTCTCTGTGAAGAAGATGAAGGGGAAAAAGAAGGGATCCAGCTTTGCATTTCTGCCCTGTCTTTCCTAATCACTGTGAGTTTTGGTTTTTTTCTGTTTAAGAATTGAAGTACTGATTTTCCATGTTTCAAAGCAGGGTTTCTTAAGTGGAAAATGGAGTGGTTTTCTTTGGGGTGATCCTTACAGTGGCCAGCTCAGGGGTAGTTACCTCCATGCTTTGCCATATTAATAATTTTAAAATATTAATGAAAGAGTTGTCTTCAAGCTGTCATGGCAGTCGATTCCCAAGGCTGGGACAGGAGATGGGGCAGGGGCAGGTTAGGATAAGAAACTGGGAGTAAGTGAACAAATGAGCAGTCTCCACACTGCTTACTGAGTATTGGGTAACCAGTGGAGGGACATTAATTAAACATATTGCTCCAGTTGTGCAATTTTTCTGGTTTATCAGTAGCTCAGGTGGAGGTTTTTTACAATGCTGTGCTGTGATGATTTAATAACGATGTGCTGAGGGATTAGGGGCTGCAGAGCAGTGTCCCACCTGAACTATGTGTTGACATCCAAAGAAAGGCCTGAGGTGCCAAGGGCTCTCCAGCTTCTTTCTCATATTTTCAGCTCCCACCTTTGCTCAGCCTCAGCCCTGGAGCTCAAGATCTCCCTCTTCCCATCCTTTTTCAGCGGAACAGGCAGCAGCTGCACGTTTTTCAGCAAGTCGGGGCCATTGAGGATGACAGGAGGCCCATGAATAAAACACAGACTTGTTTGTTTTGTGCTGTTCTGAGCAAATGATGTATTAGTAATGAAGTATTTGCAGTTTGTTACTTTTGCTTACTAATAAATGAAATCTTCCTGTTGCCAGTTTTGTTTCTGGTTCGTAAAGTTGCAGAGAAGTGTGAGGAGGAGGCTGTAAACTGGGCTGGTTTGGGGTCTCTCTGCCTTATGGTGGTTCTCATTTAAAGGTAGTTCCCGCTTTGCATCAGCTTGACTCAGGGCCAGTTTTTGTGGGATTTCACTCAGTGTTGTGTCTGCTCTGAATATCCTGAGTAAAGACTTTGGAAAATGATTTGAAATAGGATGAAGTCCTTAGGAATGGGACCATATGGGGAGCTGCACTCCCGGTGATGACAAAATGGCCCCTCAGCCCCAAGAAGGGACGATCACTGGGGCTGGGGCAAGGCAGGAGCAAGGTCTCAGGAACAGGAATTTGAGAGGGGACTGAGAGGAGTCGTGGTACTGCTGCCCAGTTCTGCTCAGAGTTACTGCTCCCAGCTCATCTGGAAGTGGGTGGGAATTTGGGGAACTGGCATGCCATGGGGGCATGTATCGGCAGTCTCCCCAGCGCCTTGTTTTCAGAAAAGGAGGTGGATGTGGTCCCATCGATATGAGCCTTGTTCTCATGGAAGGTGAGGGGCTGCCGGTGGATGCAGTGGTGCAGGATGTTGCAATTGGCCACTTTTAGAAAATGCATATGGGGTTCCTAAGCAAATGTGCAATGCTGTGTTCCAGAGCACAGCACTGCATTGCCACTTTCCCTAGAGAGACATGGAGCACAGGTAGGTCTTGCAATGGTTCATTTTTCAATCATCCTTCATCTTTCTATCTTACATGTAATTATAATGGCTTGCAATTAGAATAACCCTGTTTGTTTATTTTCAATAGAAACAAGTCTTAAGAACAATGCTTACTTAAAAAAAAAAATCTCATTTTGAAAGCATTTCATAATTCATCACAGAAATTTTACTGAAATAACACTTCTATTCATGACTATCGTATAAAAGCAGATACTTTTTTGATTTGTGAATGTTCATTTTACTGAAATGGAATCTAGTGTGTTTTGCAGTCCGGAGAGTTTTCCTCTTTAAATTCTGCTGCATACCTGCAGATAATGAATTAAAAAGAGAGGAGGAATTACAACCTAGGTTAGAGTGTGGGTCACAACCTTTTCAAACAGGTCCTCCTGTCATGCAAGTGGAAATGGTAATTGGCTCGCTGCAGCTGAAATTATCTGTTCCAGATAAAAGGAAGAATGGCACAGCAATTGTAAAATGGCAAGTGTATCTAGATATCCAAAGGTAAATGTGTAGAGTCAAAGCAAATGACCAAAGCTAGTTATTCGTTGCAAGTAAATTAGATGAACTTGACTTGTTCCCTTCTATTCATGTGCGTGTTCTGATGGAAAATTGGGCATTCTCTCATCTCTTTTTTTTTTTTTAAACATTGCTTTGTGTTCATCCAGTAGTTTACAGCTATCCAAGCCCCAAAACATTCATTCTACCCAGTGTGTTTATAAGGAACCAGTTTTGTAAAGCATTTGGTAATCTTCTGATGGATTGATTGCATCTTTGTAAGCTAGAAAATAAATTAATAATGAGTAGAGTAGTGCAGGTGTGCACTCAGATTTGCAAGAAAGGCTCCCTTTATGTGTCTGTGGATTGTGAAGGGCTGTGTTGGTGGCAGGATAAACCCTAGGGTCAGGTGGGTTGGAAGATACCCCTGGAGGTCTGGAATCTGTCTCTGCTCCAAGGCCTGGGATCATGGCACAGTCGGCTGTGAGGGAGGCAGGAGCATTGGTCAGGCACAAGTAAATGGTAAATGCCTATGGTAAATGGGGAATTTGGGTTACCAGAAATGTCCCTGCTGTGGTGTTCCAGTGCTTAAACCTTGCACAAATACCATGGAGATCATCCCCAGGAGTAACTCAGCCCTGCTTTCCTCTGCTGGTGGGCTCTTGCGAGTCTCCCCGCTCTCTTCTCCTGTCGAGCACTCTGCCTCTGCCACAAGTGAGGTGCCTCTGCCACGGGAGCTCCTACAGCAGTCTCTCAAGGATTCTTCTCTACAGACAGTGGAAGAAACTAATTTAGCCCTGTGTATTCAAGAAGGAGCCCATCTTCCTAACCTAATCCAAACTCAAGAGGACTGTGCCCTCAGAGCAGATAATCCAGTTCAAACTGGCCACATATTTGAAAAGCAGATGCCAGCTAAAATAATCTTGCATATGTACACCGGTTATTTTACCCCATAGGGGCTAGCAAGTTAACAGAGGTTCATTCTCTTTAATTTCAAATTTTTATTATTCACAATTCTTTACTACTACTCCCTTCTGGGAATTACAAGCAGTGGATATAGAGTTTTCTAATTGTGTGATTACTTGAGACTGCAACTGCCTGATCTGGGAGCTAGTTTTCATTTACTTTACCTTAAGTAACTTTATTCAAAGAAACTAATGAAAAAAGACTCATCAATTATTTAGATGAATTCAGCTTTGTTCCCAAAGTTTGCATGGTGCTAAAGACATGAAAGCAGAACTGTGTGAAATTTTATGTGGTTAATGTAGCTGGCTGGAGAATATTGAAACTGTCTTGGAGAGTGTCCTTAAAGAGCTCATGTGTAGTCAACAGCACTTAAAATATTAAATGCACATACCTTCAGGTATAAAGTGTGTCTTCAGTGTGATGCTCCTTACCTGAAATTGAGTTAGGATTAAACTTTTATTTATAAATGCAAAGAAATATTTTCTTTTACTTTTGGGTAATGATTTTATTTTCTTTTTACTTTATTTTACTCTTTTAGTTTTTCTTCTTTCTTTTGTTTTACTTGTTATTGTAGTCAGTTGCTGTTCCCCCTTAGATACTGATTCTTTTTTCTTTCTATCTCCTTTGTCAGAATATTGTTCTGTGCAGCAAAGAAGTATCAGAGATGCTGGGAAGTCTCTCTTTAAGCTTTTCCATCATTCATTAATTCCCTCAGGAATCCAAAGAGCTAAAAAATATGTGCAACATGCTAGAAAAAAAAGGACTTTTTTTCCCCATTTTGAAGCTTTGAAAAGGGAAGTACTTTTGTTTACTGGGTTTTGTGGCCAAGAAAAGAAAAACCCATCTTCAAATGGGCTTCAGATCTGGATGAACACTAATTTAAAGCCTCTGAGTTCATACCAGTGTCTGCACTGACTTTTTGGTTGTCTGAATTGTTTATTTGTGGAATTTAAATTTTAGGATTTAAGCAGGCAATTTTTGTTACTTGGTGAGTCCAAGAAGCAGATGTAACATCCTATATGTGATCTGGTCACTTCAATCTAGAGCAACATCCTGGCTTAAGATAATGTTCCCAGGCTAGTTGGTGCTAATTTAATCCTGTTATTTCATGGCTGACTTTGAAGAAATAGGTATTAATTTATAGATCCTCAGAGAATTAAAGAAGTTTAGTGGTTTGGATACCTTGTTTGCTGCAGATCTTGGCTTTACTGCCTTGGAGCAGAGAGGGATGCTGGCAGAGGCAGGAGATTTGTCCATGACCTTTCCTACAGCTCCTCCAAATCTGCTGCGCCGTGGCGGGAGGGCAGCTGGGGGCCAGGCAGTGCTGGGGGGGCTGAGAGGGCAGGACAGGCTGGGGGATGTGCCTGGAACCCCCGGCTGGGGCTTCACAAGATACACGAAAGCATGAAGCCATGAAGCATGATTTCTTTATTGTTCATGTCCTGGCTCTACTGCTGTTGATTTTCAAGGTGCCTTTTACATTGTTTTCCAACATGGTGACAGCTGGAGAGAATCAAGGCATTACACTGAATATTTTAAACCAAGCCACTTTGATAAGTTCCAATTTCTGTACCGCTTCCTTCAACACAGGCTCTTTAAAAACCTGCCAGATATTGAAGTGATTAGGAGATCAAGGTCACCAAATACTTCTTTTTAGGGTGAATATGCTGCATTTTAGAGAGTTGCTTTAGTGCCCTCCCCCTCTTTCTCTGTGCTCAGCAGAGCAATCAGCTGAACACAAAGAGCACAGCTTTGGAAGGGCACTTCAGGTTCCATCTGTCTCCGGGAACATCTGACTTGGAAGAGGTAGCAAAGAATATGATGAGAACGGAGATTTCCTTTCCATCGCAGAATGTGTCTCAGACTTCCCTGTCTCCAGAAAAATCTTAACCTGCCAGCTGTGATTTGCTCTTCTCTCCATCAGCAAGCGTTCCAGAAAACCCCTGTGATGAGGTGCCACCTGAAAAGCTGGCTCTGACAAGTGCTACAGGATGAAATGCCCCTGTCCAGTCACTTCTACTGACGCTGCTGCAGCATTTTCATTCTTCAAGTATAATTTCTAAGCCGTGACCTCATTAATATGCCATCGCTCCTGGAAGCTGAGACGTTGTTCAGGGCTTTTTCTCTCCCTAGAGAATTTTGGTGATCTACCAGTATATTCTTTCTTTTGCATTTTCAATACAAGGCTAAAATGCTCCTGGCTCCATATGCATACGTAATTCAGGGCAGAGCAATCTGTGGTTATTTGAACCTCTGGCAGTATATATTTACAGTGAGTTTGACCTCAAAGGAAATGATGAGTGTTCAGCTGGAATCTTTGACATTTGAGTTGGATTGTTTAGCTGTGGATCATAAAAAAAAAGGTCCAAAATTTAGGCATACACAGTCTTAAAAACCTTTTAATCCATCCTACAGAATTTTGAAGCTTTCATCAAAATTAGGAAAAAAAGTTAGGTAGTGTATAAGGATGTTTAAATGCATTTTTCCTTATTTTTGGCTCAGCTTTGGAGTAACATTTGCATGTTGCTAAATTTAATGAAGACTTTTTTGCACTCATCATTACTTGATGTAGGAATTTTGGATTATTTGCACTTTTATATGCCTTGAAAGTCCCAAGAATTTTCACCAGTAAGTTTGAATAGTCTAATTCTTGCTGGAAAATATTCAGAAAAGGAGATCAGAGTAGAGAAATGACAGTCTGTGAGTGATCCTATTCTTAGATGTTGTATTTCTACAGCAAAAAAATCTTGGTTTATTGCTGAAACAAGGTGTTACTGTCATAGAAAATACTTACAGTTGTTGATAGGGTTGTAGGAGAAGCATGGCAAAATTCACTGATCTTGAACCACGATAAACTTGTTTTTGCTCAGGATTTGTTATTTTCTAAGTGATCTTATCTCGGACAGAGATATATGTTTTGATTTTGTGTCCCTCAGGGGAAAACAATTTGATTTTTTTTCTAAATGCACTTGGAAATACGGACATAGAGTCAAAACGTAGAGTCTACTTGATTGAAAGAAGGGTAAAAGTCACAGAAAAGAGATACAAAATACACTTTCCATGAACTTCCCCCTTCTTCCTCCCTGCCTGCTCTTGGAAATGCTCCTCTGCTGCTGGACAAGGCCACCCTCCAGTCCCTCCTGGAGTACTGCCACCGTGGGCTTCTCCTTCTCCCCTGTAAAGCCAGCTGACTTGCTCTTCATGTCAGAGATACCAGCTCAGATGTCTCTTAGTAAGTGAATTTTTATGAACAGTTTTGAGTGTTCTTTTGTCATCCAATTTGGTCGGTCAGCTAAGATGAGGGAGCTTCACACGCAGAAATCTCACCATGCTTTGGAGGTAACATCTGTGATTTGGAACAGTGCACAAAGTGGTCACGAGTGTTATTTACAATGTGTTCTCTGACCAGTAAATGCATCTCCGGGCACTGGAGCGTTTAAAGAGCTCTCGGAAGGATGTGGTGGTTGCTGGCAGTTTTTAGGCAGCTCAGGTCCCCAGCAGCTCATGGTGTGAGGAGCAGGGAAGGGCTCTGATAGGCGACAGGGGACACACCTGGGCTCAGCTGATGTTCAGGTCTCACACGGCAGTGCCAGGCTGTGATGAGAAGCTGGCAGAGGTCTGCAAGCACTGCAGCAGCATTAGCACAGTGCAGCCAAAAATCCAGAGATGTGCAACCAATTGCATATGGTGAGGCTGATCCAACACCCCGACTCTTGAGACAGTCACGTCCAGCCAAAGCTGTTAAAGGCTCTGCTGTGTGTGCTCAAATGCAGGGCATGTTCCCTTTTCTCCAGAATCAAGATCTGAAAATACCAGCTTGCCAAAAATCCATAGGCTGCAACTGATTTCTCCTCTTTAATACCCTAAAAAATTTGCATCTCTCTTTGGACATTCTTAGTGGAGTGCATCTATCATTGCTACATGTCTGCAAACCCTGAGCATGATGGATATCAGATCCTGGACTCTGCTGTTCTACAGCTAACATATACATAAAAATATAACTCTCATATTAGAGGAATGGTGGTTTTATTTCTGTCTATGTACCTACAGTCACAAGCATTGCCCGCTTTACAGAGCAATAAATTTAATACATTAGCTAGTGTATTATTTTTTTAATGATTTATTTGTAGATGATTTCAATTTAAAATGAGATTTTCAGATAACAAGGTAGGCAAACATGTTTAACAATGCCAAGCTATAAATTGTTGTAGGTGACAGATCCCTATAAAAATTATAACAGGCAGATGCGCAAGGCAAAAAATTATTCATGTGACAGCAATCAGAAAGACAAATTACTTAGAGACGATGTACATGCTTCTCTATAATTGCTTATAAATTATTATGGTTCATGTTAAAATGCATCTAGACTCCCTAGACAACTAGATTTATTTAAAATAAGAGTAATGGGAAATTGCCAGGAAATGTTGAGGAAGAAGATGCAGTACACGCTTTGGGTGATTGCTAATGTGAAAGTACAGTAACTTATTGTCAGCCAATGCAATCTATATTTCCTCAATAGTTTTGTAGCCTTCATTTTCAGTTTGCTCTCTGCTCAGGTTGCAGTAGCCTGGGTAGGGAACTGGGATGGGTCCTTTGGGCTGCGCTTGGTTCACTGCTGCTGTTTGCCAGCTCTTGGGGGGACAGTGGTGCTGTTCTGCAGCCATGCAGGAGAGAGCATTGCTGAGCACTTTCATGTGCTGTGCAATAGGGTTGCATTTAGTCAGCTGGGTTGGAAGTTATGCTAAGGAGATGGGGAAGACGGAGAGGTAGGTGGGCAAACCACTTTTCCTTAGAACCTGGGATAAAAAGGGGACAGTGATTTCCATATTTTCTTAGTGTTCCAAATTTTTTTTTAAAAATCTGTCTTGGAAGTGTGTAAAGTACAATAGCCAGGATTTAATTTGAATCAGCTTTCAGTCAGGCACTTACCAGGTGATTCTAGGGTAGCAGAGAAATGGTGTATATAAATGTATTATATAAGTGTCTCTCTAATGCTGTTATTTTTCTCATCAACCTGATTATATTACACATTAAGAGCCAGCCCAACAAAAATGACAGCAAACTTTGTTCGGGATAATGGAGTGCTGAACTCCACCTAAGCAGCTCCACTCATTTGTAATGACAGCTTGGAGAATACTCCAAACAAATGTAACAATGCTCACGCTCCAGTGACTGACAGCATGGCAAGAGGAAAAATTCCAGTCTCTATGTGAGTGCAGGGAGGCTGACCTAGATTTTAACATCTATAGCTTCAGAAGAGGAAACATTCTTACCTGTGTATTTAACAAGAAAAAAAAAAAAGCAAGGGGAAAAAGTAGTCTCCTGTTTGATTAGTCTTTCTTCAGTAATTAAGATTTAGTCAAGGCGCTCTGTGAGACTTCTCCCCTCTGCAGATGTCATCAGCGCTATAATGACTGGTTGCTCGGCTCCCTGTGCGCTCTGCTCTCTGTAATTACCCCCTCCTGGCCTCCTGCAGGGAGAGCTGTCACAGGGGAGCAGCTGGGGCAGACAGCACCATGGGCAGCAGCCTGCCTGCACCTTCCCCCTCCACCCCACTCCCTCTTGGGGTCAGCCTCCTCTGGGCTGCTCAAATTCTTTCACTCGGATCCTGTTAATTGGGAAAAAAGTCTCGAGCGGGATTTTCCTTTCCTTTCTTCCTTGGGATGCAGGTGCTGTGCAGGTCGCCGTGTCTGGTGCCTGCGCTGGGGCGCTGGCAATGGCAAACAGAGCACTGCTCCCACTGGTGTGTTATCCCCTAGGGGCAGCTGGAGAGAGTTTTTAGCCACTCTGTGACCTGGTTGTAAATTACTGTTCAAATGCCTTTCATTTATTCCACTGTGCTTCCTCTATTTCCACAGCTCAAATTCTGAAATTAGAATAGTGGAGAAGTGCACGTGAGAAGGGAAAGGAAATTTTCGAATGGAAGTAGAGGATGAGGCAGATTGAATGACACTGAGGGTTGCTTAGTGTTCATTTGAGCTGAGCTTTGACAAGTTGTTTGGTGTGGATATGGGAGACATTTCATTGTAAGCAGGGTATTTTCAGCTTCCAAATTTGGATTTCCATATTGGGTCAGTTCCTAACTACAGAACTCCTGCTAACTGTGACTGCTCTGTGAGATAAATGAAAACCGGGCACTGCTTTCCTTGATCCACAAGCTTTCCATGTGTCTCATTGTTAGTTGTTCTTTGGTGTGGTTTAACTTAGCTGAATCAGCACAGGTTTGGAAGTGTTAGATGATGTGATAGGATTTGATTGACACAAGAGTGACAGAATTAATTAGGTTGGCTGAATTACTTAGGTCGGCTGAATTAGTTTGGATCGAAATTCCAGTGCTGGACACCCATATTCATGTCAACTTATGGCCCGAATTAGACTACTGTAACTTCGTTAAATCACAGGAGAGAGGGTGGGTACCTTTGAGAATACCCTGTGTGTCCTGGAGAACTCAGCATTGCCTTGTGCATCCCATGCTGAGAGGAGGCGGCTGCGAGCTCTGCACTTTCCTTTAATTGTAAATCACACCAGCCTAAAGAGCAGGACTTTAAAAAAGCACAGAGCTTTTCTGAGGAAGCTCTGTGTGGAGTACAATGATACCTGCTCGGTGCAAAAGTCCTCTCTCCTATGTAAAATAATTCACGGTGCCAGAACCAGGCGTTCAATGCAAACATGGATTGGGTGGGGCTGTAGGACTGGGAAAACCAGATTCTTTCTCCAGCTCTGCTGCGGGTTGCCCATGTCTGTGCAGCTGCCACACAGAAAGAGGTCAAGGCAATGTTTCTTGGGGTCCTGGCAAAGGCATGTTCAAGTTACAGTGGTGATGGTGAAGGGTGTTATAAACCTGGATGAGATGCACTGAGAATAAATGCTTCAGTACAGGATTTTCAAATAATGGCTATCCAAACTCGTCCTACTGTGTGTGGCACTACGTGCTAGAGGAAGGGCACAGTGGAAGCAGTGAGGAACATCAGTAAATTGCTGCTGGCCTTTCAGTTGTTGTCATCAACAGCAGCCGATAAAAACAATGGATTTCAATTTAAATCTGTAGAGTTTTTTCAGCAAAATGAGAATGAAAATCTAAATGGAAGTTAACTGGAAGAGTGTGTGCATAAGTTGAGGTGAAGGGTTTGGTTTGGGGGCGTTTTTGATGGAGAAAGAAGTCAGCTGCTGCTTTTGCACCTGCCTGTGAGGTAGGGGCAGAACAGGAAACAACCCTGGGGGTAAAGGCATTCCATGATCTCCATCACCTGTCAAAACTCTCACGAGTAGTGTTTTGAGTAACAGGCTTTCCTTCCCTGCTGAGCTTATGTTAGTTTTTCTTTTTTCAAGTTAGTTTTGCAGTAAGATGTTACATGGAATCTTATATACCAGAAAAGTATTAAAGTGGTCAGTGTCAACAAGTTTACACATGGCTTGTGTGATCACAGTACACTTAAAGCTGATTTACTGTGATGGGAAAAGTAAAACCTTCAGTTTGTTACAGTTACTTTTGAATGTTTAAACAGAAACCTGAAAACTCGGTGGACATAATTGAAAGGCTGTAAAAGTCAACAAAAGTAGGACGAGACATGATATTCCTTGTACAGAAATTTTTGCTGACTACCTTTGTTTATGAAGTAAATTTAAAAATCACTTGATGACAGAATGCAATTGACAATGTGTATGAAATGAAGAGTGTATTAGGATGTCCAACATTTATAATTTGAGAATTGATACTGTAAATGCAGAAGAGGCAACTTGAGAGTTACCTGGTTGAATCTGCTGCATTAAGGGTAAAGATGTTCCATTTACTTGTGGCTTAATATGATCAATACATTCTAGAACCTAGATAATTAATCAAGTCTATTAATTTTAGGTATTGTGTTTGCCTTTTGGTGGTCTGCTTTTGAAATCTTTTTGTTTGGTTTTATTCTGGGCTGATTTTCACTCTTATAGTTTGCCTAGCAATTTAATTAAAAGGTCTCTGATGTGTGATATGTTTTTATATGTGCATGTGCTAGGACTGTATTGTAACTAAGACAATAGCAATTGGAAGAAAAATTCATAGGAAAAGGTGATATTTTATTAAACTGATGTATGTTAATTTTAGAGTGAAGTATCAAGAAAACTGTTTCAAAAGTTTTTGCTGAACAGAGCATCAAAAGAGGTCCTTTTTTTATTTGTACAACTCCTGTATTAAGTTGGATTGCATAAAGCAGCATGTTGTAATTGTGTCCTGTTGTGTATAATACAGACCTCTACACTTTGAGTAGGCTGTAGGGGAAAAAAACAACTATATGGAGCTGCCTTGAAAAAAAAAATTATAAATGTCACGTCTGTTATTTGGGGATTTTTTTTGCATAACATAATTAACAGAGGTGGATGAAAAAGTTTTAAGGGTTAAGATTGGCATCAGATGCTAATGTACATTTTTCTTCAAGAAGGAATTTGAGAATTCAAAACTGGTTTACGGAGGCAAGAAGTTAAGGTGCAAAACATTTGGTTTATTTTAATAAAGAATTAGTGTTTTGGGGATGAAAGTAATGATATCCTAGAGAAGTGGAATTGAGCAAGCTCAATGTGCTCTATTTATTACCTGCACATTTACAGTTACATGTAATTTAAAAGGTGTATGAAACCCCTTCGTTGCCAGTCACTGCTTTACGTTTTTCGTATTACCCTGAAACAATTCCACACGTGCCAAAAGCCACTTCTTTTACTGTTCTGCATTGCATTTCCCAAGCTGCCTTTCACTATATTGAAAAATGTATCTGTGTCTAATATTTCTTTATTATTGTTTTGCTTTCAGTTGATGGTTGCATTGACTGGTCAGTGGATCTCAAGACATACATGGCTTTGGCAGGTGAACCAGTCCGAGTGAAATGTGCCCTTTTCTACAGCTATATCAGAACTAATTATAGCATGGCCCAAAGCACAGGTCTTAGGCTTATGTGGTACAAAAACAAAGGAGATTTAGAAGAACCCATTATATTTTCCGAAGTTAGGATGAGCAAGGATGAAGATTCCATATGGTTTCACTCGGTTGAGCTGCAAGACAGTGGTTTCTACACTTGTGTTCTAAGGTGAGTATTGTGTTGTTAAAGTCTAAATAAGAATGTGGGAATTATTGATTAATAATGTATGGAGTGTTAGATATCGGTTTAAAAAAATCATTTTAGCTATTAGAATTGAGGTATTCGTCCACCTAATGCAGATTCATTTTTTAATTCTCATAATTATATATCTCACGTAATGTTTTGTCTCAAAATTAGTTTCCCTAGTAATTATAGCTACCTTGTCCAGTCCAGTAGCTATAATTAATGTGCTTTCACTTAATTACTTCTTTTTAAAGTATAACATTTGGAAATTCTCTATTTTCTGTAAACCTTCAGAACCTGATACTTCTTAAATCATGAGCTATTTTTTTTTCCAAGTACTGTTCTGTTTCAAATCCTCTGAGTTATAAGAGTTACAGTTTGAAATATTCTGATGGGATCAGGCCATGGGGAGTTACAGTTCTGTCTGGTTTTGAAGAAGTGTTTATTTTCATATACACTTATGATTTATCATAAATTTAAGCAGACCTCATTTGGTAAGGCACCAAAATGTTTCTCAGAAGTATCTTGGAACTATTGGATGAGCCTTAAATTAAACATGTGCTAGAGCTCGTGATTTCCATCATGTAGATGTTGATGTCATCTCTATGCCTAAAATGAGAAGATAAAAAAAAGGAGGACTCCTAAAGAATGAATGAATAAATGATCCCGTTTTTAATTAAAAGGAGTTTACAGATACTTTGTACTATTTGGTTTTAAACTGTTCCGTTTCAGATAAGCCTGCTGTTTCATACTGAAATTAAATACATGTCATGAATTAAATAACGAGTATTGCAGCAAATAACAGCACTGCTCATAACCCAGAATTTCTCTCTGTCCATCTCCGCTGAGTCTTGCTGCCTCGGCTGCCTCAGAGCATTTTTGATCCTGAGGAATGCTACTGAAATCAGATTGTGCCCTGGGTTGTGGTGGTTTGTACTGGGCACCACTCTCCAGTTTAAATATTGGCTATATCTGCCCAACTCAGCACTTGGATTGCGTTGCAGCCTTTGGAGTTATTATTTTATCAGCGCCTCTGTCAGAGGCTGGGTGTGATGTCAGGTCCCTGATTTTGAAATATTACAGGAAGATGTTGATTTATATGTTTCAAGGGAGCCGTGCTTTTTTTTATAAGAAGTCATTGTTGTGATAATCAAGTTACTAGTTTAATACTCTGAAACATTTTAATGCAAATCCCTTGTGAAAAATAAAGAATTGATCTTGGATCAAATTCTGAGGCAGTTTTTTTCCGGGAAATTTGAAAACTCTGCTCATTTACATGACAAAGTAGTTTTGGTAATAAATGGGCAAGTTCTTGAATAATTCATGGCTTCTTCTCATTTTCAGCTAAAAACTATATGACATGCTTATTTGCAAGGCATTGCACAGCAACTTGTCAGTTATGCAGTTTCCTTGCTTTGACTAGAACTTTCTTATATAATTACAGATATTTTTGCCTTTTTCAGATTTATGTCAGAGTGCAGAATAATATATGTTGTGGTTACAGATAAAAGACTGTATTTCTTCCTTTACTGATTTAATTTTTTCTTCTTAAAGCATGGTAATGTATCCTTGCTGTTATTGTTTATGAAACCATAGGAAGCTTCAAATAGCGGAGGATGTAGCAATAGTAGATTTTAATTTCATTAAAATTGAACTAGATGTAATGTTCTGAAATGTGATCACACTTCTGTGGGAGACTATGCACTCCATTAACTGTGTAATTTCAGCTTTATTAATACTTTTTTTTTTGAGGGGAATAAGCAGATGTTTGCGTTTTAGTCATTAACCAGGATCACCTGCTTTATGACAGTTAAGAGGTCACAAATGAGAGCAGTAATTTTAGAATATGATTTTATGTTTTAGAAGCATTAACAGTCTCGTTACAAATGCCATCCTTTGTAGACTGAATTAACAGAGACTGGTAGATAGAACTTGATGCAGTGGAAACGAAGAGCTGAGTGTCTCCATCAGTGTGCAACACTGGATTTAGGGTTGCATGCATAGCTGAGTCTTTTGGTTTGGTAGCTGAAAGAAAAAAAAATCGTGGAGGAAAATTTTTTTGATTAAAGATAAATGTAAAAATTTTTCTCAACAAAGAATTTTTCATTCAGGTTCTTTAAGAGAAAATCAGAAGTAATTCAAATCAAAATTGATGTCTTTCTAGCCACTCGCCAGGATGTGTGAAGCTCTGGTACATCTCCCTGTGCTGTCCAAAGTGTGAAATCCCACATTTGCTTGTCCCAGTGGCCAGTTCCACCACTTCAAGTCTCTTGCCTTGGAACTGTTATTTGTGCTTGTCTTTGCAAAAAGGTGCAAGGGGGTGAGATGCTCAGATGTGGTGCTAAGGCCAGGTGGAATGAGGGGTCCCAGTCCCAGAATTCATGGGTTGAAAGGGACAGCCTTGATCTGGGAAAGCAATAACGCGAGCTTTGTTAATTTTCTCTCCCCCAGTTTGTTACTTTCTCCCTAGCCAACACAAATGAAAGATAAGAAAATTGTATGGGGAAAATGTCAACTGTACTTTACACTGAATTACTTATTTGTTGAAGTGTTTCTTCTTGATTAAAAAAAAGGCAAACCTATTATTCAAGAAGCCGTATTTTCTAGTTTCTCACGTGTGCTCATAGGATCAAGGCATGACTATCAGTGAAGCAGTGTGAAGGCAATTTTCATAAGCCACTTGAAAAGGGTGGGTAGGAGCGGGTGAAGGATAGGCTGCTATGACAGTGATTTGAAGATGGGTAGAAATTAAATGTGTCAGTGAATTCTTCTTAATGAAGAAATGACAGTATTGTCATTTCAATGATCATAATATCTGTTTAACCTGTAATACTGCATAACATTAAGGCCTTATAAATGAGGTTGCTTCTCTGGGCTGAAGAGATTTGATATCATAATTTAAATGTTGCCTCTCCTTTATTAACCAATTAAACATTATTCCTTAGACAGGTGTGGGGGAGTTTGTACAATAGGAGGAATTTATTGTTGCATTGAAACCTACTTCTCCCTTCTCACAATACATTTTGGCATTGAGCTCACACTCAGATGCAAACTGGAGTGTGATATTTTTCTCCAGTGTTAAGCATATGAAAAGGTCCTGCTTCTGCAAGGACTTCTAAAAGAATGCCGAGTTGAGCTGTGTCAGCTCAGCCCTGTAAATTCCATGGATCTTTGTTCTTTTTTGTGTCAAATCAGGCATATTGCTGCTGCATCCGAAAGGGATCCAGGTAATGGATGCCTGTGTATTTCATTGCAGTTCCCAGGTAAACGCTGCGGTGTTTGTATCATGACTTTACTGCCCAGTGAGGAAATGCTGTGTTCTGGACCTTTCCTTCCAGTTCATACCCTGGATATGCCATTCATCTTCCAGCACCCAGTAATGGTACTGTCAGCTAAAGCTGCTGGCGTTTCTCTTATTGAGGTTTGATGTTCTGGGATTTTCACATCAGTACTCTGGATTGCAGCTTCTTTACCAAAGAGTTCAGAGATGAGCTTCCAAATGGTGAAGCATAAAACCAAATACGGAGATTACATTCAACCTAAATGCATAGGGTGGCCATAAAATTCCAAGTATGTAGGACAGTCTTTTGCCAGATCATGATCTGCTTTTGCTCTCTTAACAAATACATCTGTTTTTCTGTGTTAAAAGCCCATTTTTAAAAAGACAGAACAAGAACTGGGCCAACTTAGATCATCTTCACCTGGTGAAAGAAAAGATGAGCTGGGGAAGAAATCTCAGCAAAAGTTAGCATAAATTTGCCTTCATCTAGAGACTACTCATGGAAACCTTCTTCTGACTAGGCTCAGCTCCAAAACAAACTGTAGGCAGCATTTAAAGAATAAAACCAGTAAGAGTAAAGCATAAGTCCATCTTCTGTTAGTTAGTGAAATAAATTAACTTAATTCTCCTAACATGAATCAGGAGGGTAGAAAATGTGGGCCTCGAGAGGGTGCAGGGAATCAGGAGGTGAAAATTTGTGGTCACCAAATTGGATAATGCAAGCAAGCCTTGATTTTTGTACAGGATGCAGAATAACAAGGGAGTGAGGGCCTTGATTGCCTATGGGGGAATAAGCTTGCAGATCTCTAATACCAGCATTTGATGCCACAGAACTGCTGAAAAATTAAGTTAGGAAATCTGTGTATCCTTTTTCCTTTGCTGTATCCCTGTGTGCTCAATTTTTAATGGAGAGCAGCGTTGCTATGGACATGCACAAAGGAATTGAGCCTTTGCTAGGCCATTGGTGAGCTACTGAGATATCACTTTCTGAGCAGTAATAAAATAGAGTGATAGTGGATTTTAAGCCTTCTGGCTTCTGAATATCTGTGGAGCACATGACCAGCAAATCAAAATCAGATTTACACGGCCTGGAGGGGCTGGCAGTAAAATCTGCAGCACAACCCGTGTGCTCTCACTTCAGAGGGTGTTGGGCAGGGCTTAGGCAGATGTAAGTTCCTAGCTGGACTGCAGAATGCAGCCATCAGCCCAGGAAAAGCTGCACTCCTTCTCTTAGTGCTGAAAGTCTAACTTCTGAGCAGCATGAAATAAGGGATGTTTTCAGATCCAAACAAACATGTTAAACTAAGTCATAATATGAAATTATACAGGGATAAGGTCACTTTCTCTGCAGTCTTTTTTTGGGTTTTGTTCTTAAAATATCTGTTTTAATACAGTTGTTAATTTTGTTGATGGCAATACGGAATATTTCAGATGCTTTGGCTTTGCTCAGCATTCAACTGCTCATGACAAAGGTGATTTTGTATCTTAAACCCTGTTGGATGCAGTGTTATAATTCCAGTTTAGTCATAGAATATAGTCTTCCATATCTGGCAAGTGCTTTTTTCCTCATAGACTTACCCTGGAAAGATCTAAAGATGAGACTTTCTTGTGGCCTAGTGTCTTTAATTCTTGGGTATCCAAGATGGACATCCAATGATGGACACATATCTCATAGTTGCCTCTCAGCCTTGCACACTGGTATGTGATCAGCTTTCCTGTACAGTCCCAGGCATGGCTGTAGAAGCAGAAAAATCTCACATTTGGAGCAAGTGGATTCAGCATGGCACAGGTTTTCCAGGCTCTGTGTGACGCTAACATTAAATGCCACACATTAAAAGTGAGTGACATTTCCCACAATAAAATTGACTGATTCTGTATAAACAAAATCCTTGCGAGATATAGTATTCAATACTTGAATTCAGTGCTACAGCAGCTACATTATAAAGTCAGTATGATTCATGATAAAATAAATTTTTTTGAGGTTTTATCACTGAGATATAATGTTTTGGCATTATCAAAATTCAGGGGAAAGTGGAATCGGAATGCTTCTACATTTGTATCTAAAATTGCATAGAAACCGATGGTGCTCCTGCAAATCATTTTAATGATATTGTCTTTATTGAGAGAAATCCATTCTATCTATTCTTTGCAGAAAAACAAAGATTTGTTTCTCTTCCCTGGTGATATGTATATTTCTGCTCGCTCGCCCTCCTCCTCTAAAGCTTTAAAAGAGAAATGATTTATCCTCTCTTGCTCTGAAAAACAATGTTTACTGTTGATGGGAAGTTGCAAGAACAGTCAGGGCTTCAAGCTGAAATCTCCGTGTTGCTTTGTGGTTGGAAGGCATCCAGTGGCTTCCCTGCTGCAGTGGTGTGGACAAGAATGAGAACATTGTTTATCCTTCAGTTTTCCTAATAGTGAAGCCCCAGATTGAGATACTTTTAAAATTACTGACCTTGCTTTGGAGCCTCTACAGGCTGTCATAACAAAGCTCCCTGCTCTGCAGTGCCTCAGTAATGTTTCAGCTCATTGTCACTGGTTGCTCCTGAAGTGCCTTCCCTGGTGGGCTTCAAACCTTGCCTAGAGCAGAGAGAGGATGCAGAGCGGAGGGGCTGCTTCCTCATGCGCTCAGCCTTTGCCTGCAGGAGAGCTGCTGCCGAGATGTTTCAGCCCTCCCCTGCCATCTCCTCTCCAACAGCCTGTCAGGGAGCTTTCATTTCCCTCTGTTCTCCAAATAACAGCGACCATGCGCTCGCCCAGTATCGCTCCTGTTGGAAATCCCACAAAGCCAGCTGCAACTGCAACACATCAGTAGGAAATGTTGTTTGTGTCCTGTGAGTGGACAGACAAATGGAAGGTTTCCTGAGGAAATCCATCATGCCCGAAGTACAAGATGACAGAGCCGTAGGGAGTTAAACTGATATTTGGTAACTGATACTGGAGGAAAATTTCTTCATTTCTGGCCACCACTTTAAGGGAAGGCGCAGCCAGGAGGACTCGGCTGCAGGATTCAAACCATTCACATTGCAAGGACATTCACTTTGTGGTTCTTTCATTCCTTGTATACCCTGTGAGACAATAACTGATCCAGTGGTTTCCTGCTCAATTGCCCGTGTACAAACAGAGCGGGACCTGCCTTTCAACATTGCATCTGCAAAATAGGACTTAAGTGCAGAACGAAGGATGTGCTCCACAGGTTTTATTCCCCCAGGGAATAAAATAATGGAGGTTTAGCAATGCAGACAAGTCTGATGGGTATCTTGAATGCAACTTTTTTGTGTGTGCTAGGTGTCTAACAAAAAACCAAAAAGGAGTAGATATACTAATTCACATGGTGTGTGTTTTGGAAGAAATTAAGGAGAAAGCATTCAGTCCTCTCAGAAACAGGGTATTGCAATTCCAAAATTATTGGAAGGAGATTTCTTAATGCTGTCCTGGGAGCAGTTGTTCCTGTGCCTCAGATTTATTTCGTTTGTAATGGAACTTTTCAATAAGACAATGTGATTTAACATTAATATCCAAATTCTAATAGAAAAGTATTAGGAAATAAATGAAAAGGGCTTAGTCATTTGCAGTAGCAAGCTTTAAAGCAATTTGCTCCCTTCTAACTCTTAAGGACAAGGAAAGAATTTTCCCCCAGAGGAAACCCAGCCAATTACAGGATTTCTTTTGCTGGAAAGGGTGTCAGAAGCTGACAGAGACCACCCAGTTCATGAACTTAGGTGTGATACGCTGCAATAACTTACTGTTCCTTTGGCTTCTGCATTTCTTCTGTATTATTTATTGTATTTTCATATATTCAATTCTAACATTTAATGACTAACATCAGTGAAAAGTTTAAAAAAACCCCAAACCCGAGGAACACTGTTGGCCTATATGATTCAACTTAAACGTTGGGAGATTTTCTCTTTGTGTCTGGGCAGTCCCTGTTGGAAACACTGACTGGTGGTTTGTTTTTCAGTTGCATCTGTCACAATGCAGAGGTCACTGGGACCAGTGCATATGGGTGTGAAGGCAGCCATAAAAGAAATAGCTTCTTCTGACCTTAACCATGTATGAATCAGCAGGCTGTCACTTCTTCTTCTTCTTTCTTAGGACACACTTAAGAAACATAACACTAGAGATTAACCATAGCCACATCAAATCATAGCCAGGAATTTTCGAATCATGGCCTTGCTGTTACCAACTGTGTCTCTGACTGTAGTAGGTTATGTCACATTTCCCTCTTAAGATAATGTCCAAATTAAATTTAAACTTGGAGCTAAGCTTTGGTGAGAGAGACACAACTGTGAGATGTTCTACCCAACTGCCATATGCAAACATCGTTTCTTCTTCGTCCCCAGATCAAAAAGTACAAAAATTCTCTAAAGATGCTAAACTCATAGTGAGGAGTACAAGTCTTGCTTTTAAATGCCTCAGGTGAGAGCTAGCTTGTTGACAGGTGACTTGAGGAGACATTCCTGAATATCTCTTTTTCAAGTTTTCACTAATGTGAGCCTTTTAAAATTACCTTTGAGTGACTTTGCTCAGAAGTTTTTTTTTCTTTTGAATAGAGAGGGTATAGCCTTTCTTCACTGTAAAACATGGCCCTCTGGGACATCCAGTAGGTTTTAGTCAAGGTCAAATTGTCTTGTTTCTAGTGAGTCTTATGTAGAGATTGGATCTTAGGAAAAAAGTAGTGCATAAAAAATAAAAATTCTTGGTGAGTGGTGGGTTAGTTCCACACAGATACTTTTTCTGCTTGAAGAAAATGGGGCTTTCAATAATACCTCTGTCTAGATTCACCAGCTCTTCCTCTGTTGGAGGAAGTAGAGATGATGTAAGAGCACTGGATTTGTAACATTGTGCTGTTTTTGAGATAATTTCTTAGATCATACTTTCCATTGTGTTATTTTGTTTTACTGGGGTGGTCTTGAAAATGTGTCAGGAACTGTAAAGTGGAATTAGGATTTCTCCTTTTCAGGCATAGGAGTTGATATTGCAATAACAGTTGAAACAGCAACAAGAAAGCAAAGCACAGGACCAGGAGTGTTTAGAGCAGTACCAAGGCTAGGTACCACACACAAGCCACAGAATCAGTGCGCCTCTTGGCCTTCAGTTCAGGGAGCAGCTACAGCATTATCAGCCTCTTCCTTTTCGAGTTTTGCTCTCTCACTTGACAAATTTATAAGAATTAAAAATTTAAAAAATTTCAAGGGTCTGTGACTTGTAACCTCTTGCTGTCACTTAAACCATGGGCAGGAAATTGATCTTTCCTAGGTGATGATTCCAAATATGTAAGAGTGAGTGGGAGTCACTGAGAAATAAGTTAACACTTGAGTGAAACCTTGGAAGAGTAAGTAACAATCTGTTTGTTTTTAAGATGTTGCATTTTTATGATCTGAAAAAAGGTGATAAACAACTCATTTTTCTTTAAGCAGATCATCAAACCATGACCTTGGTAACTAGTGTGAACTGTAAAATTTGGACAGGAATAAATTTGTTAAACTCTCATGATGTGAGAGGAAACAATCAAATGCTTGATTAAGCCTAAGAGCTGATAAAACAGCACATTATAGAGCAGCCAGTAGTGGATCTCGTTGTGCATTAATGCTTCAGATGAACAGAGATGGCCTGTGGTGTGCTTACTGCTTGTTGGAGGTTAGGATTTTTCTTTTTTTTTTTTCTGCTTCTTTCTTTCAGGGAATTTTGTACAATTTATTGCTTAAGAGATAACGATTGTACCTAAGAGACAAAAGAAGTGGCCTAGGTGTGGGGCAAAATGCTGCTGGTTACTCTCTTACCTGGGGGTTTTCTCTTTGGAAGGGCAGAGGCACTGTGAGATTTTGGCTGGGGGGTAAGGGGCTGGCCTTGGTTCCTCTCACCCTCACATTGGAGGGGAATGGTCAAGTTGCTGTTACCGTGGGGAGAATTCTCTGCTGCAGTGGAATCCAGCCCTGCTTCTCCTGCTGTGGGTGAGCCTTTGCTCCTGAGAGCAGCCACTGAACTGGGACCTTATGAGCACTTGATCACACGGGAAAGGACCCTCACCATTTATTTGGGTACTTCACAGGAAAAGCCCCGGACCCTGACCTCCTCCCCCTTCCTGGAGGGTGGGTCTTGGGCTGCAAGTGGCAGCTGCTGTGGAAACCCATCTGGAGCTGCCCAGCCCCGCTGCTCTCTGCGCTGCCTGAGGCTGTTTCACTACCCTTTAAACTCGGCGTCCCCTGCCCAGCAGGACACCCCATGGCTGGTGCTATAGCTGAAGAGTTTCTGCTACATTTCGTTTGCCTCCCCGGGCTGTGCCCGTCTCTGCGGTCCCAGCTCTCTCCGAGGTTCCTGTGGCGCCCCTTTGGCCCTGGCCCGGCCGCCATCGCCGTGTGGGGAGAACACACAGCGCCCCCTGCAGGCGCGGGGCAGCCCCGGGAACCGGCCCGGCCGGAGCCAGCAGCGCCCCTGCTGGCCGTGCCCGGAACTGCAGCGGGCAGCGGCTGGGCCTGGGCCGGAGCTGAGCACCACCAGCTGCGCCTGGGCTGCTGCTCTGGGCCTGCTGCTGCTCTGGGCCTGCTGCTCTGGGCCTGCTGCTGCGCCTGGGCTGCTGCTCTGGGCCTGCTGCTGCGCCTGGGCTGCTGCTCTGGGCCTGCTGCTGCAGCTGCTGCTGCTCTGGGCCTGCTGCTGCACCTGGGCTGGAGCTGCAGCTGCTGCTGCACCTGGGCTGCTGCACCTGGGCTGCTGCTCTGTGCCTGCTGCTGCGCCTGGGTTGCGCCTGCTGCTGCTTGCACTGCCCACACACACATTCTTGCCATGAGCTGCTGCTCCTTTCCCCGAATCTCTGCCTGAAAGCCCTGCAATTTCAAAGTTATAATTATTTGGGGGGAATTGGGTCACATTTTCTATTCCTAGAGAAGTTCCCACCTTCTTTGGCAGACACCTGTCCTTCAAACTAAGATGCTGCTCTGTGTCTTATTGTTCTAACTCAAAATGAGCAAAGATGCATGTACAGGTTGATCTAACCAGTCCTGCAGTCAGTGAGCCAATAAAAATGATATTAACACATCCAGGGTGTTCAGGGACATGGAGAGAGATCTAAGCCTGAGGTGTGCTGTTCCCTGAGTAATGCTTTGATAAATACACTTCCCAGCTTTTAGATCTACCACTGAAGTATTAGAATATAATTTGAAAAAAAATCCAGTATAATGAGAAATGAATCTGTAAGGGGGAAAAACCTCTCGTGAATCCTCTTGTATAAATATGCAATTCAAAATTAGGTAGGGTTTTTTAGTCTAGTAGATATAAAATATTCAGCCACATTTCTGCCTCCCCATTCAGTAAATGGGGATGGCTGGGGGAGATTCTGAACATATTAGAGATAATTTTTTTCTACTTGAGTCTTTTAACAAACCACCCTCAGCAAAAAAAAAGTTTTTTCCAAACTTGTGAATATTTACTTTAATTTGAATTCAACCTTAGGGCTGATTAATTTTCTTGAATCCAAAACAAGATGAAAAATAATTCAGGGACTAACAACCCAATTTCAAATGTCCTATCCATTTCTTTGTATCCTTCCTCTTGCCTTTTGTTCTTGCTTCGAAGTCAAGCCAAACACAGTTTTACTTGCTTTTGTTTTGAGGCCTGTTTAACTCCCTTGGTTCTCCCTCTGCTTTTCTATTGGGTTTGAAACTGGCTTCAGTTTGTGGTTCAGAGCCAGCTCCAGGTGGCCTGGGGATTACAGATGCCTTGCCAACAGAACAAAGGAAACTGCTTTGTGAACTCTGGCAAAGCTTAAGCCCTTCTTCCTATTTCCAGTTGAGAGAGTAGGCCCAGTGTGGAACTGTTCCCTTGAAATAGAGAATTACAGATCTTAGTTTCAGTGTGAAAATATAAGATATTTTTTCTTCTTTGCACTGTGGAGTGGCTCTTTCTTTCCTTCCCTCTTCCTGTTCTCCTTATGAGAACTCCATCCTACTTCTTATAGAATTAGAACCCACTAGAAGTCAACTCCTGTGGAAAATGAATAGTTTGGAAAGGTTTCAGAAAACACAAATTATCAAAAGACCCACTTGCAGAGCCACAGGTTTATTTCCTTTACATGTGTATGGAAAATATTCCTGGCAGGTTCATGTGGGTTTCAACATTCTCTACTTAGGTACAGCTTTCCTTGCCTGGTCTCACAATACTGAGATCACCACTGGAAACCCTCCAGCATCTTCCTCTTCCATCTGGAAGCTGCTTGCTTTTCATTCCTTTTGGCCACTGTTTCTGACCCAGGTTTACCTGTAGCTTTGCTGTTGTTATCTGTTGTTCTTCTTGTTCTGGCTTTCCTCATTAAAAATGGCCAGATAACCTTTCCTGCCAGCCAGAGACTGCTGGGAGCACTGACCTCCCCACCAAGCTCCATGACCATGTACTGAAAACAAAAGTGGATCCTCCTTTTAATAATTCATAGGCCATCTGTTTAGCTTCTGAAAGAAGAAAAGCAAAAATGTGGGGTTTGTGCTAGTTTATCTACATACCTCTACCAGCACCACCACAAAAAAAAAACAACCCAAAAAAAGCAAAAACTCAAACAAACCCACAAATAAACAAAAAGGATAAAGACCCTTACCATAAATAACTTAACTGTAGCTCATGAAGGAGAGCACTTGTGGGAACAGGGGTCCGGAAACCATTGGGAAGAAGGAACTGGATGCCTTTCCAACACAGCAGCTCCCTGGGATTCCTGAGAGAACTCTTTGGGTGAGTTCCCATCAGTGCCCTGTGTGGCCAGGACCACCCTGTTCCTGTCTGGTTGCCAGGTGGCAAAACCATAGTTGTACCAGTCCTCTTTGTGATCCCCCTCCTGAGATCTCCCTCAAGCTGTCAACTTTAGAGATCCCCTTCATGCCTCCAGAATCCACAAGGCAGGGAAGACACCAAGAAAAAATCAGCACAGGTGCATGAGCTGCTCAGAGAACTGAGAGGTGAAATCTAACGCCCCAGCCTTGGGGAGCAGCTTGCCCAGCAAGGGAGGAATGGCTCATGACTTCAGCAGACTTCAGCTCCCAAACTTCTTCAAGACTGAGAAAAACACAAGGCTGATCGATCTGCTGATTCCTTTTGCATGTGACTTGAAATATCACTGTTTTCCAGAGCTGACTAGATTAAAGGAAGACTCCTGCTTCAGTCACTGACATTCCTGCAGAAATTGTCCTTTTCTGGATTACCAGCAGTAGCAGTAACGTGAGTGAAGAAGCATCATGAAGCTTTCAAGTCTATTGCTTTTGGCTTAGTGAGGGCTGTCTTCATCATGAGCCTGAATAGATTTATTGTCTTGGTCATGGAGTGTGAACAAAAGTGATAGTACTCACCAGGCACTTAGTTTCCTCAATTCTACTCAATTCTAATTGTGACTAATGAAAAGTGTACTGCATTTTTAGGTTGTGGTTCCAGGAAGCGTTTTAAATAGAAGTAGCCTCCAGCACTGTTCATAATGCAATCTAAATAATGCAAGATTGTTAGGAGAAAATACAGCACTATTACAGACCAAGTAATGGACAACTATTCAAAGATATTATTTTTTATTAGCTTGGATCATTATTACTGAGTGCATGTGACCTTACTTGCACTCAATAATACTTAGTCATTCAGAAAAACAAAATAATTATTACCGATTAATTACTATTGATTATACTGAGTGGTTGTATCCCTATTTTGTGGATTTTCAGTTGTATAAAAACCTCTCAAATATGTTTTGTTTTCTTCCTACAAGAAGGGTAACTCTTTTCTAAAGCTAATTTAGAAGAAAGTTTACTTATTTTCCCTTAATTATATAAGCCCACCCCAAATGATGGATTGTTTTCAGTCCAGAGAAATTTTCTTTTAGGTAAAATAATATCTTTTATGCATTTTGTGAGAATAAGACTTTATTATAGGCTCTCAACTGTGCGAAGCAAGTGTGTGAAATAAGCCTTTTCACTTAAAGGTGGAGAACAGACAAAATATCCACCAATTTTTACACAGATAGGCAGGTGGAATTTTGAGAAGTGAGTAGGAAGGACAAAGTCTGTGGTTTTGCTGAATGCATAACACTAATGATGCTGAAAATGGGAAGTTTCTGAAGATTGCCTCCTGATTTGCCTTGCAAATGACTCTGTCTGCCAATACCTGCTCATTCCACACTTTTGACAAGAACCCATTTGCAGTGTTTTGCTAGCCCTTGTTCAGCATGACGCCTTGAGCTCTGGTGAAGTGTCCCTGTAGACCTTTTCCTTCCCAACTACAGGCTTGCTTGACAGAAGGAAATGCAAGAGAAGATTTGTCATGGAGCATGTTGAATGGTTTTTTTAGTAAAAAACACTGTCTTGGGTCTAGTTGGTGGGAGTGAGCAGGCAGCATCTTTAGTGTCGGGATGTGATTGATGGATCACTTTCCAGGGGCACAGGGCACCCTCTAGTCGTAGCTAAACCAGTTTGGGCAGGGCTGTGATAGAGGAGGCAGTGGCAAAGCCAAGCCTCCTCCCACAAGAGCTCTCCACAGCTCCCTTCAATGGGAGTAACCACCCAGCATGACTGTTTGCTCCTGGCTTTCTTGGTAGTGGCACAATCAATTATAATGACAGAGTGATGAACAGTGGAAGGAAGAGCCCTGTTATGTTGTGACTTTTTCTCCATGGCACAGGTGAGGGGTGGAGCTGGCAGCCTGGGCTGCAGCTGCCCTGCCCAGAGTGCCAATGTCCCACAGCACGTCAGGTTATGTGCCTGATAGCCCTGTTAGAGCTGCAAGACTGAAGGAATTTAATCATGTTTTCATGGTCGTGTGGAATGGGAACAGAGCTGCTGTGTTTATTCTGCCCTAATATTAAGAATAGCTCTGAAGGCTCTTAGGGTTCTTGGTACCCCAGGGCCAGGGAGGGATCCTGGAGACCTGATCTTTGTAGGAGGAGGAGTTGCAGCCATAGGCAGTCCATGCTGGAGCAGGAGAAGGCATGAAGAGAAAGAGGTGGTGGGGAGATGTTATGGACAGACCACCACCTCCCCACAACATTTGGGGAGGAAGAGGTTGAGGAGCAAAAAGAAGATGTGGGTGGAATATGTTTTAGCTTTTTTATCTTTCTCACCATCAAACTTATTATAATTTGCAACTAATTAAGATATTTATTTTCCAAGTAAAGTCCATTTTGCCTGTGACAGTAATGAGTGAGTCGTCTCCTTGTCTTTTTCTTGACCCATTAGCTTTTTCATTTTATTTTCTCCTCCCCATGCCATTGCAGGGAGTGAAGGGTGCAGCTGGTGGGAGGCTGGCATCTGGTCCAGGTTGACCTCCTGCAATATTACGTGCTGTAGAATTTTGTACTGGGATTCCTTTTCAGGGAGAAAGCCTTCCTGTGTGAAGTGCTTCTTCTCCCTTGTATAGCACTGCACACTGGAGTGAAACCTCCTGAAGGTGGGAGAGAGCAAGGGTGAGCAAAAGTGTAGGGGGCATACAGAGGAAATGGGACACTGTATCCTGGCCAGCATTTGAGGTGCCAGCAGGTTTCTGTGTGTTCACAGACTTGTGAGCTCGAAAGAGCTGCTCTGCTGGGTTGGCTCACTTGTCAACAATATTCCTTCAAGGTTCTTCAAAGTCTTCACAGTCAGTCAGAAGTGAGCCTTTATGTTTCCTAGTAATTCCTCTGTGCTGGAAATGCACAGCATGGCTGTCACTATTTGAATGTGTCACTCAAGTGTTTGTGAAAATGGGAGCTTAACAAAGAAACTTACTGTGCCAAAACAAACATGGTGAAAGGAAGGCAGGAAAAATGAAACCATCTTTCTGTTCTTGCAGAAACTCAACCTATTGCATGAAGGTGTCCATGTCCTTGACGGTAGCTGAGAATGAATCTGGGCTTTGCTACAACAGCAAGATCAGATATCTGGAAAAATCAGAAGTCACTAAGAGAAAGACAATCTCCTGTCCTGATATTGAGGATTACAAAACAGCCAGTCAAGAGCCAGATGTGGTGTGGTACAAGGTAACTACTGTTGTCTGATTACTGTTATGCTGGAACTGTTCAAAAATTTCACTGTTTTCAGCCTGAGACTTAGAGCTGACTTTCTGTGGTTTGTGACTGGTCTGGACAGTGTTCTCCTAGTATGACAGTTTTGCAGGTAAAAACTGCACAGCCCAGTCATTGTCAGTATCAGTGAGGATGTCCTGTGAGAGATCTCACAGGACTTCTTTATCAGCAGTACCACATTCCCAAACCACAGTGCCTCTGAACCGGTTTGTACCTGGGTGTGGTGTCTGCCTGCATGATACTGGAGTAGAAACAAGGGGAGGCACCTGCAGCGGAGCCAGAGGCTTATCAGCGCTGCCAGCTTCGGTTGTGTTGTCCAGTTAATTTTTAGGGAGTCCATTGGGTAATTTCACCAAGACTTGTAAATTTTCACCAAAATCTTTTGGAGTCTGCACAGAAGTCTGCTGAGGTTCACTGAGTAACAGTCATGAAGTTAGTTAATTTTAACTGAGTCAGTTAGATACTTTTACTACTTGCCAAGTATCTCATCTGCCTGTACCTTCTCCAAGACCTGTCAGGTATCATACACCACTTTCATCAGCAGATGTGTTGGTGATGTGTTTCTGTAGCTCCCCAAGAAAGCAGGAGAATGAGTAAAATATGGGTTGACAATCAGGTAACAAGACCACAGAAAGGTCTGGAAAATTTTGCCTGTTGTCCTGACTTGGGTCAAAGTCTGATATTTGAAAAGCCCTCAGGTATTAGTAGAGGGTTAATACACCCAACTAATGGTTCAAGAAACAGTAGAGAATAAAGAGTTGAGAGTCAGAAGGAACCAGAAATAGTTGGGCAAGAGGAACAGTTCTGTGGGATCTGTGTTTGGATTATAATAGTTCATGATAAACTTGGTTCAGGTAATACAGTTAGAAATATACAAACTAGTTAAAGCCTAAATTTGGTGTGCTTGATTTACCCACCTTAATGACATTCTTTAAAGATAGTTATTTTGTATGAAATAAGTAATATGGGCAGACTAGCAGGTTTTTTTCCTCCTTAGCAGACTGCAGCTGAAAAGGGCAATTATAAAAGTTGTCATTTATTTATTTTTTTTACAGAAATCTCACATGTTATATCTTATAGTAACAAAATGTGTGCCATAACCCGCTGTTAGTGTGAATGAAGTTTTTCTTTCAGCAGTTGAAGCTCTTTCAGCATATAGGTTGACATCTTCAGTGTTGTTCATATGTCCAATATATATATTTGGTTAATCATAGAATATCCTGTGTTAGAAGAGACTCACAGGGATCATTGATTCCAATCCCTGACTCTGCACACGAAGTCTGAGATCTCAGAGCAAAGAGGATACTGAAGAGAAGCTGCTTCTTGTCCTCTCTACATTGGTTACATTGGTCACCTCATCAAAGATATCAATTTTTTGCAAAAACACATTGAAAAATAGTCTGGCAGAAATTATCTTCAGCTGTCATGGAGCATTAAGGAGCCAAAAGAAGATGCAAGTGCAGCCCCACAGCAGCGATGCTTTGTACTGAGCAGGACAGGGAGTGTGAAAGGCTCCGTTCCATAATCCCACCCATGATGTCTGGGTGTCACACACAGCTTGCGTGACACCAGGCTGGAGTGTGACAGCTGACTGACAGATCATCGCTGAGGTGACACGGAACAGGATTGATGGCACCGGATGATAACAGTGAGACAATCGACAACCTTTGCTCTGCCTTGATAGTGAAAGGAGACACAAGTGAGATAACCTATACATACACCTTCTTATCTATAATTAACAATGATGAGTTACCAGTTTGGCTCTTAAAGAAACATCTCTGTTACCTAGACCCGAGTGAGGAAGCTCAGCAGTGTGCAGTCACAATATTAATGCTGTGCAGAAGGTGTGTACATCAGGTTATCCCTTAAAACTTATTCCTGAACAGAGTTTGGGTATTCTAGTGACAATTATATTACTGATAATGAAAGTCTGCATATTCAAAAGAGCAGAAGTCCAATTTCTAGAAAATATATAATTATATTGATGTCAAAATAATTTGGTGAATAGTGGGGGGAGCCCTACAAACTACACTCTGGGACTTAAGAGCATGCTGTGGGAGGCAATGTGAGTAATGAAAAGCTGAAGAATCGTGTGAAGTGTTATCCTGACCTAGGATCTGACCCTCATTTTCCAAAGAAGGCACTGGATCCTCAAGTTTTTTCCCCTACCTTGGATTTTAAGCTTTATGTGTACATAAAGCCACCTTATTGAAGAAATCTGCTCCAGAGACCCTAGTGGGAGCCAGGGGAGGAGTGGGTATTCCTTTCCATTATGCTGGAATATTTTGAGATTTTTCACCCAGGCAGGGAGCATAAGTTGTTAAATATAGAACAGTAGTTAGAAAAACAAATATAAGGAAGCCCTTGAGATTTCCTCCTCTATCTTTT
>VWZN01017372.1:36971-49193 GCA_013396955.1 Regulus satrapa | reverse complement strand
AAAAAAAAAAAAAAAAAAAAAAAAAAAAAACCAACAAAAGAAACCCCCCAAAAAAACCAAAAAAAAAACCAAACCAAACCAAAACAAAAAAACCCCACTTCTTTTTATATCCAGTCTGGAAGATAATGACACTGAGTTGCTTAAAAAAATCTTGGTGAATGGTCCCTCAGGAACATATTTTCTGATACCAGTTTGGATTCTGTCTCATGACATTTAGAAAAGGAAATTGGGATAGCCTTGTAGCAGAAATTTGCATGATAATATTCAGGCATATGACTACTTAATAATTTTAAAACAGTATTATATAATGGTATGTTATATAAAGTATAATAGTAATTTCAATACAGCAGATGAAGATGTATATGTTTCACATGTCCAAAGTAATCAGGGCACCTATAAGAGGACACAAAGCCAAAATGAAGTGGCTAATCTCAGGCAGCCCGAACTACTCTAATTTCTGGTCTTGCTTTTTTCTACACTGTTGGGTAGGATTTTGATCAACTCTGATGTTGCTCCATTATTGGCTTTATGAAGGTCCTTCAGTGCACTGATCAGTCACTTTTATTGTCCAGTTTTCTGTAGATATATTGAGTTGATGTCATGCAGGAAAGCGTCCAACAAGTATCAGAACCTTTCAAAGAAAATCATAGAAATATGTGACCATGGGGAAGAAAATGGAGTACAAATTTTTCCAGCTATGGATTTGGAATATCACAAGACTCTTCAAGAGCTCTATTTCATCACAAAATCCTAAAATATATACTCTTTCAAGAACAAAATAATCACTATTGCTGATATCTGTTCAGTTTCCAGATATGTTCACAGGTTTTGTATTAAGTACTAGCATTAAAACTGGTGACTTAATCCAGATGTTTTCCTCCTCTGCTAAATCTCAGATTCTTTATCTCAGCTAAAGAAATCACAATATAGCAAGGAATATATAATTCCCCCTCCCTGCTTTCATTTTCCCTCTCCCCTTTATTTAAGTTGCATAAACAATCATCTACTATGTAAATGGAAATCACCTATTTAAAGAGGGGGGAACACTTACACTTCTACCTGATGAAGCTGTTTTACTCTTTCTGGATCATTTATACTCCCTTGAGAAGGGGGTGATCCCACATTCCAGGTGAGTGCAATAACTGGCAGGCTGGCAAATTGTTCGGCTCTACCTCTGGCTCCTCAATTATTCAATTATTTCCTGGTAAATGAGACAGAAGAGGCTGAGAAACTCCCATCCTGGAATACTTTATCAGTGGTACCCCAGGCAGCTTGGGTTCAGTCAGGAGAAAATTCAAAATTTAGCTGCTTTGCATCTCACCGAAAATTCAAAATTTAGCTGCTTTGCATCTCACCAACCACCGAATTGGCCCCTTAATGTTATAACAGCTTTGCCTTTCTTACAGTCTGGCTACACTCTGGATCTATCCAGGTATAACTGTTCTGGAAATACTGTTTTATTAATCAAGCTGAGATTTAAGCAGGATCTTGGCACCTCACTCTTTAATGCTAACAGAATTAAACTGTTGTGCATGCCAGAATTAAGTGGCTAGGAGAACTTCACTAATGGGAATTTAGGTGCTCAAGGGCTTTAACACTGGCTCTTGCAGTAAGTCATAAGGTGGAGGGTTGTAATGCTATGGAGAAAGGTGTGCTTTACCACTCAGGCATGAAATCTTAGTGTGTACATCAATATTTCATCTTGAGAGTAACCCCTTGTCTCAGGAATATAATTAATAGAACACAATATTGCATCCTATTTTTAAACAAATTGTATTTAATAATCAAATAGAAATGACAGGTATAACCGAGTTCAGCTGACAATGTTCTTTAGCTAGTATACATACAAAAACTTCTTTAATGACTTGGCCTATAAAACAAATCACTGATCCCTAGTTACAGAGGAAATTTTTTGTGTGTATAGCAATGCAAAATCATTTGGATTACTTTTCTTCCTGTGAGCAGTTTTATTAAAGGTTTTTTCTTTGTTATACTTTTGAAAACACTATCCCCATGTGGATGCATTCATCTTCTGTTTGGCTTTTCCAAATATGAGCTAACAAGGAAAGAGGCAAGAAAATCGCAAGTTATGCTTAAAAAATGCACTGAGAATTTAAGGACATAATCAGCATACTTGGATTTTGGTAAGGTGTTTGTCTATTCATTTTATTGGAATTCAGATAAACTCTAAATATAAGTAATTGGGAAACACAGATTTCTGGACAACCTGTGAAAAGTGAACATAGAAGTCATGTAAGCACTTTCAAAAACCTCACCCCACAGATGGGATTTGTTCCTCTTAGTGCAGCTGTGTAAGAGCTAGCTTAGTCTAAGAAATCTGTCAGCTCTCCTGTTGTAATCATTTAAAAGAGAGGGGCATATCCAGAAGGCAACTTTTTTCATTTCTAAGTCTCCATGTAAGGGGGGGAGATTTCAAAGGAGAAGTCTAGTTTTTATTTGATCACTCTTAGATGAATCCTACGTTTGACTTTTTATAACACTCAATCCTTATCAAGATTAAGAGGATGCATGTTTTCTGACTTGTTAAAAATTAATGATCAAAACTCAAGCGTGTTTAATTCACTTCTTCATTACTCAGTCCGGACTCCCACTAGTACAGACTCCTGACACACTGGCCATTGTGCTAAATCACTCAAAAGTTTGTCAAGCTTAGGGCAATTATTGTAGGAAGTGGGGAGTCCACACTTATTAAAACTTCAAAGATGTTTAAACTAACATTCTTAATTTTCTCTGTTTTTTTCCAATGTGTAACAAGGTCTATAATATATATAGTGTAAGACAACATTTAAAAGTTAAAGAAAGTTAACATTGGTTTTCATTATTGTATTCTTTTACATTTAAAACATGGCATATATGTTACATATATTGCTATATTTTGCTGTGTTCTTAAATTTTTCTCAAAGTATTCTTCCAAGTTTTTTGCTCAAAGCAAAATAACAGCCTACATATAAGGACAAGTAATCAAAAATATTTACAGGTGCTCCTCATCATATTCATGCATTAGTTAAAAGCATCCTTTAAAGCATTTAGAAAGCTTTATAACCAATGCAAATACTTAGTAATAAGTATATTTGCATAACACAAAACACTTTCTGGCACTTTGTAACAGCTTTTTCAATCTGTATTTCCTTTGTGCTCACAGCTTCACAGCACTGTTATTTGTGTATATGGTTATATCTGAGTCTGGATGCAGCTGTGTGCAGGATTCAGCTGATGGTAGCACAAACTGTATCCTTTCCAGATTCAGCTGTGACAGAAAGAAGCTCAGATTTCCTAGCAGCTTCACAGCACAAGTCAAAAGAGACTTGGATGCAGTCAGTGAGGTGACTTTGCATTCCCTATTGGTCTAAGTAGTATATTTAGAATAGGACTAAAAACCTGTATTAGCTGAGCTGCTGGAATTAGGTAGCACAGGATCCAGGAATGGGAGCTGAGAAAATCTGGAGATAGAAATTGGTGTTATCTGTCTGTTTCAGGTATGCTCATTTAGCTCATGTGGCAGCAAAGCAACTCCATTTTAACATGATTTTGAGCAACCCTGTAGATGTCTACACATGTGTTATATGAATATTTCTTATTTACAGTCATAGAAAATCTTAAACACAATCAAACTTTGTTCCTTATGGAAAACCCTGATCTGACCTAGAAATTTTATTTTTTTTTTTAAAGAAGAGCACTTTATTTTTTTATCCATTAATGTTATTTATTATTGCTATTTTCTGTCAAATCCCATCTAACTGGTTTCTTTCACCCTGACTGAGTTTCCTCTCCACCCTTGCAGAATTGCCTGCTGGCTGCCTATCACAGGCAGGCTGAAACACCTGGGTGCTCGTCCTGCACAGCTGTACACATGCCACTGCCCAGCCGTCTGCAGAGCCATCCATATGGCGATTTCTCCCGTAGAGTGGGCTGACAGGCAGCTCCATCTGAGAGGGAATGCTTATTCTATAATTAGAAAGCATTGCATTAGGATGAGTTACAATAAGAGCAGTATGAAGCCTCTGCCCCAAGCCCAACCTTTATCCTAAGTTCAAGGATATTTTATTTACTGGTTTGTTTTTAGGGGGTGATTTTGTTTATTTTTTCAGTTTCTGTACCTTCCCCTGCCACCTGTGAGCCAAAGTTCCAAAGCGCCATTACAGGGGCTGCTCTTGCCATGTTTATTCTGAGTCTGCAAATAAAATGCATTGAAAATTCCATTTCAGAATTTGCTTTGGTGAGTTTAATTCTAGTCCAGCCCAGAAAATATGTAAGAATGCTGTTGTCTGAATGATAAAAAGGAAGGGGAAAAAAAAAAAAAAAAACAAAAAAAACCCTGTAGCATCAGTAATATGTGCAGTTTAAATGGCTCAGAAATATATTCAGGTATGAGTTATAACACCAAATCTAATACCCTCACAAGCTTGTAGGGTGTTCTCCGATTGCCATTTTGAGTACAATATAAACTACAGTATGGAGCTACAAACACCATCAGAGACACTTTGGGATATGGTGGGGAGAAAGACACTGAGACATCAGGAGAAAGAAGAAAGGAAAAAAAAATCTCAGCTGGTGTAAATATGCACAGCTTCAAAGGGGTTATGATGATGTCCTCAGTCAGATAAATTAACCTTGTACTTCCTACATGTGAATAATCACATTGCTGAATTATATTTTTTCCTCACTTCCTCCTCTTGTTTTCTCCCTGAATTTTCACCATTGATTAACCACATAAGAATTGCAATGTGACTGTATATTAGAGACAGCACTATATTTTTAACCTACATAGTCATGGACACAAGAAGGTTTCTCATCAAAAGAGAGCTGCAAGCAACATTTTCCCCTTCTCCAGCTCAATTAAGAAACATGTTTTTCCTCTCAGTGCTTGCCTTTTATCTATTCCTCTTCTCATGTTTCTCTGTTATTTTTTCTCCTTCATGGCATAGCAGTGGTACTGAATGCTGATGAGATAATGCTGATGAGATAATACTAAGTTTAACCCCACAGACTCCTTTCCCTAATTTCTTCAAGAACTAGAAATATGACCTGAACTTTTTGAGGTTCTCTGGTAGCCCACTGAGCTGATACAGATATCACAATATTCCCATTTTCTCCCCGACCACTGAATGCTGAAGAGCTCTTGGAGACAGAGGCAGATGGGAAAAAAAATACTCTGTGTTGAAAGGAATTGCTGGATGTTGTTAGACTTTTTGATAACTTCTTATTTAGTTTTCTCTTAAAAAAAAAAAAAAAAGTGAGACTAATTTCCAAGAGCATCTTTATTTCATTCAAATTATTTATATCACCGTTTTACACACACACACACAATGAGAGATTGTATCAGAAAATATTGTATACAATTTTCCTGAATATCACATTTTATACCACTGTAACTATAGAAAAATGTCCTGCATCTGAATTAGTTTGGTTTTTATAATATTCAAATAAGGATATTTGAAAAATGGTAAATATAATGACATTTTCCCTTTTTTTGCAACAAAATGAAAATGACATTAAAAGTATTTGCTTAGCTGCTGATACTGCAAGCAATATATTTTGTAAACATTCAAATTTGGTGATATTACTGAATTTAGAAGTTCTACTTCAATTGCATTCATAAAAATTTAAAAGCCGGTAGAGTGAAAGAATTCCTTTCATGTTATGAATAAGTACATTAATTTCAATTGAATGTTTTTGCTATTGTGTTGCAATTTCTGCTATAAACTAGTTTTATCCATGCCATTTAAATCTACATATTAATGTCAAAAGACTGTTGTTTAAAAAAAAATAATAATGGATGGAAAGTTTAACAAGGTTTTTTTGTTTGTTTGTTTCTTGCAGAATAGTGAAAAATGCTCTTCTGAACTGTCATGCTTTCTTCATTTTCTAACAAACATTGATTGGAAGTTAATATGTGTTATCAAAGTTTTCATGATGAACAGGAGGAAGGAAAGAAGAAAGATGGGATGATTTGAATGGTGAAGATAATATGAAAATGAGATTTTAGTCTTCATAGAAAATTATCTGAGCAGTACGATTTCTAATTATGTTTTTTGTTTGGTTGGTTGGTTTTTTTTTGTTTTGGTTAGGTTTTGGTTTTTTGTTTTTGTTTTTGTTTTTTTTTAATGATTACTGAAATGTAGATCAAGGAAAAACAGAGGTAAAATAATAAGAACATTTTCACAGGTGGAAGAAAACACCAAACCACCACATCAAAATACTTTTGTTCCAGGCTCTCAGAACTCTTACCATTCTACTTTGTTTTATTTTCTCAAATACCTTTGCAAATATGAATTTCTGCAGTGTCTAGACATGTTTTCAGTGCTATATATCATAACTAACCTAAATCAGTGAGCTAAAAAGTATATCAAAGCATAAAAGAATAAATTAAATTTGTAAGTTCTAACACTGCTGGATCCATTGGTTATCTGAATGTCTCTTAACAGCATCATTTTACCAGATAACCATTATCTGGTAGGAAGGGACACTGTTGAACATACACCTAAGCCTTCCAAGTTTCCTTAATAATTATTGCAGAAAATCCTGTTGACTCTTCTTGCATCTCAGTTTATGAAAAAAATTGTTAGCAAAAAAATATGTGGACATATTATTTATTAATGGGAATGGAGTCTCACTCTTCACTACAGGGCTTATTGCCAGGTAGAAACTATCATCCTAACTAATAACATAGGATATCGGTTTCAGGTACACTGATGACAGATTGAAATCTAAGGGTCTACAGGTGATAATGTGGAAAAAAAATAACTTGGATAGTAAAACTTCATGTAGATAGTGACAGACAGTGTGTCAACAGGGGAGACAGGAAGAAAGGCCTTCAATATCAAAGTGTATGTATGTGTGTGTGTATATATATATATATATATATTTAAAAGTACAAACAGACAAAGTCCTTTCTAACAATACTAACAGTGTATGATAATGGGAATTCTGACACTGCTGTATAATTAATTTATGTTGTACAGATGTTAGAGAAACTCAACCAGCCATATAGAAATAATGGATCTTTAGAGAATGGAACAAGTAATTGTCGTTGTATTTGCCAGTGAATGCCTACAGAAACAGTTATTTTTTAGAATGAATTTAAACTTTCAGTTTTAGAAAAGGATGCTTGGCACCTAATAATTAGCAAACGAGAATCTATGCACCAAATTATTATAATGTACATATTCATTTCATTAGATTCACACCACCGTGTGGTGTAAAGTGGGAATAATTAAACACCAGATGGTGGTGTAAACTCCAATAGCGAGAGCTTATGCATAATACATGAGAATGGGATTTACTGTTGTTTTTATCCATTTGGAGCCATTATGCTACTCTTGGACCCCAAACAATGTCTCAGAGAAAAAGATCTCTCTGTATTAAACATTCCTCTATACCAAACAATTTGTTCATTTGCCTTGTCATATCCTCATCAGTTATCTTCCTGCTCAACTTCCAGAATTTCCGAGAACACATTATTTTCTGGCAGCACTCACAAAACTCCTGAGCTTTTCCATCATACAGAAGCACCCGCGCTTACGGGATATCATTTTATGTTTCTGCCAGCAGTATAAAGTTTAAGATTAGGACCTTTGGAAATTGAATCTGATTTTTAATGATTGTAGTGTCACATTTCCAGCCTGAAATACTTTTAAAATGTCATTAACTGATGTAACATTAATCATTTAGAATTTTTTGACCATTAAAATATCTTTTTTTTTTTTTTTTTCATTAAAGAAGTAATGAATATGAAAGTGAAGTGGAGACAGGATATATAGTATATTAATGGCTGGCATGGAGAGCAGATTAGTATGTTTAATTCTCCTTCAGTCATGACATTCCTACTTAGGTGTTTATACTGCTCCTGAGTAAAATGGTGACAGTGAGAAAAAACAAATGAGCAGCTGACCCCCTAATCAGTCCTGGTAAAGGAAACGAAGGAAATTAATATATGACCAGTACCGAATGAATCAAAATCAGGAAGCTTAGAAATTGGGGTACACTTTTTTAACTTCTGCATGAGAAAACATGCTCTTGATAAATACTTTTGGTGCCTGTGACATTCACAGAAGTCACCCTCACCCCGGCCACAAGAGAACTTCACTTTGCTCATTCTGTGCCACTGAATGAAAACCATGGGATCTACAGCTTATTTGCTACTGTTTAGTCTTGCTTTCCCACATCTGAAAGTTCCCCATACCTTCCAGTACCCTATCTGTCTAGAAAATAGGAATCACAATGCCAGAAGATCCAGCTGTTTCACAGATATAGCAGCTACATGCAATGCCAAAAATTCTGCTGTTAATATTTCTCAGCAAACCTTGTGAAAGATGTGTGCCTTCCAGGACCTTTTTGAAATATGAGTAGCTCCATGTCTGGATGACACAGTGCACACCCAGAAAATATATGGTGGAGAAATAGGGATAGTTCTAAGACATTTGTCGTCTGACAGCTCAAGAGTAGATGAAGTTCTACTTCCAGCAGGGAAGAGAGGTGGACACACTGTTACAATTGCTTCCCATAACAGAGGATGGGATATTATGGCTCCCATAGTCCCAAAGGGCAAATTAAAAAAAAAATTAAAAATTAACTGGTAGTCAGGTAGTTTTACACATGTGACTAAATGCATAGTGTACATGATAGTAAATGCGACAGCAAACCTCTCTTGCCACTAGCTTGCATTGTCTGAAGCCCCCAGAAATATTCACAGGACTATTTACTGGAGTTAGAATTTTTTCTGATTATCTCATATGCCTGTGCCTCACTGTGATTACTCCTCTATCTCACTGGCCCTGCTGCAAAGTAGGGCCATTCAGGGTAAGGGTAATTCAGGACATAAGATTTTATTTTTTGGTTCTTCGCTGGAATAACCCATGACACAGTGGGAAAGCACTTCGACCCAGCAAACAGAGCTTTCCAAATGCAAATTGGGTTTCCCTGCAGAGTTAAATTTCAAGCTGCTAGCTCCATTTTGCTAAAACCAGCTACTGAAATCACAATGAGATCACAAGCCATCTACAAAAGAAGAAAGAGTCTACCAGGTTTCACTCACCACTTCAGTTCCACCTCTGTAGGACACACTGATTCTGGTTGTCTCAGTGGGGAGGAAGTGTCTTTTGCTGTGGTCTCTCTGTATCCCAGTCTTTTGTGCAGATAATCCTGAGTCCTGCAAGGCTCCATGATCACCACTGTCAAGGGTCTCAATGATTTAGTAGCACAGTTCTTTCTCCCCAGTTGTTGTTTGTTTGTTTGTTTGTTTGGTGGGTTTTTTTCCTTCCCCCTGTTGGATGGGGTTTATACAATCTGAGCTTATGTCCAGAGTAACAATGTTTTGCCTCAGTGCTGATTTTACCTCAGTGCTGCACTGAAAAAGAGCTTCTGTATGGGTGCATCTGTATCAGCCAAATGAGCCCTTTACAAGTACTAAAAAGCATCCACAAGCTGTGCTGCTGGTGTAAGCATAGGTGCTCTAGGAGCATTAGAGATTTCTGCTGTCACAGCTGTATCAGCCCTTGGTTTTGCCCTGACTGAAGTACACAACTGTAATGTCAAGGATCTGCACCATGGACTTAGAAGAGCACACTGACAGAATAATATTGATTGCTATGACTATCACTGTTTATGTAGTCCTGGGTTTTGAGTCAGTTGGAATTTTTTTTTTTTCAATTAAATTCCTTTCCTCAAAAGAGCTTTATGAAAGTTGAATCATTTTAGTGAAGCCCAAAGCAAAACAAAAGACACAGACCCTACAGCATAAAATATGGCCGGAAAATCTTGATTAAGAATTTTCTCTGAGAAGGGTTTTTGATAAAAATTGTAAATTCTGTAACGCCAAATTTTCTGAAAGGATTAAGCAAAAAAAAAAAAGTCTTGTGAAAATTTTAATTCAGTTATTTCGTTACATTAAGTAGTCTCCTATTCAACTTCTAACTGCTTCAATACATTTAATTTCTAATTATTGACCTATTAGTGTAAGGGTTTATGGAAAGTAGTTGAAGTCACTGTGCTCTCTTTAGCAATGGACTCGTTTGAAGACTGTAACCTCTTCAGTAAAGTGCAACCTTTTAATCACAAATTTAAGGCTGTAGGCTCTAGATATTATATTAGGCCCTTGAGGATTATAATCCAATAATTCCCACAGTCCACTGTAACAAATATCTAGAGAAAACATAGTTTTTTCTTGGGTTGGCTTTAAACATTTTAAAAGAAATCTGACTATATTGAAATAACACACTTTACAAGTGCAGCTTGCTTGTGCTCGGGTCCAAAAATAGTACTGTCACAATTGTGATAAACCTTGTACTTCATACTCAAGCACAAGCACTGCAGCCAGTGACTGGCATGGTGCTGACTCTCAGTGCAGCAGTGCGAGCACATCTCTTTGTGAAGGGATACATTCCAAGGTCAACATCACCCACCAAACATGATACGAATGTTTCCTAGCACAGTTTAGTATGTGGAATTTGCCTGCATTTTGCCTACATGGAAACTTTCTGCTCTTGAGAGGTTTAAACTGTATTGTCCATTTATTTCACAATTTCCTTTCATCCACCCTCTAAGGCAAGTTATTTTGGTTTTGGAGGGTTTTTTTTTGTTGGGGTTTTTCTCGGAGTTTTTTGAGGGGGTTGTTTGGGGTGGGGATCTTTTTGTTGTTTGTGGGGGTTTTTTGTTGGATGTTGGGGTTTGTCTTTTATTTGTTTGTTTGTTTGTTTGTTGTTTTTTTTAGTTTTTTGGGTTTTTTAGAAGGAAAAAAAAAAAAAAAAAGAAAAAAAGAGGAAAGTCTGACAATCCATCCAGACACATAGTTCCCTGATCTTAACTCAGTACTCATATCACCAAGGCTGTGGGTTGAATCCCTGTACAGGACAGATGATTAAGAGCCAGACAATTGAGTCCCCTCTAACTCATTAAATTCTTTGTGCATGTATGGGTGTGATCAGATAGGTTAAGCTCTGAACTGAACTGAAGGATTCCTAGTTCCTCCTCATGGCTGTGTGCATAAAGGAAAAGGAGTGTATGCTGATGTCTTTGTAATTTTATCTAGAATGGCACAGGATCATCCCCTGTAACTGCTGCTTCTAAAAGATTAAATAAAACAGACAAAAACAAAAACAAAAACAAAAACAAAAACAAAAACAAAACAAAACCAAAAACAAAAACAAAAAAACCCCAAACCAAAACAAAAAAACCCAAACTTGTTTATTCCTTCTGATTCTATGAACTTAGTGTACATCTCTCTCTTCCAAACTGATAACACTTATTGGGATTTCTCTTCTGGGTCTACTAAAATTGAGAGTATATATAGAGACTGTAAGAAGAGTAAATTATTTACCTAATATGCAGTATAAATAGCATTAGAATAAATAAGATTTTGGTGGGTTTTTTTGTGGCATACTAATAGATATTTTGTATAATTCTACCTCACTTTCCTCAGAATAAAAGAACAAATGGCAATCAATGAGATAGTAAGGAAGAAGAGCCAAAATGGGTTAAAATGTGTGTTTTGGATAAAAATAATTCTATGGAACTCGTTGTAATAGTTGAATCCCTAAAAATTATTAGACATGTGTATGGACAAATGATCCATATAGCTCTACAGTGAAGAGTGTTAAAACACAACTCAAGCAACTCTTTCATAAAAAATGAAATATTTTGTTCTTCAGGCATAAACAGAGACTTAAAGAAGGAGAAAAAGGGACCATTCATCAGGCAGATAATTAAATAGGGACTCACTACAGTTTTTCTTGAGTTTTGCTTTGAAGAAACTAGTTTTACTCACAGTTAGGGCTGTTCTTAGATCAGAGGAACAACCGATCAGATTCAATACAGCAGTTCCCATGACATTGCTAGCAAAACTGAAATGGTATATACTTCATAGGAAATTACTGGAATGAAAGCCAGGCATCAGTATCTGATTTTGAAACATTCAGATATAGGCAAATGTGAAGCTGCTTTTCTAACTCTGCTTGTTCCCAAGGTGTAAAAAAAAGTGTACTAGCCCAATGAAGTATGAACATATCATATCATATCATATTATATCATATCCTTGTCTTGGATTCATCTCCTGTAGATAGGACATAAAGAACATTATAAAATGGTGGAAATAGAGTTAACAGCAATCAGTGTATTTGAAAGGTTTTGAGCAATGTGATACTTCTATTTTTAGACAGTACGAGTGTTTGTATATCAACTAACTACATCCTAGAATGACATAGCTAG
>VWZN01017372.1:11988-26143 GCA_013396955.1 Regulus satrapa | reverse complement strand
AAAAAAAAAAAAAAAAAAGTGTAAAAGCAAAACCAAAAACACAAACATTTTTTATCTTCACTTTCATATTTCAGATTAAGTTTGCAGTATTAGCAAGTAGGAAAAAAACCAAACTTTTTCATTTCTTTGTTTTCTATGCAGAACAAATTTTAAATTAAAATAATCAAAGGACAATAAAAATAGAATATCTTACTGAAAATGAGCAAAAAATGGTTTGCATTCTGATACTCTCCTGCAGATGCATTAATATTTTGTTATAATTAAAGTACACAAATATATTATTAAAATGATATTGTAATGTATTGCAATTACACATTCTCCTAACATTAACTACTACTATAAATATATAATAAATCTATTTCCTCCTGGTCTTATATCAGTTTTAAGAACATAGGAAAATCCCTCCTTGTGGAATTTTCCTCTCTAACTTTTATGTAAAATGAATCCATGTTCATGTCTGTCTCTCCCTATGGGATACAGTGATTTGTGCTGCAAACACAATTCAACATAGACCAACTCAACACAGCTACTGATCAAGCCAGAGGAGCTTTCCCTTAGGTAAACTGTTAGATCTCTTTTTTCAGATAGAAGTGAAGACAGTATAAGCAGCAAGTTTCACAACTGGACATACTTTTCTTTTGCAAGATTTCTATGCAATCTTATGCTTAGTCCACCCCTGACAGACATTAAAAAATATTTAAAGAGGGGTCTCAAAAGAGGAGATTTAAAACTATTTTAATACTTAAGCATAAAAAGAAATAGAAGATGGGGAATAGAAAAAAGCACATGAATTCTGTGTTTCTTTCAGCAAATGAAACCACATTTAAGGCTGTGAATAAGCAATCATTTTCATGACCATAAAGGTAATAGTTTAGAACTCAAAATTACTCTAGCTGAATCATTAGAATTCAAATATATCTTGAATTCCGAAACCACAGGATACCTTCAGCAGATGCAAAGAAACCAAGCAGCAACCCACAAACTGAGCTCTATTACTCCACTCCTTTACTATGAGGCAGCAGATTTCCATCCTAGGCCATGTCCACTATCTATAGCAGAAATTCATTTGGTTGAAACATTACTCTTAGTTTAATTTAAATGAACAGGATGATGTGACTTAAGCAAACACTTTTGTCTTGGAGAGGCATCCAGGACGAGTATGGCTTATAACAGAGCAGCAGAGAGGTAATATGTAATTTGGGCACACATTCATTTTCAGACGCTCTGAGACAAGACATGATTCACAGAAAAAGCACAGTAAAAACAGTGCTGGACATAGAGCTGTAATGAGAAAATTCAGCTTACAAACAAAGAAGCCATCATTTCAGGAAGAAAGGAGCCCTCATTGTCCTCTGAGTTGCTGAGATCTCTAAAGACAGCTAGTCATGGGTATAGACTATTTTTATATCTTTTGCATAGAAGGTCCAAAATATAAAATAGATCCCTTACTATGGTATGATTCCAATCATATCCTGGGGGAAGAATCCAGCCTGAGGACTCCTGCAAAAAAAAGAATATTAAATTTTGGAAAACAAACAAAAAAACAAAACCAAAACAAAAAACCACAAAAAAAAACAACCCAGAAAGTGAAAACAAATATGGAAAAAAGAACCAGGGAGATGAAACAGAAAAAGGTATATTTACAGAATTATTGATAAAAGAATAATGACATACATTATTATTCATTTTCCTGATACTGTCATCTAGGGTTTCATGTAATTAGCAGTTTGGGCTTTTGTCTGTTTTAATTTTCTCTTAGAATTGTGCTCACAGCAGGAATAATCAGCCTCAAAAGCAAGAAAAAGCTAATCTTACAAACTCAAATTTCTCTTTAAGCTGTGGAAAGTATTTGGTCTTTAATGCTGTAATATAAATGATATGGCCAAGGTAGTGCAGGAAGCTGGCAGTTGTTATAGAAATTCAGCATGTATTTCCCAAGTCTCAAACCTTTAAATGAAGACCATTCTCACTTTATTGCTATATTTATAATAAACACTTTTGAGAAATTCTATGCACCAGGAAAAAGGAACAGTGCAGCTGACTTTGAACTACATAACTGCTTAAAACAGATATTTTATATGATTTTGAATAAGTATATATCACTAACAGTTTCATTTATATTTGCATGAAAGGGATACAACAGATACTGTTTGCTGTGTCTGTGTGTAAGCAAGAACTCATTAAACTAGAAAGCCTGCGAGTGAATTAAGCACTCCAGTCTCACAGGATTTTAGTACGAGCTGAGATATCATTATTGCCTAATAATGCACTTGACTGTTATAAATTATTTTCACACACTTGAAATCTGGATGGATTAAAATATTGTTTTTCTCCAGAGAGTAAGTAGGTTCTTTTATTTCTTTTTGACCAGATGAAAGTTTAGCTTTGTAGGAATGTGCAAACAAAATCACCAATCACAACAGAATGCTTCACTAGCATATGTCTTGATGAGCCCCTAATGAGAGAAAAATCCTCTTTATTCAGTTTCTTTTCCCTTCGTTTGGCTTATTGACCATATCAAGTTAAATGTTAATTGCAGGCTACAGAGAGGTTACTTATCCCTTTGTAATCAAATATCTTATTCATTAACTACCTATGCAACAAAATATCTGCTGTTGAAGATCTGACTGAACCTTTTGTTTTCATAGGCATAAGAAGATAGTACCAATCGGGGTTAAACATGAAGAAAAAACAATGTTTCCATTAAAAAAAAAAAAAAAAGGCATTTTAAATAATAATGTTAAACCACAATTAAAAAAAAATACAGGGATATATTTAAGAACACTTTTAATAAAAGAGTTTTGGGATTCAATAAATCCATAGAGATTAAAAATACCTTTTCTTTCTTCACTCATTATTACTTTCTCATTATACATTGACTTGCTGTGTGACCTTAGGCAATTAATTTACTCTCTAGCCAAAATTTTTCAACCTGAATATGTAAAATTAAACATCTGAATCTATTTTTAGGTGCTCAAACAAATGGCCTGATTTTCAGAGGTCATTTGTACCCCAAAATATTCATTAAGTTGACAGGGGCTCTGCCTGCCCTTTACCTCTGAATAGCTCATTACTACTTGCATACATAAGTGGTGGATTTAGATGCTTAACTCCTGGTATCAAACACTATCCTCAGGCTCCTCACAGAAAGGAGTCTGGCACAGGGAATGACTGAGTTAGCAAGACCCAAGCAAAAAGGTTTTAACAACTCAGGATTGGTCAGGGTCAAAAGTGATTCTGTTATACTCACATGTCTCAACTCAGGACTCCCCAGAGATTTTTCTGACAAAAAAGTTCAAATGTCACTCTTCTTACATAGCAGGCATGTCTGAAGAGATTTCATTTTCCTGCATATAATCTTGTGCACTTCATTTAGGTGCTTAATTTAGACATTATGCAGAAAATCCTTTTTGGCCCTAGAAGGATGCTGGAGTTTGCCTACCATAGTGGAGAGAGAGTGCATCTGAAGATAAGTAGAGGGAAATCCACTCCTATTTTAAGTGTCTATCTTTCCACGGAGAATGCAGAAAATTAATAGAAAATGTTAGGTGCTTCCATCCACTTAGGACCCAGAGTGTTTTAGTCCTCTTCTGAGAAAGATATCTGGTAAAGGTGACACTGTCTTATGCTTAATAGTCTAGTGGTTTGGGTGTTCTCTAAGCAAATGAGAGGCTTGCATTCCCAGCCCTGATTGTTTTACAGGGAACTGAATCCATCTCTCCTGTCACCCTGGAGAATGACCTAACCACTGTGCCATGAATAATCGGAGTGAGGCACTTACAGTTCCTTCTCCAGAGACTGAACTGGAGAAGGCGTAGCCAGGAGTGCAAAATTCATTATTCTGGGAAAGAAGCAGGGAAACAAGTGTTAGATTGTAGTCCTAGGGATATGCCTGAGAAAGGGATGTCTCCAGTGTTCAGCCTTCTCTTGTAGAACTCAAATACATACCACGTTGTGCTCAGAGGAGCAAAAACAGGGAGGGAGCCCTGGAAAACAAGGCAGTCCTAAGTTCCCTAATACTATGCTACTCCTTTTGAAGATGTGTTCTCATACACTACTTCCTGCACTCAGAACCCCCATTGTTGACTTCAGAGACACTCAAATTCAGAAAATCATATCCATTCAGAGTGCCTGGTGGTTTACATCTTGGCAAGTGTCCTTGACACTGTATGATCCCCTAAGGTGAAAGAGGTATAGAACAACTACTTTAGAAGTTTCATTCCTTGTTTGCAAAAATCATATGGACAAAAGAAAATTTCAGTTTTGATAAGTTAAGCATTTTGAGTCAGGATCCAGGACTCTGAGTTCAGAAAAGATAAAGAGTATCTGGTGCATTGAGTGAGCAGTCTTTTCTTGGAGAAGAATCCCTACATGTGCTCCCCATATATTAAGGTTTAAATCCTTCTGGATTTGTTTCCAAGTTACTGCTCCGACTTTTGTTGTAGAGTGAAACCCTCAAAAATATCTCATGGTAATCAGAAGGGGATGGCCTACTCTACTTCAAGCCCAGAATGTCAAGATGTCAATCAGAATTTTGACTTAATCAATCAAAAACCTGCCTGCAAACAGGTCTAGATATCAAAGTGCATTGAGTAACAGATGATTAGAGCTGGGTGTAATTCCAGCAACTTCTCCAATGTTCACTGTCTGAAGCTTAACTGTAACACTTGCAGTTAATTTCTTACTGTCCCTCTTTGGTAGCTGTCTCTCAAAGCAACAGCTCACAATTAAAGTTGTCATTTAACCTTAATTTGCATTTATACCAGTGTAGCCCAAAATAGACCTGATTATTTGTGAATTGAGAAAAAGAGAGAGAAAAAAAATAGAGCTTAACTTTAGGAAAAAAAAAAAATATTAGAAGACTGAACCTCTGGCACCTTCATTGAAAATAGTTCAGTCATGGTGTTATATGTTTTATCCACACTTGACATACTTTAGGCATCAAAACAGGAAAATAAATGTGCAGCTTTTTCACCATCTATTATTTATCACTTGACCATATACAAAATAAAAATTTTAAGGGTTCTTTACTGATATTGTCAGATGCATGGGATAACATTCAGCAGCTTAGTAGCCTTTTGATTCTTCTGTCTGTAATACTGCAAGTAAAATCTTCACCTGTAATTTATTTGATTAAACAGTTAAAGCATTTAACACAATACACACCTGATATATGGACATAATAAAGTACTCAGATATTTAAACACTTCTAGTGAAGGAACAATTTACTGGCACAAAATAGAAGCCATTAAAATATTTTGTATTGTAGCTTCACTCAATAACTACAAAAAATTTAATGTACTGAAAATCTATACATAGCTGAAGAGTATAAATTTCAAGGGTAAATGGGATTTTATAGTTTAGTGGAGTAAAGTGATAAGAACTGAAATAAATAAAATACTTAGAAAAAAAAAGTATTAAAAAGCTTAAGGTATCTGGTGGTGGTGAAAATCTGTAAAATTGTAAAACAGTAAGGCTTTTTTTTTTATTTTTATTTTTTTAAAGCAGAAAATTTCATTAGACCATATCAGTTTCTATATGAGGGACAGAACCCAGCCCTCCAGATGTGTCTCACCACTGCTGAGTGGAGGGGAAGGAATCATCAGGAAGTCTTGACCCACTCACAATCTGTCCCTAAGTGGATTTTTCACTGCTGATCAAAATCCTCTGGCCCCACTTGTTCCATCAGTTTTCACTTAATGTCACTTCCCACTCATCTAATCTATAATTTATCAATTCATCATCAAGATGTTGTGAGAGAAAGTATTTAAAACTATTAAAGCCAAGAGAAACAATATTCATTACTCTCCTCTTTTTAGTCACATCATTACATAGGGGTTATAAGATTGACCAAACATGACTTCCTCTTTATACATCCAACAGCTACAGATTAACTTCTTGTCATTTATGTTCCTGAAAACATTTCCGAGGATTAGTTGCTCAATTACATGTGCAGGGATTGAGATGTAATTCCTCATATTTTCCTTCTTGTCCTGCCTGAAGATGGGACAGACCTTTGGCCTCTTCCACTTTTCAGGAACCTCCTTGGATAATCAGGAGTTGTCAGAGATAAAATGACAGTGGCCTCACAATGGCATCAGTCAGCTCCATCAGCACACCTTATTGCTGGCCACCAGGCCCTGTGGATTTACATGTATAGCTTTTCTTAACATGATCTTTTCCATTGAGAGTGAGTCTTTCTTTCTCTATATTCTCCAAATATTTTAATATTCTTTTTTCTTCTTTTCTGACGAACAGGCAATATTCTTATCTGTATACCATAATATTATTGTCTATTGCTTACATATATGTGAAAGCCCTTGATTTTCACAGTATTGCTGGATTTGCATTTTACTTTAGTTGTACTGGAGCCCTCCTGGTTTAGAAAAACCTTGCCATGTGACATTTTTGGGGTCCTCATAAGGAAAGATTCATGAGGAAAAAACAAGATACATATGGTGGAGAAGTAAAAATTATAAAAGATAAAATGGAGACAGAAAGAAAAGCCTATCAAAGATCCAGGAAAGGGTAAGCAGAAAGATTTACGTGTTTCAATAAATCCCAGTAGAAAGATCACTCAAACTTAACTCTGACACCTGAAGACAGCAGAAGAGAAAGTGGCAAAGTTTTCTGTCAAATATTAAAAAGACAAAAGAAGAAGTAAATTGCTGTTCTTAAGTATACACTGTCAGAAAAATTTTCCTAAAAGACTTTCCTTTTTTACTGAAAAGGAAGACAGGACTTGGAGTGCCAGATGATAGGTGATAAGGAATAATTAGCAATGGAATTTCTGGACTGTTAAAAGGCAAGGAGCCAAATATGAGGAAAGTAAGCATTGAGATCGATAATCTTTTGATGAGTTACTAATGAGGTATTCACTACATTGCAAGGGATAATTTCTGTCATTTGGCATGCTCCATATAAACTGACTTTCCATAATTTTATTAGATTCATATTATTCATTTCCTGCTTCACCAGATTAGTGAAATACTAATCAGGACGGAATACAATAGCTCTCTAATCGATATGCATATTATAGGGAAAATAGCTACAAGGTAATGCCTCTTGCAAAAGAAAAAAATTGAATATCCATTTCTCAGAAGTCTCTGGTCAATTTTATTTTTTATCTAAATATTTTTCCCAGCATTTTAGAAATTTCTTTAGATCAAAGATTTCTAGTTTATTGATGAAAACCAGAGTCTAAGGTATAATAACAAAAAGAAAACCAAGTTTTTCAAGCAAAAAGATAAAAATATTGCTCAAAATAGTTTTTAAAATCCATCAAATGCCGTTATTATTAAATGACATAGAAGGCAAGCAACAGATTACTTTTTTAATTAATTTTGAAGTTATATTTTTTAATCCTGCAAAAGTAATCACAGAGTCTTCTTCATTATGCTCTAGTATTTGTGCACATATATGAATTTTTGCATGCTTAAATGTTATAATAATAAATCTGACTTCATATGTATTCAGTGACGAGGAAAATGTTAACCATCTATTTTAGCCTTACAATTGCTTGTTTATGTTCTGGAGAAAATCAGAGATGGATAGAGAAAAAAATAAGATACAATATTTCACAAAAGCAATTATAATAAAAATAGAAAATTTTACTTATGATGAGAAACAGTCCTCAAATAATTTAAAGAAACTGTTGATTACTTCATGTTCTATATCATTACTTTATTTAATTGTAGCAATTTTCCGCTTAGAAATTTGTCACTATGTTCCGAAGGCTGAACTTTTTTCTGGATATCCAGGTGGCACAACAGAACATTGTGATTCATAAAATTGCATGACATGAAATGAAAGGAAAAAGAAGGCAGCTCTCTTCCATGTAGGAATGATCCAACAAGGCCCAAAAGTTTTTTCCCCTCATGAAAGTTTTAATTTATTAAAAGAGCAGAATGAAGAAGTCACATATTTTAAAAAGTAAATTTATTAAAAAGCGAAGAATAATTAAAATTATTTTATATTCTAAATATTTTATTTATTCTTAATTAAAAATTATTTGCAAAACTCCCATATCAGGTCAGCTGCCATGAAGCATAGCATTCAATAACTTCTAAGGAGTGAATTTAATCTATAATTGAGTTTTCACATTTCAGATGAGAGTTCCATAGAAACTTGAAGAATTTTTGTGTATATTGTTCTTCTTTATGTAAGATGCATAAGCACCATTAAAATTCTTCAACATGAGAGTGTCTGCTTCATTTGATAACTGAGTAGGATTCTCAGTCAAGGACCACCCTTGCATGTCATTCAAATCTTGACTGAAAAGTCTGACCCTGACAGTTGTCTCTAGTTAGAAAGTCTAGTAAGACTTGAAAATTCCTGACCCTTAGTGCAGTGGCTGAGAGAGAGATATAGAAATTTGGTCTTTAAAATTCTGGAATGAGTGTCATGATCACAGGCCTAAAAAGCAGATGGGACCTCATCTGCCTTTGAAAAAGGAGATGCTCCACTGTACTGAAATATGCAATGTTAACACAAAGTGATGGGAACAAATGGTACAAGTGCAAAGATACTCTCCAACTTCACCAGAAGTTATTATCATATATATTCATGTCACAGTATCAGTAGAGTTTGGGTGAAATATTTAAGTGGTCAACATGCCACAGAAATTAAGTATGACACTGCATTGTCTTATTGAGGTGCCTAAATTCACAGTATCTGACTGAAATTTTAAAAATTTGATCTAAGAGCACGCAATTCACTCCACTTAAATTCAGATCTTCATATTAAATAAAGAGACACCAGTACCTCTAGTGAAAATTATTTACCCATTTTCATTAGACTGCAATTTTAGCATGGGGTATTTCACCTTATCAAAAAACTTATATTATTTCCTAATTGGGGTTAGGGCAATTTGAGTAGATACTAAACATTTTTAAACTAGATTTTCTGTTATTTCAGAAATAATTCCGAAGTGTCTCTGGAAGACAAGCCATGTTATTCAGGAAGATCCTGATATCTGCATCTTTGACTGAGAATTTAGGAACCTAAACAGAAGGTCCTAATCAGAGGAAGAGAGGGGTGTTTTGTTTTTTGGGTTTTTTTTTTTAATCTCTGTATTCAGTCTGTCCATATCTAATGGGCATTTCTTGATAGGAGGAAAATGCTGATCCCCTCAAAGAATATTTAGCATACTGAGCTCCCAGCTTCTTATGTGAGCCCTCAATTGCTTATACTATTATACAGAAGTTTTGCACGACTGCTGTTCTGGATGTGTTTATCTTAGCCAAGTGAGGTTGATTTCAGATGCCCATCTATCTAAATTTAAATCTTTTCAGACCACTAGGAAGGATGTAGGTGCCTCTCTTCTCAAAACAGGCACATCTGACATTAGTGGGCAAGTTTGTTTTTTATGTAACTTGTAGGTAATGTTTTCACCAATGAGAACTCATTGTGATAAAACAAAGGAATGAAGCAATATATAGAAATATGTCACATCAGACAGTTAAACAGTAACAGTTAAACAGTTAAACAGTTAAAACAGTAGGTATATTTTAAACCTATTGACAGAAAAATATTGAAAAATGAAAATTTTCCTCCTTTACACTGCTTGCCATCTGCCAGTGACCTCAGGAAATTGATATAATAATAAATGTCATGACTAGCACAATTATATCTGCAGAAATTTAAAAAAAAAAAAAAAATCCTAATCAATCCAAGTGCAATAAAGTGAAAATAATATTCTAACAGAAATTGTCTCTGGCAATTTCTTAGTGACATACTCTTTAAAGCCTGATTATTTAATCGGTGTTGTTATGATAACTCATAGTGTTTAAAACTACTGTGACAGGGGCATCTTTTTGCAGTCTAATTCCATCACATTTCTTATATTATACAAATCAGGCAAAGATTAAGAATAAATCATGGTATAGTGTTCTCCAAATCATGGCACTGACTGGAGCATCAGGTATCATGAGAAAGGAAAGCTACTAACTAAAATAAAATAAACCTGATGGAATAAGTATGAATACTGTCTTATCTGTGCACAACTTTAAGAAACCTTGACTTTAGCAACAGATATGAAAAGCTATGTAAAGGCACAAAACTTTCTTCTACAATGCAGGCAGAAATGATAGAGCATTTTGATGTGGTTTAGTGAGGATGAAGGTCATCTGTTGACAGATCGACTCGATGATCTTGAAGCCTTACTAACACTATGATTTTGTTTTATGATTTTTATTTTTTATTTTTATTTTCTCATTCTTAATGGTAGATTGCTTTCTCACTAAAGTTTCTTTTCTGATTAAATGAGAAATAAAAAAATCTACCAAGAGTTTGCTTATTTTATCCTGTACCTGTAGAAAGAGATGAACTTACAAGTTGAGTAAATGAAAGAAGAAACAATGCAGATACTGATATTCTGTCTTATACTAATTACTTCTTTCCTCTTTCTAAAATTAGGCTTTTCAAGATGTCTACATTTTGAACAATCTCCTAGCAGAAATGGAAGAGCATGTTTTCACCTAAAGTCACAGGGTAAATAAAAAAAAGGACTCCTAAATAACTGTGGTTTACTGAAGATGAATTAGAAATAACAAGTTTGAGAGGTCAACAATTATAGATAATAACAGTATATCACAGAATCATAAAACAGTTTGATGTTAGGTGAGGCTCTGAAGTGATGCAGGGTCCCCATGACCTGCGAGAGGGAGAGTCAGTTTATTCCAAAAACCTTTTTAAGCAGTTAGCTGGTTATCAGCTACATAGCTTTTAATTATGATTAGCAAACACATGATACAAACATTATGATACAAACATAATTCAACCAACAACCATACACCCCAACATGAACACACAATGGTTACAGAATTTGTTTTTCTACCTCTAATTCAGCTTAGTCACTTTCCCACAGTCTTTTTGTGTTTAGCCAAAGTAACAGGCCTGAGCCATGGTTTTAAAAGGCCTTTCCTTTGTAAGGTTTTACCTATATGCAACAGTTTGAGGACTTTAATAATCTAATTCCACCCTCCCCTCCAGCCCTGGACAAGGACACTTGTCCACTGCCCAAAGTGCAAACCAACCTGGTCTTGAACACTTCCAGGGATGGGTCATTCACAACTCTTTTGGGCAACCAGTTCTAGTTCTCACCATCCTCCTAATAAAGATTTTTTCTTTCCCAATATCTAAACTAAAACAACCGTCTTTCACTTCAAAGCCATTTTCCCTAACCCTTTCACTACACACCCTTGTTAAAAGTCCCTCTCTGGCTTTTATGTAGGCTTCCCCAGGTACCAGAAGACTTCTATATGGTTTGCCTGTAGCTTCTTTTTCTCCAGGCTTAACAACCCTGACTCTCCCTGTCAGTCTTCATATGAGGGGTATTTCAGCCTTCAGATCATCTTCAAAGTCATCAAATTAGACTCCTTCCAACAAGTTAATATTCTTACCTTAATGTCTATCCTCACACCCTTTATGGAAGGATATTCATTAAAGAAAACATTAAACATTTTTTGTTAAAGATTAAAAATTGGATTGTTTCATAGTTCAGATTAACAGATCATACCTGATGCTGTCTAAAACAGTAGCAAGTATGCTAAGAGAACAGTTTTCAACAGATTTATACCAGGAAAATTATATGCATCATGCAGACAAAATATAAAAATATAACTAATATATTTTATGTATGTATGTATGTATGTAGATATATGTATGTATGTATGTATGTGTATATACATAGGTGAAACATATTTTAAAATCTTACAGGGTTAGTAATTTTGTAAAGTGTTCATGTTAATTCTCTATCATTACTATTTTGCTTACAATACTCATTTGGGTTTAAATCTCACTTTTTGAAAGTTTTCTGCATCTCAATGTTGAAGAATTTATATATTTTCCATTACAATGTAATCTTTCAATCTTCAAGACTGTATGTCTAGGGTACCTTTAAATAGTAAACTTGGTTGTTCTGGAATTCCTTGAAGTTGAATACTGTGGCATGCTTGTGTCACACTCTTTCAGACATTAAAGAAGTTTCTTCATCTTTCTGAGAGACAAGGTCTCTGATGTGTTGCTTCTAAGTCACCCAATCATCTTGAAGAAACATGCATTTGTACCCCGCATATTATTATGGGGTCTCATACGTCACACATTAGAATAACAACTTTTGCTTTTGAAAAAGCTTTTCAGGTATGTTATACGTGAGCAGCAGGGCACTGTTGAAAGATATAGATGAAGAAATTGAAAATACAGTCTTACAAAGGTAATCAACTTGCCTTTGTTTTTTTCATATTATTTTACCCAGTAAGGTTTTAGTATGTTGTTCCATTTTTGTAGACTGCCTCATCCAGATATTTTTGTAACTTCATGAACATGTCAAAGGTACTCTGTGGGAATTCTGTGGGAAATATGTAGAACGACCTGCCCATAAGGAAGAAGGAAAACATCACAGCATGAGACAGTGTGGAAGTTAAAATGAAATAATTACACTTCTGTCTGTAAAGCCTTAAAAGAACTGCAATAGAAATTCTTCATGTTCACGGAGTAGTCGCACTTCTATGCTCAGATCCTAGTTCCAGAATTCAGTTTCAGTATTGCTACGTAGTCAAGAGTTTATAAATTGGTTAAAGGTATTTAAAAAAATAATAAATAATCAAGGCTGTTTTCATTTACACATTTTTCACTACCAACTTACATAAGAAAATTATCTCTCTTCAGGCCTTTGCTGCCTTGTTCCTTCTAACAAGTGAAAGGGAAAATTTACAGCCAGCCAGCCACATAGAATCTCCAATGACATTGTGTGATGAGCTGACAAAGCTGTCACCAACCATTGGCCTTAACTATGAGGGAAATAGAGATCTGAAGATCCTGAGAGATTCACTACTTACTTCAGTTCTTCTTGTATCAACAGAATGGTTGCTATCAACAGGCTTTGACATGTCATAGCACCTACTGCCAAATGCTAACAACAATTTAAACCATTTACAGTTAGGTTTTGTTTTCTGAGGTTGGTACAAGAGGTGCTCTGCATATCAGAAGAGTGACACAAGATACCAAATACTAAAAACCAAAGCAAAGCAAAAGTAAGAAAACCCCTTTCACTTCAATTTAATTAAAGCTAAAGATGTGGTTGAGCATGTTCCTAGTAATACACCAGACCACCAGAAGTCATTTTTCAGCAGCAATCAGTTAAAATCAGGAAAGGTGATTTGCAACTCTAAAACATGTCATGAGAAAAGTAGGTCCTTAACTCTCATGATGTCTAAACTTGGACAAAAATGTGATTTATATAATGAAAAATATTCTGTAAATGTAATATGTTTCCTCCTAGGTAAATGGCAGTATGGTAAGCAGGGTGGCAATCACACAGTTATAGAACTAAATTGTTAAAAGCCCCTTGTGATTCATACAGCTTTTCAGATAAACATTAACTCCCATCCAGGAAGCTTCAAAGACATGCCAAAAGAACTAATGTGCAGATTATCATAAAGAGAGGAATTCTTTTAAAGAATGAAGAAGTGTTTCCCAGGAACTGTAGTAGCCACATGATGATGGAAACTGAACAGCTTTTTCATGAAGCACAGTGCATGTGCTACATCAGGTAGTGCCATCTGCCACTGTGCACTAGAAATTTTATGATCTGTTCCTTTGAAGTGAACAGTCTCCTCAGATTCCCCATTTCCTTTCTGTGAGTTTATTACAATCCTTTATTTCATTAACTGTTGGTAGTCATGCACAAAAGCCTTAAATCCACTGTTCTAATTTTGCTGAAATTCTTGGTTACTTATGCATTTGAAGAAAACATGTACTGCGTTTTTCATTTAGACATTTACTTACCTAAGCCTCTGGTTTTACACTGAGGAAGAAAGTTATAGATTGACTTACCAATACTAGTCTTCTGCTTTTGAAATACTATCACTCCTGTCATTCTGTACACAAAAGGCTCATATTTCCTGACTATCATGCATTGGTCAAAATATTATTTTCTCATCTATTTCAGTTCTCACTTGTGCAGTCTGCAATGAAAACAAGAAATGATACAAGAGGCAAATTCATTCATTTAAATTTATTCTGTCAACAGACTGGGAATTACTGACATATTACATACTCAGTATTGTGAAAATAATTCCAGTCATATATTAGGTCTCTTCAATTATCCATAAAGAAAAATGAATTAATAGAAGCACTTCTTTCTTAAAACATT
>VWZN01017370.1:111173-122957 GCA_013396955.1 Regulus satrapa | reverse complement strand
GGAAAAGAATGGTGTTGAAAGTTGAGAGTGGTTATTCTCAATGCCAGTTGAAAAATGAAAATTTTAATAATGTAGGATACCAGCCAATGATTAAAAAACCCCACAATGTTTAATTTTAAAAATACTAGTTTTAACTAAGTCACCCATCAGTTATGAAAAATACGCTTAGATTTTCTTTATACATTTAGGTATCTATTATAAAACATCCAATCAGCCTCCCCCAAACTGCAAAATTTTNGGGGAAAGAATGTTAACTGGGATATAGAAAATTTTGTGACAATGTGACACAGTGGCTTTATGATATTTTTAGCAAAATGTTACAGTACAAAAAAGAACTCTGTAAAAGAGTTGGCCTAATACAAATGATATGAGGTTATTCCACCATTATTATTATTATTTATTTCTTTTTATACTTGTAATAATTCATGTGCTTTCCCAACAGAAAAGCTGCAGGCCCTGCCCCAAGGAGCTTACAATCTAAAGGTGGACAAGGAGAGAGACGTCAAGGAGATCTACAGAGCAATCAAGAGGCCAAAATGGAAACTAACTAATCATGATTTGGACATATTGTTGCAAAGCTATACAAACCATTTTCGAATTATGACTCATATTTTCCATTTTGGTTTAACTGTATCTGCCAAGACACAAACAGGTGTGGAGGAAAGAACCTTTCAATATGTGAGATCAGTGAGAGTAGCACATGTGTAAAGTAGAGCTGGAAGCTCACCCTGAAGTGGAGAAATGAGGGGGGTTTTCCTGTATTTGCAAGACACAGTTCAGTACCAGGACAATTTAGACCCAGAATTGCATGGCTTTAGGTCAGGTCCTACAGATTTACCTGGGATAGATTTCATCAGAAATGTGATTAAGCTGTATGAATCTGGAAGTTCCTTAATACATCCTAATATGAGCTACAAAATCTATCATGGCAGGGCTTTTTAATACTTCTCAACAAAATGCCATATTTCTTCAAGTACTCAGGGGGATCCTTGTATGCTCGTTTATTCCTGAAGTATTTTTCCCTTAGCAAATGCAGGTGTATTGTGAAAGCAGAAGCTAATAAGCAGCTGAGTATTAAAGTGCATAGGTTGTCCACATGAGGAGAAAAATAAATGGTTGAAGAAGCAGTAGCTGTGGTGATAAAGGATACCTGGGGAGTAATCCATCATTAAATTTTAGTAAGCCATAGATAATTCTTTTCCTATAAGAAACATTTCTAGTCTTCAGAACTTGCAAATGCATTTCTAACAATGGTATCAGGACAGTCATACTCCTCTTGCTGTGAGGGAAGAGTTGTAATTAAATAATCAAATAGACGTATTTTTCATAATTTACAAGTATTCATATTCCTTCAATAAATAAAAGAATATAATTTATCTTCTGACTCTGTATAGATTTTGACACAAGTTTCTAGCAATTAAATAAAGGATTCTAATAGCTTGACATGAATTATGCTGGCAGGAGCCACATATGATTGTTATGGTGCACAGAATCTTTTAAGAACCTACAAAGTTAAATAAAAGCTTACAAGTCTCTTAAGCTAATTTTTATTTGCATAGAAAAATATTTATCATAGGAGTCAACTATCATATGAGAGAAATTCCATTTGTTGTAATTGAAAAAGATAGCTAAAAAGTTTCTGTGGGTTATTGCAACAGTACAAGAATACAAGATGCTTCCATTTATTAAAAAATGTAAAACAAATCGTGAAAGCTAAAGCAGGCTACAAAACAGAAGGTCCTCATATTTTCTTTCTCTTGACTACTATGTTACAAGATCATGTGCCACAGTTGAGTACTATAAAGTGTAATTCTGCATTAGCTAATATAATTATGAAAACATTCCCCCTCCCCCAAGCACTATGCAAAATATATATATTTGTAAATGCTTCCTCCTGTAAGTATCACAACCTTGTTATCACATAGTCACCCTGAACAATAGTTTCCTGTTTCCCATCAGAATCAATGCTAATGTCCAATGCCTTGTCCAGCTGATCCTGCGGAGAGGCAAGTTCTGAGTTCTGTAACTCCATTTTCTCTGTTTTTGAAGCACAAATATTTCCCTCTTCCTGTGAATCTAAAGACTCACTGGTATTTTGTGACTCGGCTAACATGCATGTTTTGCCAGAACTTCTGAAGTTTAATTCGCAGTTCATGATCAGTTCTCCCCCTACCAGTTCATCAGTTTTCTGACATTGTTCTTCTGCCAGTTGACGGGAAACTTCTTCAGAAACTGTGTATATTTTATTTGTACTGTGCTCCACAGAGTTCGTTTTTGATCGTCTATGAAACAACCCAAAATTTTTTATGTCTGTTACAAAATTCACACGCTTTTGTTTCTCCTGAGAGGACTCTGACACCATCATTACTGAGCCATTGCTTACATTATGTCCTTCAGAGGCAATATTGGCTGATCGTGGGTGAATCATCGTTGTTATGTCAAAAAGGCTGAAGGGTTTCTTCTTTCCTTTCTTGTTTCCTTCGCTCTCACTATTTTCTTCATTTTCTGACAGAGAGGCAGTGTCTTTACTCATCTTTGCAGTCTGCAAATTAGACAGCTTGCTTCCTTTTAACAAACCCAGGACTTCAAAGCGAAAGCTGGAAATATCTTGTTTTAACTCCTAAAAATTAGGAAGAAAGATGAAATGTCAGAACATCAAAGCTAATTTGACTTTCCTTTTTAAATAAAAAGAAAAAAGAAGAAAAGGAAAAAAAAACCAGGCTTATGTTTGGATCAGTAATAAACTTTACTGTCTGGATGTTGTTATACCTGGCACATTCAAGGTTGAAGATCTTGCTCTAGGAAGCAAGTTATATGCTACTTGAATAACTGAGTGTAAGAAACATGCTTCACAGTCTTAAAATACCTCACTAAATTACTAAAACACCTATAAACAAAAAAAATAAACACATACCTTAAAATTTTCTTCTGTTAATCCTTCCTCAGTTTTGGCATCTCTTATCATTGCTGCAACATACCTCTTAACCAGATTTTTCATTACTTCCTAAAAATATAAAATATTGTGTTAGATTTGTTTATATTAGCAAACCTACACTCACAGGCTCTGCTTGGGCTTTTTCATGCTTTAGGAACATGACAGAAACTATACAAACCTTAGGTCTGTTAGAAAAATTGTTTTGATTTTTGATGGAAACTACTAAAGCTTATTATCTTGAGAAGGGATATGTTGGTATAGAAAGTATGTCTTCTGCCAGTAATATCCAGCCTAGCAGCAATCCGTTGCTGATGCCTCATGAAGAGAGCAAATCTGCTGTGGTTGTACAACTTTATTTCCAACTATTCTCTCTCAAGCCTCCTTGAGAGAGATGCTGCGAGATGCAGTGACTCACTGAACAAAAATGATAGTTCTAGATTTAATTGGCTATGAAAGGTTTCTTATGCATTTTGAACTAATGCAAACTTTCAGCATTCAGAAATCCTCCTCTGCCAATGAATTCCACAGTATGGAGTAAGATTCCATTTGGGGTTTTATTTTTAACCTTTGGTCTGGTAGTTTCCATTGTTGTCTTCTAAGAATCCTAGGAATTATTTAGGCTGAAAGGGATACCCGTAGGCTGAGTCATCTCAGAGCTATGCCCAGTCAAGTGTTAAATATCTCCATGGGTGAAGACGCTGCAGCCTCCTTGCACAACATTTTCCAGTTCTTTACTACCCTCACTGTGAAGATAATTCTCCTAACCTTACAGAATTTTCCTTCCTTCAACTTGTGTCCATTTTGCCTTTTGTATTGTACCTTGGAGAAAAATCTGGCTCCTTGTCTCTAACCACCCACTATGTTGTTTAAGACAGCAGTCATATTCCCCCTACCCTACTCCAGGTTGAAACCTGAGCTTCTTATATGACAGTCCTCTAGCCATCTTGGTGCCCCCTTGCTGGATCCCTTCCAGCTGTTAACATTTCTCTTCTAGTGTGGGGCCCAGACGTGACATACTGCTTTAGATACAAGTGAGGGCTGGAGGAGAATCAAAAGGTTGCCTATACAGCCTCACTAATACAGTGTAGCATGTGTGATATTCAGTTTACAGATAAATGGCAAACTGCTGCTCTGTGTTCATCTTCCTCACAAATTTATACATCCCTGTTGTACTTCCCACAGCTGCCTCTTCTTCAGGTCAGAGAAGTCCCAGCTTACCTAGTTATTTCCCATATGGGATTCATTAACTACCAAGCCTACAGCTCACACTTTGTTTAACTTGCAGCCCTTTGAACATGACGAAAATTTTTAAAAAAGCTGAGGAAGGAAGGATGAAAAATAATTGCTTACAGGGGATCTTGGCAGAGGGGTTATTAAGGAATTTATCTGTGGGGGACTAAAGCTGGAAAGATGAAGAACAAGTTCTGATGGAGCATGTCAGTTCACTGTACATATGGTCCTGATGATTCCTGGCATGCAGGAATTTGCTTTTTTTATGGAAGGCAATCTATGTTACAATGGGCAAAATACTGGATATTACTCTAGCAAATATCTTTTTGCTCCAAAAAGAAGACAATTATATTCTCAAATGCTTTTGTTTGAACATCAAAAATACTAAGCTTGTTTGCTGAAGAGGAAATAAGTATACAGATTTTGTGGTTTTTTTCCGTTTATTTTCCTTTTCCACTTTGTCATTAAATTCTTCTTAAATGTCTTCTTACTTTTTCCTCATGAAGATATTCATAAAGGCATAGAAAAACAATTGTGGGAAGAATAAACATAGGCCTGTACCTGGTATTGATGATGTCGCCTCAAATTGTCAGCTGCACGTCTCTGAAAAACAGAAACAAATAAAAACAAAATGAATCCCTGTCTGGAGGTAAAATACTTAACCATAGAAAACAGCAGGCCTGTGCATTATACGGTATCTAGCAAGCTGAGAGAAAAGGTTTAAAATCTGTTGAAAAATGACAGTGTTTGAAAAAAGCCTATAATTTACTTTACAGAAAGGAGAAGGCTGCTGTGGGGAAAGCAAAGTGGGTTTTCTACATTTTTGTTAAAATGCTTTTATTCCTGCATCAGCATGGATGTGGTGGGGCAGCCAGGTCACAGGCTACAGAGCCCCAAGGTTAATGATCTGAGATAGAAGTGGAACAATGGATCATGTCATTCACTTGCACAGACTGAAGCATATTTTACTGAATTGAAAAAAGCTTGACTCATGTCAAGTTAGATTTTTCTTGGAGGTACACTGTGAAAGAACAGAAGTCAATGGACCTGAGTTACAGGAAGGGAAATTCTGTATGGAAAATCATCAACACAGTGGGGTTCATAAAGCCAGGGTGTTAGCATGACACTTGCTATGGCTCCTAATGTGTCATTTAAGATAAAGCTAACCAAAACCTGCACTATAAAACTGTATTAATGAGAAAGTTGCCCTTACTTCTCTGTTAAAAACACTTAGTCATAGAAAGGTGAAGAAAGAAACAGCTTTCAATACAGTTTGGTGTTGATAAGTAGGGAGGGTAATAGGCACAGTAACTCTGAACAGGAGCAGCAAAAAGAAGTGTATTAGGATGAAATAATAACCCAGGTTTCAAGCAGGTGTTGTATTAGATTATATACTGCCATATCTAAGGGCTGCCCACAAGAAGACAGGATGAAAAGGTCCACATTTTTTTTTCCTTGAATTCCTTTTGTCCCCAACTGCATAATGAGTAACATAACCCCATGCATAATTTTCCTTAACTGGTGAAAGAAACACAGCTTTAACTTACACTCTCATATCTGCTGCTGACAAGAAAATAATGTGTCTGACCACTGATTGTATTTCTACAAAACAGAACACTTGACACCACCTTAAAACAGAGTGAAAGGACATCCAAGGGACTTGTTAAAATTGACCTTAGTTGCATAGTAAGGCAGGCACAGCAAGTTTTGCTTTTTTTTTTTTAACTTGAAAGAAATTACGAACCTTTTCCCTGTACTTGGAGTCAGTTTATACTTCAGGGTTGATTTCTTATTTACAATTAATTTGAGGGATACAGTGGCTTTGTGGTTGGGCTATCAAAAAATACTAGAAAGGGGAAAATCATTATTTCCTAATCAATATGAAGGGCCACTGTGGGGGTAGGGCTTTGTACATGAGAATGTTATGGTTATTTATGGTTATGTTTATTTATTTTATGTAACGGTTTTTTATTTATTTATTTACTTGTTTTAATGGTTACATTTTCCCAGATTGTGTTTCTCCATCTATGCCTCCTCAAAGAGAAAATGGATATTTCTTGTGTTTAAGGAGAAACACAATGGGAGAGCTTGCCCATCACCAGGGCCAGAGTGGACAATGCAGCTGTGGGAAGGCTAATATCCTCTCAGCACCTGAATTTAGCTGGTTTTTAGAAAAAAATCTCAGCTTTCTTGCAGTTGACCACACGGTGGAGATGTTTCTTTCTGCTGAAGGAGTTCGTGGCTAAGAGAGCCCTCATCAACAGATCTGACTCACAGGGGAAGGGAAAAAACACTTTAGGGAATAATTGAAACACACTTCAGGTAAAGTGAAAAACTCCTAAGTAAAAAAAAAAAGCAAAAAAAAGCAAAAAAAAGTTGATTCTTGTCTTGTACAATACTTCCTGCAGCTGCTGTCTGTTCTGCTTTATTTTACATTGAAATGTGAAATAAATTCATAGGTTTAATTTTGTACCTGTAACAAGAACTACATAGATAACATTTATCTTTTTTTTTTTTTTTCTTTTGCAACCAAATCGATATCTCCCAGAAAAAGAGGCTGTGACTTTTCCATTTAATTTAATGCCAAACAAGTACAATTTGGGACAATTATGTGAAAAGATTTCTGTAATAATGTGCCAGAACAGTTCTATTGCACTTAATTGTTTTCAATCCATACCACCAAGAAGATGAAAGAAAATTAAATTAATGTATGTTTTCATGCACAGCTACATACCTACTCCCCTGGGAACTACACATAACCTATCACATTTATTATCATGAAATAGTTCTCTATTTCCCATTTAAATACTTAGGTTCCATCTCCAGTTCCTAATAATATTTTGTTTCATTTTGAAAGCAGAATGAGGCTTTGCCTAAATGCAACTGAAAACCACAGTATTGACTAGAAATAAAATGTCATTACATTCATATTATCCTTATTTAGCTCTCAGCTGGCCTGCTTTTCTCTACTTGGTTAGAGTCTAATTTATGGTTCAAAATTTGTTTCAAGTAATCATTATTCTACCTGCATGAAGAAGCTCAAAATTATGGTTGGCAAAGGGATGAAAGTTTAATTTGACTAAAAATAGCAACAGGATGGGAAAGAAGGGTATGCATGTTGAATGCAATAATGAAATTGAGTGGGATGCTTTTGTCACTTTCCAAAAGGGGGCACTAATATCCTTTAGGAAGCTTTCATAGTAGCTTCACTATTAGTGATAATTATTTTGGTCTTCTTGTTTATGACATACCTAGTAATTTGCACTGTTTGGAAAAAAAGATCTCTTTAGCAGTCAAAAATTAATTTAAATTGTATTACTTATTTTTATGTGTTTTATTTAAATTGTATATTTTATAATGCAGGAATACAAATCCAATGTCTGCATTTGTCCTTAAACTGTTTAGTTTAAGATCCAGAAAATTAGCTGTTGTCTGAAGTTGTGGGATATATTCTTCATCATGAATAGAAGCATCACCTTTAAAGGATTAGAATTTATGTGTGTTGACAGAGGCTTCTCCATGAAATAATTCTTGGCTATACAAGGAACACTCCAGATTATTGATTTCCACGCCAGATGGAAGGCATTATTTCTTTTCTCAGCTTTCAATAACATACATTACAGAGAAAATACAAAATGCTTATACTGACTTAGAAATTGCATCGTTTCCCACTGTGTGGAAAAAGAATAGGAGATGGGGAAAGGAGATTTTCTGTGACAAATGTTAATAAAATCATGTAGGTTGTTCGGGAAAATGGCATAAAAATCTGGAGAGCTTGAAAAGAGGTAAATATTTATCTAAATATCAGATGAAAAAAAAACCCCAAAAATCTACTGAAGCCATCTCTGGCAACACTTTCCATTTTCATTTCTGAAATACTTAAAAATATAGGTAAAACATTTTTTGGTGACTGATCAAACGTAAAGTAGAATGTAATTTGAGGAAAACAGTACCATTTGTTGTGGTAAGATTAGGATTCTTTCCCCAGATATATTTTTATTTCTGAAACAGTGATGGATTTGAGATGGACAACAGGATTTAGCCTTGACACACCCTTGCACTGCCTTGTGCAGTCAGGAAAACCCCTGCCTAATTAATAGAATTACATTACTAATCTGTCTTTTGCAAAGGTGAGCTAACAAAATTAATAGAACTGATATAGATATAGATAAAGATGATATAGACATATGTAAAAATCAGCACACAAGCATGCACTTATTTGAGATTTTTAAGTGCAGGAGGTAACTGATAATAGCTGAAGAAAATGCTGCATAGCTGGGATATGTCAAAATGACAGAATATAAAACTGTGCTGAACTCTGAATGGTAGAAGAGCTCTGTCTGATTCATAGCAGAGCTGAGATATTAGTAAAGTACATGTACCATCCTGTACCAGCTGAAGCTGTGTCTGGAGAAGCTGCCATCAGCATGGCTGGGCACTGTGTTGCTTTGGAGAAAAAGCCTCTCCTTTGAAAAGCCTCCACTTGACTTCACCACCCACTGCTTCAGCTGTCCCCCTACAACAAGGGACAGAAGAACCACAGAACTGACATTCAAGGAGAAGAAAATTAATTGGCTTTTTTCAGAGGCAGCTCACACCTCTACAGACCATGTTCTTGCCCATAACAGTTTTGTTATAAACTGCAATGTAGATGATCCTCACAAACAATCATGTCATACTTATTTTTACTGGCATTTCTCTTCTTCCTATGGGCCAGATATATCGTTTCACTAGAATGTGTGCTGTAAACTATCCTGACCCTGACCTCTTTCTGAACACATTCTGCCTGCATATACTGAACTCCCAAGTGTACACATATATAAATTTTACAGCGGATTCTTGACACATTTGATTTGATCCTTGACTCAGTCCTAGTTCATGATTTCTGGCTTTTCATTACTGAGGACTTTTTGCAGAGATCATGCATAATCTTTGCCAGCTCCCTTCTGTCTATCAACTATTTTGTATCCTCTAGCACTGACTCACTCTTTGGATGCACACTATTGCTTCTTCTACTGGAAAACACCACAGTACGTCACTGCTGATTAGTGCTTCCTAATAGGAAAGTTAACATTTAGAGATTTCAGAACAGAATGTTTTGAAATCTGAGTTCTGCCTTACAGACAATGTGGCATCCATCCATCCACATAGCCAACATAAGAAAAACATGTTATAGCATTTTTTTCCTATTCCAGTCCGGGTTGTAGTGAAGGAGACAGAGTTTATAATGCAGGGCTCAGTGAAAAGGAGTAGATCCCAACAAAGCTTATCTTGTATCTCAGAAACCAAAATTATTACAGGGGAGATACAAGTGAGCTGAAGTCATGTGAGATCCTTGAACAAAAGGCAGAGAAAACTCTTCATTAACTTTTGGTTTAAAGGGCATAGAGGTTCTAAATTGAATTTGTTATGTAGCTTGTTGGGGCGATTGAAAACGATCTAGGAAATCAAGGCTGAGCTATTGGTGATGGGAAGTTTGTCAAAACCAGAAAGAAGCACGCTCCCTCGGGACAACCTATGAGATCACCGTGGTGTACCATTTGTTGACAGATGATTTTAACTCTCAGGGAATTTCCATTTAACAGCACCTATCTGGTGGTTTGCATCTATCCTATGTGGAAATCAGAGCACAGAGTGCATTACTCGCTTTGGAGCTTGGGTGAATAACTGGGTCTGGAAATAGTAAAATGTTCCAAATTCCCATAACCCTTATCGAGCTTGTGTTATGCTGAGGAATCAGCTGAACAACTTTGTAGTTTTATGAGATGCCCTTATAGTGGACTGAATCTTTCTGGTCAGCTACAGCCACTCACTTTTTTCAGGCAGCTGAAAGTGTGGTTGCCATGATGGCTCTGCTGGTGAGCTCTCTGCTTCAGAGGGGTTTCAGCTCTAATTCCAACTAGGAATCTATTCTTCAGGGGAAAACAGTGATGAATATTGCCCTACTGTCCCTACACCCTTTAGGGATTCCACTTTCAAATAATTAAAAAAGGAATAATCAGCTAAAAATGTCCCACATCTCTTGCTCACTGATGTCCTCCACGCCCTAACAGCTCAGTAACCAGTGGTTCACATTCAAATCACAAGGACCCAGGTTCAGCTCCTTCTCTTCTGTTCTCCGAAAAGAGCACCTTAGCCCCTTCAGTATCTTAAAGATCTTGAGAAGGAAATTTCTGTTGTCATTTGTTTCAAGCTTGGGGTAAATAAATTAATGACCACTGGAGAACAGTAATAAATCTGGGGTCTCCTCAGCCCAAGATATTTGTTTTAAATGGCACCTGCTCCTTTCTTCAAACAGAAATTTTATCCTGAAGCTGAAAAGTCTTTCCCAACAAAAGCTTATTTGAAACAGAAATATATTAATTTAGAAGTTTGGTTTTTAAGAGATTTTGGGGGATTTTAACTTAAAAACAAAAAGAAAATTCTATTGGGAAAAATTCTCAAGCAGCTTGGTCCATAAGGCTCCCCACCCTTTGCCCCTGTGCTACACCAGTTTTCCCAAATCTAAGATGTGGGTTTCTTGAAGGTGGTGTTAATGTTCCCTTGCAGGAGGCAAGTGCAGAAAGTAGAGATGATCATTCTGAATCCCCTTTCTCATCATGCCATTCAGCATAGGGCTGGAAGTACCCCGTATCTTTCTTGATTATTCCACTTATCCAGGAATGAGTTTACTCCCAAATTGGAAGTTTGAGAGGGTAATAAAAAAGTAAAAAAAAATATTTCCTTATCCCAGATTGAAGGTCTGACAAGAAATATTGTCCTGAAGGTTTAGCTGGGATGTATAAGGGTATTCTGTATCTGTCTCAGTCAAACAGGAATATTGTGTTAATCAACCCTCTGCCATATACTGGCATCATACCATTAATTTTAATATCATTCTCTCAGTTTATACTAGCTAATCATCCCTACCAAATGTTTAACAAATGCCTAGAAGCATTGCCCACTCTCCCACACACAAGTACATCACTCTCTCTTGACTTTTTCTTTCTAACAACATCTCATAGTTTTGCCTTCTGTTGGTCTATGCATTTACTTTTTCACTTTCTATATTACACAGAGATGATTAACTCATACAATTATTCACCATTCATACTAGTTCATGGGTTTTTTAAATGTCTATATGAATCACTGTTAGTCTTTCTTAACTTTTTTCCTGTGTTTCTTTCAATTACTGGTTTGTTTCAGCATCAACCTCATGTTTATTAGCTTCTTTTCCTCACTGTTTCTTTCCTATATGTACAAATATGACAGCTAAGTGAAGCACTTTTGCTTTGACAATTTAGATACTTGCCAACAATATCAGTATATTGCAATAAGCCTGATTTGAAGCTCTCTACAAAGAGGACAAAATTGTGAATTAGTTTTATATTTCACTTTTCCTCTTTACCATATATCATGCATATATATGCATGCAAACTTGTCCTTTGAAGTATGTCCAGAGATTAAACTGCATTCCAGGATATGACAGCAGAATAGATAAGAAAAAACTCTTTACTTACTTATCAAGAAATGGGGAATAAATACAAAGAAAATGTTGATATAGTAATGGTCCATCAAAGAATTGTATCATACCCCCTGACTTCTTTGAAATATATGAAAGTTTTTTTTTTTTTTTTTTT
>VWZN01017370.1:98115-111106 GCA_013396955.1 Regulus satrapa | reverse complement strand
ACAGCACAAGGACTATACCTCTTTCTTTTCCCCTTACCCACATTTGACTCTCATACTCAGTGCTTGGCTATCTTAGTTCCTAAAAGACTTGAAACACTTATATTCATCAAATCACTATGGTATAGAGAAAATGCCATTGTCCATATCTTATCCCAAGTAGTCTTCTTTATACTAGAGCTGGCTTAATTCAGTCTAGTTACTGAGGTACTGACTTGCTCAAGGGAAATGAAGAAAACATAAACAGAGTGAATTAGTTGTTGGTGGGTTAGGATTTTGTCTGAGTATTTGCATTGAGAGTATAGAAAAACTGTCACTGACTAAGTAATCTCAAGCAGATGAAGTTAGCAGGGAAAGGTTCAAATCTGCTTTAACCACTGCAGCTACCAGAGAAAGTAAGTCGCTGATATTACACAGGCATCTGCTGAATCCAGGTGCAGAATTATTCTTGGTTGCCTTGTGTGTCTTTTCCCTTCTTTTTTTTTTTTTTTTCTAGAAATGTCACTGCTAATCAGCAGTATCAGAATATAGTATGATTTCAGAATGCGATTCTGAAATAGGTCTACCTTTAAATTCAAGAAAACAAGTCCAAGTAAATGCTGTTACCTTTCAAAATGTTTTATTAAAGGGGATCTTTTGGTAAGAACGCTTTTCTGGTAGAATCATTTAATTACATGTAGAGAGGCAGAGACAGAGAATATCCCATGATTAATATTTCATGCATGAGTCTCTGGTTCATGGTATTAAGTTATACCTGAACTGTGATACTTGGATTAGCAACCAACAATTCTGACACTGGCAGACAAGTATACACATTTCATTTCTTGTATTTTTTTATTTCCTTTAATCTTTTTTGCACTATCTGTAGATGAAGCAAAGGCATGGTTCATAATCTCTTAGTATAGGGATATGATGATGCTTTCTCTTCAAATACATTGACATGAATGAAAAAAGTAAACACCCTGTGCTACAATTATTCTCTAACTCATATGCACATTATTTGACATTTCAGACACTTTGTAAGACTGAGAAAAAGTCATGTGTATAGCAAAGAGGAGGACTATGGGCAAAATAAATCAGACAACTTACCCCTATGGTTCCAAAACTTTCGGGCTTTCTCCTAATTTTTTTCTTGCAAAGGTGTCTCCATAACCATTTGATCAGATACCACAAAGATTTTGGACTCGGTATGACGTTAAAGGGGGTGGGCAGAGTTCCTCCTTCTTCAAAGTAACTCATCCAGAGTTTTGTTCGAGCAAATTTCCACTCAATATCTGCATGATCCTGCACACAAGAAGCACATAATCAGCACAGATATTGCTGTAATTAAGGAGGCAAAATAAACCTCTATAAAAATCCAAGAAAACTAAAACTTGAACGTCCTTGATATACTAATGAACTGTCTTGTTAAAATACTGCCATCTTTTGGCAAAAGGTCTTTAATGCACAGCAAAGCTAAGCTGCTTTACCTCAGCAAGAAGTTCGTTATGTAGAGTATGTATCTACTTATAAGCACTTCTTTCAGTGTTACAAGCTGTTGAGTTATTGAAAGTCTCTCATAAAACAGAAAAGGTAATTACAATCAGAGAAATAACCACATTTCTGGAAGAAACACTTTGTTATAATAGCTGCTCAACAAAATTCCGCATAGTTCAGTCTAATTATGCTGCTCTGCAGCAGCTTCAACAAGTCAGTAAGGCTTATGCACTTTCTTAGAAATTAACAGTGCCCAAAGTTCACAAATAGGTTATCCAACAAATCATGAGGCTACTAAAACCATTGAGTCAAGTATATTTTTCCCCCTACTATTTCAGAATTCTGTGTCTTGGATAGTTTGTGGGGTGAGGTTTTTATTTTTATTTGAAATTTTATTTCTTTTGGAACCTATATAGTATTTTATAATTCTGAAAATGTTGGTTAAATGAAAGCTAAAGGACATTAAAAGATATCTAAATCCTGTCAGCTGAACAAGAAGTTTAAATCACTAATGTTAGATTTGGATAGTCAAGGACTTCAGCTACAGGTCTACGTAACAGAAGCAACAATTTAGAAGTTGTTGCAGGAAAATTATACAACCTATAGCCCAATTTTGGGTAGGTGGTACTATGTTGTGATATGATTCACTAGACTGTGATGACTAGAGTTACATAAACACAGGTGGTCAATTTTTCTTTTGTGGCAACACTTGTAATTTCCAGATTGAATAAAAGGGCATATTTTAAAATCTTGAGACTGTGAAGCTTTGTTTGCTTTCTGCATGATCATATTTGAATTTTCATATGATGAATCAGTGTTTATTTTTCTTAGCCTCCTTAATTGACAGTTTAGAAATAAAACTATGCCAATAGCTCTGGTAAGGATAAAGACAGTTTTCCTTAAGGGAGGAAACAGGACACTGTTGAATGAGAAGACATGGCCTTTTGTTTAAATAGCCAGTGTCCTTGGAACATGGGCATCCAGTTTCTGTTAACTGTATATCCATGTCAGGTTAAAAAAAACCAAACCAAACCAAACCAAACCAAACCAAACCAAACCAAACCAAACCAAACCAAACCAAACCAAACCAAACCAAACCAAACCAAACCAACAAAAAAAAAACCCAAACCAAAACAAAAAAACCCCAAAAAACCAGCAGCCTTTCAAATGCTAATAAACATAATGCATTAAAAATAAGCAGCAACAGAATCCTGGACAGTCTTTTTCTAAGAAGAGGTCCTGCACAGTGCAGTTTGGGCAGCATGGTAGCCCATGTCACTTGCCAGAAGCATCAGGACATCCTTCTTAACCCACAAGCTGTCTTCTTCATTAGGGTCACCTCTTCCCCATTTGGTGTTGTGGGGAAATTTCCCTCTACCTAATACAGCTTGGGTTTGGTTTCTTCGTCCTTCCAACACAGTGCAAAAGAACTAGAGTAAATTGCAATAGTTGTCCCAATGTCCTGTCTGTGAAATGTTTTACTGCCAGAAAAATTGAATGTAGGAACAGAGAGAGGGTATATATTATAAATGATCTAAAAATAAGGAACCACTTACAGCAATGAGTTGATAAGAGTTATTCATCATGGCTATTAGCATGTTGAGTAGAACAACCAGAGATATTACATTATAGGTACCAAACATGGTAGCCCCAACAAATTCAGTGAATTCATGCCTTGCTTTCACATTGGTCACATAGAGATTGATGAGTCCAAATATAGACCAGAATAATGACTGCAGCGTTTCAAATAACCTGAAAAACAAAACCCAGAAGGAATACCTGTATAATAACAACACATTAAGTTTTTCAGACTGTTCCGTTTCTCCCAAAACACACAGAATTCTTGACTTGACTAAGATGAATGACACTTATCACAATATAGCCAGCAGAGAGGGAATATCTTTCTAGTAAAACAATGGCCTAGTGTTTCAAATCTGGGCCTGCACATATACAATACAGAATCTATAAATCAGCCTGCAAGCAAATGGATTATTTTTTTTCAAATTTCAGAGAGATAAATATAGTTTTAGAGCTCTTATGTTGGACACCTTCAGCAACAGCAATGAACTTTAAAAAGGTAATCCTCTGCAGCTGGATATGTTGACATTTTTTTGCTGTTGTTCTGTGTTCAGCAACACCGACCATAAGAATGGTCCTGGTTAGACTGCTCCTTGAAAGTATGGAGAACATAAAGCATCACAGTCTACCATGACACCACCTTCTGACACTAGTACCAGTACTCCCTACTATTTTGCAGATGAAGATTGATTCCCTCAATGCTGAGCTTTGAAAATTTTCTGTGTGCTTTTCTGTTCACATCACATAAAGTTTAGACCTGCATGGGTGTTATTAATATACAACATAAATATGCTGTGCCTGAGAAAAGTTACTTGATTAAAAAGATATAAAGGCTGCTATTTTTATAAAATTATTTCCTCTAAGAAGGAAGCTATTGATAATAAATAATTTTTTTTAAAAGCGTAGATGCAGAGAAGTTAATAGGGAATGGACATTTATACCAGTAATTTGATTCAGTTGGAAGGTGAAAGATAAGTGAATTTGTTAATTTGGGAGTGTTTTGGTAATATAGATGAACTAAAAACTGTAATGGAGTCAAATGGATTTTAAAGTGAAAGAAAAAGAAACTGTTTATAACAGAAATTAGAAGTTTGATTGTGCAGAGTAGAGTCATAAAAATCTTGGACCACATTTTTCTTACAGACTATCACATTTTCTAGGAATCTTTATGTGTTAGAACATTAGACTTATTTAATGTTCACAGGTATACATGGAAGAAATGCAGAGTGACATTTCTTGATGAGCAAGGTCTGAAATTTTGACTATGCAAGATCTGCAATGGTTATATGCAACATCTAATCTCAATTATCTTCCTCTTATCTCTATTTTACCTTCTATCTTTCCAGATATCTTTAATTGTATATACTTCACTGTGGTATGAGGTAAACATTTTAAGAGTGATGAAATGCTAATATTCTTTTTTTAATATTAGGATAATATTAGATGTGTTTGTCAGGACACCACTGTAATATCAACAGAAAATGGAGGTTCTTTTCTTAAACATCTTAAGCATATAAGTGATTAAAATATTGGGGAGAGGAAGGATAGAAATAAATAGCTACTTACGTTGAAAATGCATTATTCTGCTTTTCACATCGTATTCCTTTGCAGTTGCCAGGTTCATTTGTCTCATAGTAGAAGTACAGCTGGTTTAATCCATTTGCAAAAGCTAGCAGCACAAGGCAGTATATGAAGAGAAATTTCAAAATGTCCAGCAACATTCTTCCTAGAGATATCTGCAGAGGTCCCAGGTGAGAATTTGCAGTGAATAATGAGATCAAGCGCAGGGAGCTAAAGATGTTTGCAATTGCAAACAGGGCCTCAGCCACCAGGGTTGGATGCCACATGTCCCAGCTCTCCCGTGGAACTAACCCACTATACTGAAAACAAGCAGAAGGGAAGAAATTACTCTTTTATTCTGATGCATAAACAAGCATCAGAAGTCAGTTTCTTTATAAGCTGTTCAATTAATTTGCAGATATCACAATACATTTTCACAGTAGCAAAAAATTTCACAGTTAAAAAATTCTGACACTGCAAAAGGAATAGTTTTGAGCACATTGCTTTTTAGAATTATAGAAATTTCCAGCTGTACAATCAGGTAATTTTTTTTTTTTTTTAAGAAAAGTGCAGGGCTGCCAGTGATGGATAGAAACCCACAAAAACTCTGGCAAGTAGGAAGAAAACATTCAATCACCAAGTAAGTGTAACACTTAATGACTTATACTGGACCAATGATGAAAAAGATGTTTATTAATGAACCATGGCAAACTGTTTATGTGTCTCATTATGAAAGAGTCTGACCCTTGAAACTGTGACTTATGTTTCAGCTCTAGAAAAAAAAAAAAAAAAAAAAAGATGAAATACATTTGAACTGAGGCTTAACTACTGTGACAGACTCATTATTATTTATTTGGTCTCATTAATCTGTTTTGTAGAACATATCAAAGGAGATAATCTGTGCTAGGAAGCCCTCTAAAAATGAGATAATATATTATAAAGCAGATTTCAAAGAGGGGTTATGGTGTCATCTGTATTTACCTATTCCAGACCACACAGATGTATACTTGCAGAGCTGCTGGGCATGTCCTGAGCAGTAAGGAAATGGACTTCATGTGTCATTTGGACCAGATGACACAACATAAACAGGCATCACAGCATTTCATCACACTTGCCTTACAAAGAAGGTGATCACTCTCAGAGTGGTTCAGGAACACCTGAGTAACTTGAACATATGTTAAGTCTGTAGGACCTGATCACTCAGAATCCTAAAGAAACTGGCAGATGTAGTTTTCAAGTCATTCTCCATCATATTTGAAGTCCTGTCAGTCAGGTGAAGTCCTCAGAGATGGGAAAGAGGGAAACATTTTTAAGAAGGGGAGAAATTAAAACCTTGGGAACAACCAACCTGTAAGCCTCCTCTCTGTGCCTGGGAAGGCCATGGAACAGATCCTACTAGAAGCTGTGCTAAGACACATGGAGAACACGGAGGAAATTTGAAGCACCAACAAGACTTCACCAAGGGAAAGTCCTTCCTGACCAACCTAGTGACAGAATGACTACATCAGTGGACAAGGAAAGGGTTGTAGGTGTCATCTGTCTGGACTTGTGTAATGCTTTTGACATGGTCCCTTGAAATATCCTTCTCTCTAAATTGGTGAGAGATAGATTTGATAGGTAGACTATTTGGTGGATAAAGAACTGGCTGAATGAGTGCATCTACAGAGAAATGATCAACAGTTTGATGTCCAAATGGACATCAGTAACAAGTAGCATCCCTCAGGGATCTGTACAGAGACTGGGATTGTTTAACATCTTCATTAATGTCACAGACAGAGGGATTGAGTGTGCACTCAACATGTTTACAGATGACTCCTAGCTGAGTGGTGTGGTTGGCATGCCTGAAGGACAGGATGCCATCCAAAGGGACCAGGACAAGCTCAAGAAGTGGCCTGATGGAAACACCATAGGGTTTAACAAGACCAAGTGCAAGGCACTGCACCTGGGTCAGGACAGTTCCCTGTATCAAGACAGTCAGTGGAATGAAGGGATTGTGAGGAGATGGAGTTGAAGTACTGGTAGACAGGTGCTCACAGTCCAGAAAGCCAACCAGCCAACCATGTCCTGGGCTGTACATTAAGTGTGGCCAGAAGGCCAAGGGAAGGATTTCATTCCCTCTACTCCACCCCAAGTGCTGTATCCAGCGAAAATGGTCACAAAGCTGGAGTACCTCTCTTCTGAGAAAAGGCTGAGAGGGTTGGGACTGTTCAGTATGGAGAAAAGGTAACTTTGGGGAGATTTTGTAGCCTTCCAGTACCTGAAAAGGCCTCATAGCAAAGATGGAACTAAGACTTCTTACTAGGGCCTATAGCAATAGCAATGAGCTAATGGTTCTAAACTGAAAAAGGATAAATTTGGACTAGATATAAGGAAAATATTTTTTATGATGAGAGTGATGAAACACTGCAACAGGTTTTCCAGAGAGGTGGTAGATAACCCATTCCTGGATTCATTCAAGGTCAGGCTGGATAAGGCTCTGAGCAGCCTGATCTAGTAGAAAATGTCCATGCTTATTGTAGAGGCACTGGACTACATGACCTTTAAAGGTCAATGTACACCATGCCAACCCATACCATCCTATGATTGTGTGATTCTACTGTCCAAACTATGAAAGGGAATTGAACATTGTTTTGGACACTAACAGTTGGCACAGGCCCTACACCACTGTTTCTCTAATCACCTAGTAGTGCATGTGAAACTGTGCCTGACAGCAATCCCAAGCACAATTCCATTTACTCATATACTAGCAGCCATTTGGGGAGTAAAACCGTTAAAACTGTAAAACAGCCCATTAAAGAATCAAGAATTACCCAGTCTTATGTTTTGTTCATCTGTGATATTTGTTCTCTACAAAGCAGTGAATTGAATCTAGACCTGCTGGAATCAGAGATCAGTACTCTCTTCATTAGACTGTCCTCTCCCTAATGATTATGCTCATCTCATCCATTATTGCTCTTTAATCCAGTTCTGATTGATTCAAGATCACTCATGAAAAACAGACAGTATAAAACAGAACTTATTTACTGGAGACAACACCTAAGAAGAGATAAAACAAGAAGAAAAAGCAGAAGAAAATATTTTCAGTGTTATTCAGAAGAGAGAGCTGCAAACTGCTCAGCATGATTCCTACAATGTCTTTCTTTGAATAGTATTTTACAGCACATTACTGCAATTTCTCATGGCATTTTAAAACCCTCACAGCTGAAAACTTGCACCTATTAAATAACTAGGAATAACTGTCTGTACAAGGAAAGATTGGTACTGAACAGTGCAGTAGGTACTCAGAAAAGGGAAAAGTACACAAGGTGTTTCAGGGCAATAAAGTAATGGAGAAATGTAATGAATATATATGAAACTGGGAAGAGATGGAGTTTTTGGTAGAAAATCAAAAGCATCAAACTGCAGACATATTTTAGGTGAGGGCAAGTAGTGGCAGATTCCAGAGATGTTACAGATGTAGGGGAGTTGGGAGAAATCTAAGGAAATACCTGCCCTTCTGAGAAAGACATGGAACAACAGGACACTGAATAAGTACAACACATGATATACCAAGATAACAAGAATCAAGTTATAACAGGTCAGGTGTGGGTAGCCATATCTGCACTCTGCCACCTACTTTTACAGTTATCAAAGAGAAATGAGAACTTCTAGAGTAGTGAGAAGGCAAATATCCCACATAGGTGAGCTGCTATTTAAGTTTCTCATTTTCTCCTCATTGATTGTTGGAGAAGGGGATAGACTGTCTTACAGCTGTAGTTTGGCAAGATGCATCCAGTGTCACATTTTCTAGAAGAAACGGTGTTAAGCAGAAAGATGAGGAAAAAAGGGCTTTGTCTATGATTTCCTGGATATCAACACAAAATTGATTTGTTTAAACATTCAGAAAAGACCAAATGACCTTTTATTTGTAAAAGAGAAATCAAAGGCACAACTGTGATATTTCAGCATAACTGACTCTTCCTTTTTTGGGCCCAAGTGCTTCCTCCATGTTTGGATAGAATTCAAGAGGTGTCACGGTCATAAGCAGAGAGTGATGGCTGTTATTTTAGTGTTGAAGAAACATAATTTAAGAGACTGTAAGTACTTGGCAGAAAAAAAGTGAGAAAGGTGAAGGCCTGAGAGATAAGTTTGGAAATTGTCTGTGAAATAAACTAACTGCAAGAAGACAGCAAATAATATACAGAAAATAGTGTAAGAGGTCTTTAACAACAAACGCCTTTTGATTCTACTAACTAGAGCACAGGATACTGAAAAGGAATCTAGAAATATTAAAGAAAAACCTAGAGAAGAATTCAGCTTTCACATGAGAAGGAAGGTACAGAAGAGCAGCAAAAAGACTAGGTATACTAAAACCAGGAACAGCGAAAAAGAAAAAAATATGTATCTTAGAGCCAAGCCATGGAGAGCTGAACTCACTCATGTTTGTTGAAGTCCTTCTGTTCTGCATAGGATAAATAAATTAATATTGTTTTAGGGAGTGGAAAATGGTAAGAGAAAACATAGTGACACTGATTTGCTATAAATCACAATATGATACTCTGCAGTCCTCTATTTGGTGACCATGATGAATTTCTGTCCCCCCTTGATATAAAAACACAACTTTTTGACATGTTAAAAAGCCAACTACCACCTAATTTGATTAAATAACACCTATTACTGTCTCAGTAGTCGAAGGAAATTTACATGGCACATCAATGGAAAATTAGGAAGAGCAGAAAACAAATTGAGCAGCATATAAATAGAAGAGTTTCAAGGCCAATATATGATGCTTTTGCAATGTCTGCCAGGGAATAAAATATAATAATTGTTGATCCTTTATAAAAAAAAAAGTTAAAATGCAAATTCAATATCTGAAACATTTGCAAGAAAACAAAAACCTGAGTGATCACTGTTTTCCCATTAAAACAAAACATTTTTTAAAAATGAACTCTTGATCTCCTGGAAGCACCATGAGAGATCAAACAGATATGTAGATCAGGCTACCTGAATGTTTAATGGGCTGTTGGACCTCAGTCTAACTTGACCCCCTTGTTTCTGGTCACAAAGACACAAGCTAAATAATATCCATTTCAGGAAACCTTTCCTGAAAAGTCATATGTAAATGTGAACTCTTCCTATTTTAAACTGCATGTGTCGATCTTTGCATTCGTTATGTGGAATTTTAAAGCAGCTATAGGAAGGGGGCAGAGGGATGGCCTAGCAGAGCTTTAAAATGGTAATTACACCGAGGAGTTGAATTCATAATTTCTCAGGGGTGGAGAGGTGTTAATTCTCCTACATAAATAGACATTTAGTCTGTGAATCTGGTAAAATATCAATCAAAACCATTTTACTATGCAAACATGTAAGATGTTAGCTTCTGCAGAACTGGTGGCAGTAGAGATACATAATCTTATTTACTACTGAACAAAGTAGACTTGACACAGTGATCATTAAGCTAGTAAATGCTGAGACAATGTACTTTAGCTCCTTTTCAGAGTTCTTGTCCTGAATAGGAATTTGCTTCCCTACTAGATCTTCATGTCAATGGCTAAGGCATGTTATGAGCAATACGAAATTGTGTGAGATTTCTAGCAGAACTGGAAACAAGCAGCACTAGGTCTAATGCTCAGGTTTAACAAGCATTTAAGATAAAGCAAGCAGATTCTGCACACATTATGGCACTGCACTTAACTTTACACATCAGAACAAGGTAAATTTTATTCAAAAAACATAGAATGAACCATTTATTCTTAATGCATAATGATTTCTACCTAAAACCCTCCATAAAAACAGATATGCTGCTTAACATCTGTAATCTTGCACTTGAAAAAAATTGTGACAGTGTACTATATGTTATGATATTTTTATGGAGGAGAGAGCATTTTCAGTCGATATACTGGATAATTTAGGAATACCTAACATGTTGATACAGAGACAAAAATCCATAGGCAATCAAAAATTATAAGATGTCCTTTTTTTATCTGAATACCGGAAATGAAACCATAACTTTGACTTATCTTAGCAGTTCTCTTATCCTGAAATTACACACTTGGGGAATTTGACATTACTACATCAGTTTGAGATAATATCCATCTACTTAACTACGCATCAGTCAGAGATTCTTAAACGGGACAAAACCACTACATTTTACTCTGGGAATATTTATCACACAGGAGAGCAACATGGGGACACTAATAATTTTATTCAAGGGAGTTGGTTAAAATGTTTTCTTAGGTGGCTAGAAATGATCCATAGAAGATAGAATACATGTAAGAACTGACCTTTTATATTTGATTCAATAAAGAGAGAACAGCTGTAACTTAGAACGATCTGACTCACAATGCTGAAGGGAACAAAATTAAAGTTTTACATTAAAACATACTGATTACATTTGGCATCCTCTCAATCTCATCTGGCATAGTGGCAAGGAACTCTACTGCAGGCATTTGAAGGAATGTGGCAGGGTACTACATCACACTTGTATTCCTCTGTTCATTACTTCATCATGTGCTTCAGTTGACTAGCACAGCTTTTTTAAGCACTGTATTCATTATAATTAACATGTAAGCACTTATTTGAAGAGTAAAGGATGTACATTATCCCAGATACTGTCACCCTGGAATCCGATTACTGTAAGCAGAAGCCATTTGGGAGATGAAAGGATAATAATGTCTTATAATTAATATTATTCTGAAGTGAATAATTGGCCATCTCCAATGCTTTGGAAACATCTATTTTAAATGAACTGTGTGCTTTGTTACAAGGGACAGTGAAATTACTATTTATTTTCTAGTCACTTTATGATAAGGTATCTTTGTGTGTAAAAAGGCATTTCATTAGCTTTTAAATGACAATTCACCACTCTTTGGAGCACCTTCTTCTTTCAGGCTTCAAATTTCTTTGAGTGAGAAGACATCCAAAGGTTTGCAGCCAGAGACTCAGCATGTCAGAAACCTTTTGTTAAAGAAGGCTGATGTGTCAACACATCCCAGGTCTTTGTTCAACCCTGCTCCTGACTGGCTGACACAAGGACCTTTGTGAACAGACACAAGATTATATAAATTAGAGTTCTGAAGTTCCTCTATGCCTTTGGCAGGGCTGCAGCAAGGACAGCTGCTGTTTGGGGAGAGGAAGTCATAACTGGCTACTTGATGGCTCTCTCCTTGTCCCACTCAAAAGTCTCTTGGCAGATGAGGGACTCTCCTTCCATGCACAGAGAGTAGTACTCTTACAATTATAAATTATTGCTGACGGCAGGGAAATTGAAAAAGCTGAAGTACAATGCTAATTCCAGTGGCTAGTAAAAATGGGCTTATCTTTGTTTGAATGTGATAAGAACTATGACAAATGCTAAAAAATGCTTTATTTTCATATGTTGTTTCCTTGCACTTGAGACCATTTTTTTCCCTCAAAATATATTATTTTATGAGGAATTTCTATCATACTATGTATTCATGTGGAATACATATAAAATGTTCACACAACATGCTCTATGCCTTTGGAAAGAAGGGCTGATCTGCTGGAAGATACTTAAATCCATGGAAATATTAGACTATTCACAACAAGTCTATGAAAATAATGCAAAAATTAGTATACTCAGCCTCAAGTGACTGTTTTATCCCCTTCAGTTTTACTTTTTCATGTTGCACTTAATAAAAAAAATCAAAAGTAATTAAAATCTTGCTTTTTGGTTCCCCCCACCAATTGGTGATACTGGTACATATTTTGCCAGTAGATCTATCTGAAATTGTGTAAATTTGCCTTAGGGGCAATAATTTCTCACTTAAAAAAAAAAAAAAAAATCAAAGATTAACATAAAATACAAACATTGAAAAATATTACAGGTCATTTTAATTTCTCAAGAAATTAACAATATGATAGTTCAGGACAAAATAAGAATGGGTCAGGAAGAAAAAAAGCATAAAACCCAATATTTTGTTTGCTCATGTGCTTGTCTACTTTCCTGTAATTGCTGCAGAAGATTCACACAGCACATCACACATCTCTTGCATTGCTAGGCCTTAGGACCTCCAAACACAGAGGAACGACTGAAGAAGCCTCATTTAATTTATCTTAAAAATGTTGCTGATATTTTTTTTTACTGTTTACCTTTGAAAATGCGACAATTTTCAAGGAGATTGTTGCCAAGTACAAGGAGTTCATTACAAAATCCATGAGGTTCCACCAATCATGAATGTAGTCCTGTAGTCCACCATCCCACATCTGTTTAATTTCACCCCAGATAAAACCTGTAAATAGAACATAATTTGTTAGGCATGAATACTAAATTTTAAAAGGTTGTGACTATTCTAGACACTTGACTCATGAGGGATTGATACTCCTTACATCAAATGTAAAAGAAAGGTGGGTAAATGCTCTATGTTACACATCCAGATAT
>VWZN01017370.1:4804-94465 GCA_013396955.1 Regulus satrapa | reverse complement strand
TTTTTTGTACATCCAGTGATCAGAGAAGAATTATCTCTGTGACCTTGTACACTTTTCTACTTGAAAGATTTATGGATAGTTGGATACTACCTGATTGTATTATGCAGGGAGGCTTTAGGGCATTCCCAAACATGACCTGACATGATAGAAGAGAAGACATGCAGTGACAAGACTGTCTAACACAGGCACTGCTACAGGTAGGAAAGAGATACAGAGTCCAGGCACTGCCTGATTATTAATGTGCCAAAGCAGCAACATTACTGGAAATTGACAGAGCTCATGTCAGAGCTACACATTTAGAAGCAAGAAAGCTGACATCTCAACAAAACAGAGGGGATACTGCCAGCCTGCACACAGGTATTGGGGAAAAACTGCTAAGAGAAGACAGCCAAAGACAGGGAGTAAATCTAAAACCAAGAGCCTTTTAGACAGTCAGGCTGGGGACAAGTTGCTTGCCCAAAGCCCTCTTTAGCTTCTGGGAGAAAACCAGAATCTCCAAGGCAATAATCCTGTCATCTGCAGGTGGGTCAATTTTCCCACTGGCTGAAAAGAGAGCCATGAAAGACCAGGTTTAATTAAAACAGATGTCTAATTTCCAGATGCCTGCATTTAGCTGAAATAATTCCACTCAGAGCAGATTTCACTATTTTAGCTGGATATTCTTTGCACTATTCTGTTTGTCTCTTTGCTCCAACTGTGTCTTTCCTATCTCTTCACACCAGCCAGATTTAACACCTGCCTCTTAGACCCTCACCTATCCATTTCATGCTGTTATCACTTATTGCCACTTACAAGAAAATTAGCAACATTATGCAGCTCTTCCACCTCATTAATCAAGGACTTAAATTAAAAAGTTGAGGGTAAGACTTTCAAATACTTGCTGCATTGTTTACAAGCACATATTGTAGGAGTAAAAGAGAAATAACAGCATGGATATTTTGAAACAGCTTGAGATGACAGAGACAGATTTCATTAAATGCCCATGGCTTTAATGGGATGAAATAAATTCAGGGCAGGAATCCCACAGACCACATGGGGCCCTGAAAATGACAGACACCATGGAGAGGTTTTGTAAAGCATTGTGAATTATTATACGTGCAAGCTCATCATCTGCAACCATTTGACTTAAGTCCAGTTTGCCTGAACCAAGAAAAGAACTAAAACTGATCAGATAAAATGACTTTAGAGAAATAAAATAAATTTGTGAGCTAAATAGTTTTTGGCAGCAAAAATTTATGAATATTGATGAAAAAAGTTGTTTCTTCTAAAATAAACCCTACATATCGTAAAATAAGTTTTATTCAAAGCAACAAAATGAAAATACATCTTGAAAAAACAAAAAGTGTTGAAATAAAAATGTTCTTAGAAAAATAACAGCTTTCATTAAAATTCTCATAACACTTTGAAAAAAACCTTAAGAATTTAGTAATAGATATCACGTACTGCATATGATTATGCAGATGCATAATTAGGTAGATGCATCAATAAATATACACTGATATGATTAGCTTTTATTTTAGATATTTATCTATAGAGTTTTATTTTGAAACTGTATTTCCAGACTTGAAATATTTGGATATCAGATAGTGAAATGTCTTTTCAAAAAAGTGACCTGCTTTTTTTCATAAATTAAGACTTTGATGGCAAACCTTGAAACTTTGAGCAAGGCAGCAGCTCAATACTGTTACAAAAATTCTCTTTTCCTTTGGATAAAACCTTGGGATGAACTCAGTATGTTTTAGTGCTGGCAAGCAACTTTCAGTTAGAAAACATCTTGGATTTATCCTGTTTGATCCTTTATAGCTACCTAGAGCTGTGATTTTATTCTTAAGGAACGTATCTCTTAGTATCACACAAAAGAAACAAGAAAGAAATAACTTCCTTCTAAATTCCATTCAAAGGTGTTTTAGGTTCTGTGGAAAAAAACTTAGACACAGCCTATCTAAACTCCTATGTTGTACTGAAACTTGAGCAACTGCAAAAACAGTTTTCCAGCAATTGTGGAAATTCACAAATATTTATGCCATATCTACAACACTGCCTTTTGTTGTTTATAATTATAGTTATGGTTAAAGTCTCACTGTGAACAATAACATCAAAATTTTTTCAGAGAGAGATATGAAAGGCAATATCCAGAACTATGTTTGGTCTCAAAAAGTTTTGTGGATCTCTTGCTAATTTTGGCCCTACCTTTCCCACAAAAGGTTGGTTGCTCTGTGCTATTTTCGTTCCTTACCATTAAGTGATGGGAAGCAAGAGGTTCCTCAGGGTCAATCTCTGCATGCCAAGATCAACAACACAGACTTTCAGCATGTTTCTTGGAGAACATATTTTTGCTGGGCTGTGAAACCATTTAACTGACAAACTCAACTTTGCTCTGCTATGTAATGCAAAGTTTTTCACAGATACAAGAAGTGAGAGAAGCTGCTAATGATCAGTGAAGCAAGGGAAAGTTCTTCCAGGAAATTAACTGAGTACTGATAAAACTTGATAAAGCTCTTCTGTTTTACACCTGGGCTGATGAACTGATCTCTGCTGAAGGTATATGAAGGTAACAAGAGGCATCCTGGCATGATTCAGGGGCTTCAATTCTCTGAGGCATATTTTGTTGATAGTGTACAATATTTCAAGAGAACATACACAAAATCAAATACCTTTGGCTTTCCCATGTGTAAATGACTGTTTGTGAGGGGAAAAACAGTGCACAGTGTCTGGTCAGGCAAAGAAGTGGGAATGACATGGCCAGTGGCATAATTAAAAGTACTTTCCATGGAAAAAGTCACCTGCCTTTACTTTTTTATTGCAAGAGAAACCAAACAACCTTTTTTGCCTCTATTTTGGAAATAACAAGACCACTCCAGATAAAATCTTAAAATACAAAAGGCCACATATCAGCCAACATTACCAACAACCAAAGAATAAAATAAAATAATCTATATAAAAGGTATGTACCTTAAATACTTACAACTTCAGTTACAGTCAAGTAAAAGGCCCTAATTTACCAAGATACAGGCAGTCTGGAGAAGAAGTGGCTCTCCTGATGTTTAAATAAATTTCATTACTGAGTCCAGTTTTGGAATATGTAGTAAAGAAGAGATATTAACTGGCTGAAGTAAACCTAATGGAAGGCCATCAAGCTAAATGGGGTCTGGATCACATGATGTACAAGAAGAGGTGAAGTGAGCTAATTTTGTTCAGGCTAAAGAAGGGAGGTTAATAGTTTCAAAGCTCAGTTGGTTAGAGTATGGTACTAATACCACCAAGGTTGTAAGTTTGATTCCTGTATGGGCCATTCACTTAAGAGATGGTCCTTGTGGGTCCCTTCCAACTCAGAATGTTCTGTGATTCTGCATTGCTGCTGTCATTCACTAAGGAAATTACTAGTTCTGAAGAGTAGAGCCAGACCTGTACTAGTGGTTCACATTGGAAGGACAAGAGATAATGGCTGCATGTTGTGGCATGGGATATTGTCACTAGTATCAGGAAAGAAGTTTACCAGGTGCTAGACACAGGCACCGTGAAAGGCTGTGAAATATTTGTCCCTGGGGAAATGAAAGATTCGACTGCACAGGAACCTGAAAAATGTGACTGGTCTTTGCAGTCAGCCTGTGTTGAGCAGTAGTTTGAATTTAATGGCCTTTTGTGGTCATTATGTGCATTATCCTTCCTTAAACAAAGTGTTCCTGCTTTGTCTGGGGTTGTTTTTCTGCTCTGTGCTATATATGTCACTACTGGTTAGTACTGCTTCATCCTGCCAGCCATATTACCCTCTATATGTGCTCCCTGAAATATGTCAGTTCATACTAAATGTTTAATTTTTTACACAACACTTTCTTGACCTAATTTAGAAGATGATGCACACTGTACTTGTCCCCTCTATGATCAGTTATTCTGAAGTGTCTTGCTGTGCCATCAGTTTGGATGTACACTGTGCTAAGGACTGACAAGACTGTACATTCCCATACATCCCACCAGCAGTTTCTTAACCACAAATGTTTGCAATTTTGCACAGTTCCCAAACATCCACATTCTCTATAGATTCATGTATTCCAATAGTATAAACCACTCTGACAGAAAGGATATGGAACACATTGTTCAAGAGATCCAGAAAGGCTGTACTCCTGCTCCAGGCAGGCTTTTGAACAATGCAATTTAAATGAACAATTAAATACGACCATAAAAGAGCAAAAAACTCATCAAAAGAAATTGCCTAAAAAATATCCTTTGCTGCAGCCACCCTGAAAAAAATGGTAGGGAGCTTTTTAACCACAACTATTGAGCACTAAATTTTTCTGGTTGATGCCTTTCTCCTCGGAATTCCATAAATGTCCACTGTGGGGACACTTAGTACAGTTACTGCTCAGTTTGAGGCCATGGTTTAGGGCAGAAGAATAGCTATGACAAACATACAGGGATCAACATGATCTCTACATGAGCTTCAGTCAAGGCACACAGAGAGTGGAGTGGGGTCTTATTTGATTTCCCCTCTAAATCACTGCTATCATGCTCAGAGGACACTCAGCAACTGGATGGAGAATATTGTGATAGGAGAAGCTGTTCTTTCTTGCTTTGTTTTTTTTTTCCCCCAAGATGATATTCTTGATTTTCCTGTTAATTTTTCAATGGTGATGGTTTCTCAAGTATAGTGAACAGGCCCATGTTTCTGTAGTGTGAAGCAACAGCTATTGATAAGATGACAATTAATTTTCCTTATGAGCCAAAGCGTGTTTCTTATTAGTTTAAGTGCAAGGACAGGAGATTTTGACTATTCTTACTGAGGAATTTTTCCACAACGACTTCTGACAGCCTTTTAACACTATCTTACTGTTCCACAGATAATCACCACATACTGGAGCACCACTAGTGTAATCATCTAATCATGCAAAAGACAAAATTAATGCAGAAGTCTCCTCAAGAGACTTTTAAAAGGCAAAGTCGATAGTCTCCATGGAAATGTAGTCCAATACAAGTTTTTCCTCTGAGCCTCCTACTCTAGTGATGTTTTTAATATGTGCTAATTATGCACATTCACCTTCTATTACATAGTAATTGGCAAATGCTAATTACTATTTGCTCACTGGAGAGCTTAGGTCACTATGGACAGTCTTCAAACTTCTGAAGTTGCATGAAATATTTCTGTCCTGAAGTTCATGTCAATGAGAAACCTGCAACAGTGAGCTCTTTTTCCTCTCTGAATTTTAAGAAATAGTATTAAAATGCAAACTACATCCAGAGGTACTTGAATTAGAAAAAAACCCCAAAACATTTCTATTGTTTAAAATATTAATACTTTTGACATGTAGTTGCTGCTTCAGGATATCCTTTCCCAAGGAAATATTTACTTGCTCATGTTGCAGGTTTCAGAGAACTATAACCTTAGAGCCACACCAGTTTTGACTCAAATAACAAATTTTTTTATTGATATCCAGAAAATGCAAAAGTATCTTTATCTCAGATATAGTCTCCCCTGGAAAGTGCTTCATTTACTCCTTTTAAGGATACTGCATAACTTTATGGTTTGAAAAGATGAGGCAACAGACTAAATTGCTTCTTGGAAACAAACCTTAGCTTATTGATAAGGACTTAGGAAAATTTAAAGTTTATTACAAGGTGACTAGACTACAGTTTCTATGTATGTTAATAGGAAAAGAGTAGGGTTTGGCTGAGATTCATTCCTTTAGACAAACAACCACCACCACCAAAAAGCACCGAAGAAAGCCACCAAACAAAAATCCAAACTAAAAGTTTTGAATTGCCTTTACCAGAAACTAGCTCTTGCCCTTCTCAAATTGTGCCTCTTTATTTCAGCTCTATTAAAAGACAGGTTAATGACAAAATCCACTTCGGCATGTCAAGGTCTACGTGTCAGCTATGCCTTTGTTCTTATTACCCTTTAGCCTTAGAATACAGTGAAAGCTGAATAGATACTGACCACCTGCTATTTTGGAAGGCCAGCCAGAAAAGATACTAATATCTCCTCTGGGCATGGCCAACACAGAAGAGCCTCCTGCTCCTCCTCAGCATTGTAGCATTTATTTCTAAGGAGGTAATGCATACAGGTAGTTTTTTATATTTGTTTCTCATTTTTTGATGGTAAGACTGGGAAAATCACCCGGACAAAATTTTTCTTTTAATATTTAAATGTGAAACTTGTTTACAGAACTTAGTCTGACTTGTCTGTAAGAAATACCAGTCTAGACAACCTCCCAGACAGAACAAATTCTTTGCAATAATCTTTGATTTTGGGGGAAATCCCAAAATAGCAGTTCACCTGTGGAAGGCAGGTCCTTTTGAGAGGTGCCAGACAAATAAGTTGTGCACACTTGTTTTTCTAAGTGAAAAGCAGATGCACGCTGCTACTGCCTACTGCTTCCCACAGTGCTCTACCAAGGTACATACAGAGGAAAAGCCACGGAATTATTGTCCTCCAGAATATCAGACACAGCCAATTAGTGTATTAAAAATTCAATACTGCGTAGTAAATTTTATGGGATCACTGGGGCCAAAAGCCTTGACAGATACATTGCTCTAAAGAAACCCACATGGTTGAGAACAATGGAAGATACACAGTATAGTAATTAGAAGCTCTGGGAGAAGTAATGGTATTGAAATCCCATCAGAATTTCAGAAATTTTTGTGCAGGTACCTGTCTATGTGATGATAATTTTAATGAATATATCAAACCTAAATTCTTGCAGTCAAGACTAATAAGTCCCTCCTTCTATAATTTTATTTTAGACAAATTGGCCCTGGTCCAACTTGTGTTGATTCTTAAAATAAGGAAAAGGGAAGAGACCACAGCCCATCTGGTAGGGTAGGCAGGCAAAGGTAGGGAGCACCTGGGATAGCACCAGGATCACATGAAGAAAGAATCATGTTTAAGGATGATATGGCTCACAAAAAGTAGGCTTTCAATAATCCCAGACTGAAATTATTATTATAAACTATGAAGATAGAGGTGTAAGAGATTTTTTCCATTAAAAAAATTCTAGGGAATTTTCTTATTCTTTCTGATACAGGACATTAGGTTTGAATTGTATGACAAGTTCTTGCACTGAAAAAAACACTCTGTGTGCATATTTTAATGAAAATACTCACTTGAAAATTATGACCATGACTATTTGCAATAGGTGCATCTGTCATTTAGAAAGAAGCATACTGTAGGTAACTAAGCACTATAGAAATTACATAATGCCTCATGTCCCTACCTGAAAAGTAATTATTGTAACAAAGTGATTCTTTAAAAAATTAGACTAGCAAATTAAATAAAACAACACTTACAAGAACCAGGACAATTTATGGTTTGGAGAAAATAGATATTAAACAGAAAAACAATATATATATTACAGGGCACTGTGTAACCACAGGAAGGAATCCTTGATATCTTTTGGTTTTCCTCACTATCTATCATCAGATAATCTATCAGATGGTGACACTCTGGATTTTCAAACTACTGTTTGCCTACATTGTCAACTACTCTTGCTAAGCACTGAAGGACATGGACCATTTGCCTGCTTTGGTAGGTCAATCATTCATAGATAGAACTCTGTCGTATCCTGCCTCAGGAACACTTGGCAACACCACAGTGGTCAAAATACTTTTCACTGTATTTTCTTTAGTAATACATTTACCCAGGACCCACGGTAATATCATCCACTCGACGATGGTTGGTGGAGGTCCCTGCATGCTGAGGTCTGACCTGTCGATGTGCTGAGAGGCAAGCAACAGCAGGAACAGAAAAGTCAAGTACGATGCAGTATGGCAGATAAATTTGATAAATGGCTTTCTGATGAACAGCCCCAATGGGCTTTTGGGAGCTATCAGGTAGCACACAGAGAAGACTGGGAAAAGGAGTCCTATCACAACACATGTCAACATCTTCACTGCCCAGTGTCGCCTCCGCCATCCAGGGAACTCGTCGTACCAGCGGGATGCAAGCAGCTGCTGGCAGTTGGGCTGAGCAACAAACTACAGAGAGAAGAAAGGAAGAGAGTTAGTTTCTTGCTCCCTCTGTAAAGTTTGTTCATTCTATGTATCTATAGTAGATAGAGATTAAAAAGATTAAAATAAATCCACAGCCCGTGCAAGCCCACTCATACTGATAATACCAGTAAGACGGGGCCGGGTCAGCCTCCGTTTCCTTCAATGCCAAAAGTATAGTGCAGAGAAAAAAACATTTCCTTTTCACAATAAAGCTTCACTTTCACAGAGGTTAATTACAAAAGGAGTCAACAGACTGCTAAACAAATGGATTTCAAAACCTGACCTGAAGCTGAAAAGCAAGCTCACAAATACCTCTGTTATTTAATCAGCAAGGTTTGTGGAGAGTTCACAGAACATGAAGTAGAAGTTGATACAAAACTAAGGAGCACAGCTGAGGTCTGCAAACAACGCAACTGAATTCCACAGCCATGAACAAATTGTTCTCAGTATGTGCCCTGTTAATTCTCTAAAAATTGGGTATATACACTTTAATACTGACAAAACTCCTACAGACGCATTACAAAATGCTTACACAATGTGAACTAAGCACTAACATTCCCCAGTATTCCAATAACCCTTGTCAGCATACACACCTATCCTGTGCAGTACTTTATGGTCTATCTGTTATCATGACAGGATTTTATTTTTTAGAATATTATCCTTAAAACTGAATTTCACCAAAAACTCCCCAAACCAAGTAAATACTGAATATTTTAGATAGCTTTTCAAAGAAGTATATATCAAGGTTTTATGTCATACTTTTCTTTGATCATTAGCTCCTATTTCCCCATTGTTTTCTTTTATAGTCGTGACAAAGAGTAGCATCACACAAGAGTTGACATAAAAGGCACAGAATAGAAGCAACATATGTATGAAAGAGGGCCAGAGTTGTATTACAAAAAACACAAACCAAAAAACAAAACAAAAACCAAAGAAAAACCCCCAAAAAAGGAAAAAATGAATGAAAATAAGCATTTTTCATTTGTTACTCTGGTGGTTTAACACTGGCTGGATGACTATCTATCTAGCAGCTCAAAGCTGCTGTATCACTCCACTCCTCAGCTGGGGAGGGGAAAGAGAGAAGACATAAGGAAAGTCTCATGGGTCAAGATAAGGACAGGGAGAGATCACTTACCAATTACCATGATGTGAAAAATAGAATCATCTTCAGGCAATTAATTGATTACCCATAAAACCAGAGTAGAATACTCAGAAATAAAATCAAAACTCAAACCCCTCTTCCCCTCACCCCTTCCTTTTTCCCAGGCTCAATTCCCTCCCAAATTCTCTATCTCTACCCCCACATGGTGCAGGGAGCGGGGAACAGGGTCTATGGTGAGTTCCTCTTGTTGTCTCTGCCACTGCTTTCTCCTCAGGGGGAGGACTTCTCACACTCTTCCCCTGCTCCCGTGTAGGGTTCCTCCCATGGTAGACAGTTCTCCACAACTATCTACAACATGACTCCTTCCTGCAGTTCTTCATGAGCTGCTCCAGCTTGGGTCCTATCCATGGGGTGCTCAGGAGCAGACTGCTCTAGCATGGGAACTGCATGGAGTCATAAGTCCTGCCAGCAAACCTGCTCCAGCTTGGACTCATCTCTCCACAGGACCACAGGTCTTGCCAGGAGCTTGGTCTAGTGCAGGGTTCCCAGTGGGTCACAGTCTCCTTCAAGCATCCACATGTTCCAGTGTGGAGTTACCCAGGGGTGCAGGTGGATCTCTGCTCCACCATGGACCTCCATGGGCAGCAGGGTGACAGCTCACCAGCTGCAGATGAGTCTCTGCTATGGCACCTGGAAACCTGGAACACCTTCTCCCCATCCTTCTCCATTGACCTGGGTGCCGAGTTGTGTTGCTCACATATTCTCACTCTCTTGTGTGCTGTCTGAAATTGTTTCTGTGCACTAACTTCTTTCCTTTTCTTAAATCTGCTATCCCACAGGGACTACCATCACCTGGGATGGGCTCAACTTTGGCCAGAAGCATGTCCATCTTGGAGTATCTGGCACTGAACATGGGAGAAAGGGGAGAATCTTCTGGCAGCATCTATCCATCTAAGCAGCCCAGCTGTCAAAACCTTGCCATACAAACCCTATACACTCACACACATATGAGTGTATTACACACATACAATGGATTAAACCATTAGTTGAATACTTAGTACAGCTATTCAGAAACCTTTTCGTCTTATTAAAAATGTGTATTTTTCACTAAATAATTTCAGATTTGAATTTGAATCAAATGCACCTATTTTGGGATCTTACATAATTTTGATAATACTTATAACCACAGGAACCAAGTTTCTTTGGGAATGAATAACAGGTAACTTCCCAAACTGTTTCTAAAATCTCTGTGATTACTACTGGTAAAAAATGTTCTTTAGATTAGAATGAAATTAGAGTCAGCATGCATCTTTCTACATATGTCTGGATCTTATCAGAATTGATTATTATCTCAGCCAAATTCAAATCTGGCATACATTAATGAAATGTCAGAGTCTTTAGTAGAGAAAAATTTGCCTACTAGACACCAGCAGTGAAGCTGCCTCTGACTGTTGTGAAAGATAAGAAAATTTGCTCCTACTGTAAGGATCTTGAAAATGCCTTAAAGAAGAGCAACAGAGTGTACTCATCCATTAGGAAAAATACATTGTCAAGGTTTCAGGTTGTTTCTTTCAAGGTACAAATGTTTGGAATAATAGTGTATGCGGTCAGAGCAGATGGTTTAAAAGTTATATTTTTGCCAAGTTTATTTTCTCTAAAACATTTTTTAACTTAATTAGCTTGAGTAGGTACAGATTAGCGTTTTCTTGACTAGTGAATAAGTGTGAATCATGGAATAATTCCTCCATAAAATATTTCTGTCTTTTTGCCCCACAGAGCTTCAGGTCCATGCTTACTTCCTACTCTTCATAGTATCTTCCTATTATGTATCCTCTTACCTAAAGCAGTCAGTTCCTAAGTGTTGCTTGTGCCTTTTTTCTAAACACACTTGGCCACCCTCACAGTGCTGGGGACTTACATGAAGGAACAGCTGCCAGTGGCTAGCAAAGGCTGATGACAGATGTAGACCTACTCCTTGCCAAGCATGGCTAAAAGGGAATTAATTTTCCTGTTTGCAATGTAGAGAAAATTCAGTAAAAGGCAGGAGTTTTTCAAATGTCCAAATACTGGGCTGCCCTGGCACTGGGCAGACCAGAACTTATGCAGAGGAATCACATGCCATCAGAAGATCCTTGCTGAATGCACCATCTGGAGGGTGCTCCATGACGGGGTAGGCACCGCACTGCTTAGTTCTAAGATTTAAACAGATTAATATTCAAAAGTGTCAGTAGTAATAGAGAAATAATATCTGAGCAGGTTTAAAAATTGTCTCTTGTCCTTTAATACCCATATTAGATTTTATGGTGTTGGGACTAGGTGGCTAAGGTACAATGTGTCAGTGTTCTGAGGCATGGGAAGATTTTCAGTAAGTGCACAAAATTTCCAAATCAAAGCCACTGAAGAGACAATTTTTAAAGCAGTAATTTAATAAGAAATTAGCAGTCACTTTTCTTCAAAATATGACTGTGACAAGAGAGTCCTAGCACTGGTTGGATCCTCTGATTACAGAAGAAAACTCACATAGACTATACATTTGATATGGCTGGAGTAAGAAGGAGAAACCTTGGTAATGTGCTTTAAATTATTTGCTTGACACAAAATACATAGAAAGAATTAATGGTATGGTATGGAGCAAGCATATAAAATGTTATGTCTGCATTTAAAGAGATGTATGCATAGGGAAGCAGTTCTAGTGCTGCAGGCGAAGGTCTATACAGAAAACACAACACAATGTGTTTATCTACAGATGATGTAATGCATTTCTGAGAGGTCCAAATACCCAGTTTCATGCCACTGTGTTTTTAATATAACAACACATTGGCAAGGTTGGTTAGCAACGTCCTGAAACAACAAAAATATCTGGCTCTTCACTGAAGACTTTTCTTTATGGTTCTGAGCTTTATTTGCCATATAACATTAACTACTAACCAATCCAAAGTGTTCCTTGGATATTTGAAAAATTGTCCTAAATCTCTTGCTGATACTTCTTTTAAAGTTTAATTAATCAATGAACTGTACGATGTTATTAAAAATGTCCAAACTAATTCTCACAGATTTGACAACTTTTTTCATTTTTTTAGTCAAGAGATTGTCATCATATGCTGTGAAATATGGTCAGTAGTTATAGCTACATTTATTACATTAGCTAAAAAATGAAGGAAGGTTTTGAACAGGGAAGTTATACCCTGATGGAAGAAAAATGTGCACACTTTTCTAACAGAAGTGTGGTGAACCCTACAGTCTTGTTTTCAACTACACAGAAAAGGTGAGTTTGTCCCTTCTGGTCCTTGTGGAAGACCAGAGGAAAAGAGGGGAAAATGTTTTCATGCTTCATAAGTAAGTATTTGAGAGCATACAGGAACTGGGAGCAGGGAAAACTTCCTGGAACTCACAGCCTAAATACTGCCCATGTAGCCTGGCTGACAGACATTACTCACAGGTCAAAAACAGTTGAATAGGTCAAGTAATTTATTCTGTGATTGAAGTATTTTATTACTGATTCAATTTATTATTATACTTTTAATTTATCCACTGAAAAGCCCTTCTCTCCAGAAAAAAAAATAAGGAAAAAGTCTAATTGAAAAAATTCTCTAGTCAATTCACATTTGTACTATAAAAATTAGAAGCCTTTGTTTTAGAAAGCAAGAATAAAAGTGGATGGAAGAAAGACATGTTCCAGCATAGAACAATTCCTGTACAAATGGATGACATTACATCTAAGGTGATCACATATTAATGCTAGGTAGACATTGAAGTTTCCTGATGAACCTGGAGGTAAAAAAATTGAAAAACTATTTTACACAAGTATTTTGTGACTAGCAGAAACAGGACTGTGTGACATGAATTAATTTGCCAGTTCTGCATTGTCTATGCCAAAATATTTTCACTGTAGTATAATTTTCTTCCTTAATTGGAGAGATTGGAAGTATTCTTTTACTATTCTTGAGTATCCTTTGTACTGTCAGTATTATGTTATTTGACTTTTGACATAGTCTCCACATAATTAGCAATCAGCAAGTTTATATTTTTGCATTATGATGGCTTCCAATAGCTTCCAGCAGTTTGTAATTACACAAGGGATTTTGCTATATGATTATTCCAAATTTCACATCTTTAGTTCCTTCATAGAGTCTGCCCATCTGAAAATGTTCTGGTATTCATTCTCTTAGTTTTCATGCTGGGAATTGGCTCTTCCTTGAGACCATTGAAAAACAGAAATTATTCACAGTTCCAGCAAAAATAATCTGGTATAAATAATAACAGAGCCTGATTCTAGTGTTATCCAAGCATATAAATAACACAGAATTTAGTTTTCACTTCTGATTAAATCTGATCTTTGGTTTGGCTAGAATACATCTCTCAGTCAATGAAATTATAAAGGAATAACACAACTGATATTATAAACTAAATATGATCTTGAAAGGAATAGTACTTTTATAAATAATGTATCATCAGGATAAGTTGTCAGCCCTTTACCACACCACCATGTCACCTTCAAGTATTTATTTCACGGTATTAGGAAATACAAAAAAGATATTAAAAAACACTCCATTTGTAACCAGGTGCTCTGTTTTATATTTATAAAAGCAGTCTAACAAAATCTGAGGTCCAAATTAAATTCTCATTCTGACAACAGGTGGTTGAATATGTTGTATAAAAAAGGATAAGCTTTTTCATCTAGAAATGATAGCTGTCAAAGAAAATTTATTTCATTTCTGACATATACAAGTGAGTTATGCTGTAGCACAAAGAGCTATCTTTGATAGCATTCACTAACAGATGAATATTAAAGACCTTTTTGAGGAGGAAACATCTGAAAAGATTTATCATAAACTTTCTTATTAATATTGTTTTTGAAGTCATGTCCAGAATCTCTGTTGTGCTGAGCTGTACTGCCACTGCAGACACACTGGTAGGAAAGGTTTACTCTGAGGTCTGCTGCTTTTGTCACACACACTTCCCAATGACTGCGCTCCCATTTGACAAGACTCAAGCTCAATTGCTATTTCTTTCCCTAGAATACTTTACTTTTCATATTTTACAGTTTTTCACAGATATTTAATGAAAACCTAAGCTCTTCTATTTAGTTTAACTTCTAATTTCACATGTCAGTATTTTCTATCTATTGGTTGTGGAAATCATTGGCACTAATGACAGATTCAAGTCCCAATCCCACTAAGATAACTCCTAAATTTGGCAGATTGTTTTTCCCTTTAGAGATGTCACTGCATGTTCTTTTCTGTATCTTCCCCCAAAGGCTGTATTTGTGAATTTCAGCGCCTACTCTTTCAGGGCTGCTTCATTAAGAAAAACAACATTTAACATTTAGCAGTTTAAATGCTTTAATGTTATTGACTAGATCAGCTCCGCATTTTCCTTTCCAAAAGCTAGGGACCATGTTCTGAATTCCTTTGGGTACAGTTACACTGAGTGTTTTCTGCCTCAGGCCAGAAACCCTGATTCCTGAACCAAGTCCTATGAATCTTCTCAAATCCATCCCTTCTAAATCTTGTGCCAGCTGGAGCAGACCATCACAATAATCATGATTTGTTCTGAATGCTAACCAATGGTCAACTTTTACTCAGCCCTATCTGCAGCTGTGTCCTTAAGGGGACCAGTGAGCTCACTCGGTGTCACAGTTTAACCCCCAGCTGGAAACAAAACACCACAGAGCTGCTCATTCACCACCCCATTCCTCTCAGTGGGGTGGGGAGGAAAACTGGAAAAAAGTTAAAAAACATGGGTTTAAATAAGAACAGTTGAACAATTGAATTATAGTACTATAAAACAAGCACAACAATGACAACAATAAAAGAGAGAGAGGAATAAAACCTCAGAGAAATGGGTGACATCCAATGCGGATGCCCACGCACAGCTGAGGGCTGCCCAGCCCATCCCCGAGCAGAGATTGGCCCCACCTAATCAGCCTCTCCCAGTTTATACACTGGGCATGACAGTCTAAGGTACGGAACTTTCCTTTGGTCAGTTTGGGTTGCCTGTCCTGGCCATGCTCCCTCCCAGCCTCTCGTGCACCTGCTCACTGGCAGAGCCTGGGACACTGAGATGTCCTTGGCTTAGGGTGAGCACTGCTCAGCAACAACAAAACATCAGCAACAACAAAACATCAGCATGTTACCAACATTATATTCATACAAAACCCAAAACACGGCACCGTACTAGATACTAAGAAGAAAATGTACTCTATCCTAGCCAAAGACAGGACACTTAGGATCAGAGCAACAGACCCCACCACCTTGTATATGATAAGGCAACCTGAGCCACATCAGATCTCTACAGCAGAGCAAATTCACAGCATAGATGCCTTTATCATAAAATCCAGTTTACTTCCTCTCACAAATAATACAATAAAATTACAGGGGTTTTTATTTTAATTATTCTACTGTGCAACTTCAAATATGAGGAGGAAGGAAACAAAATAAAATAAAAATAGAAATCTAAAAACTGAAATGCCTTATTAAAAGGATTAATGACACTGCAGCTTTGAGTGTTTTAAATTTCTCATCTGCTGCATCAACACAAGCAGAAGCTCTCTGATTCATTGCTCCTTCTCAGTAATATGGATCAGTACAGAAAAAAAAAACCTATTAAATATCTATTAAATAACTCAAGACTTATCTATACATTCCAGTAATTTAGATTAATTTCTTAGTCAAGGCAATAGCAGCTGAAACTAGAATGCAGTTGTTAGGAACCAGCTGTGTATGAATAGCTTTGTTAGACTTTCCAATGGTAAAGGAAAATGAATCAGTTATTGGACTTTGGGATCACCTTGCAAATAGCTCAAAACTTCAGAAATGTGATGTTGGTATAACACTTCTAGCTACCATTGGACAAGTGTTAGAACTACCATAATTCAAGGCCTTTTTTTAGGGAAAAACAATTACAGAAGCCCTGTATATATCTGAAGAGAAAATAAAATATGAACTTCTGTTATACTGGATCCCTGTTTTTGCACACCAAGCTGTTATATTCATGGCAAACAAAAAATAAAAATGATATTTCTATGTAAAGTCCTGCATTTAGGAAAGAATAACTCTGTGCAACAGCACAAGCTAGAATTCATGGTCTAGGGAATAACTTTGCAGAAAACACCCAGGGACGCCAATAGGCAAGACGATAAATATAATTGGGCACATATTTGCTTAAGTCTCTGTCATTTCAATCCTATTACTCCCAAATCACTCTTCATATACCTTTGTATATTATCTGCCTGTACCAATAGTTTCTGCAAAATACACAACCTCACAGGAGAATAGAAATAGTGGCTGATCATTCTCTCAGTATTCATTCTAACACTAGAATAAATTGAGACTATAGACACATCTTTTTAATAATCTCAGAAGTCCAAGTTCATTTTGCAATACCAATATCAATATGTATTCTAAAAAACTTCATATACTAACAGAGGGAATGTAAAAAGAAAAAAAAAAAACAAACCAACAACAAAACACCTCTGGACCACTGAGAAATTAGAATTAAAGCCCCTTTCCAACCAGAGTCATTCTATGACTCTACTTTTCTTACACTCAAGTTGGTTTCATGTTCTGTATAGGTAAGGACTCCAAGCATTAGCTGGTAAGCCAGAAGGGGTTATGACCCAAGTTAGTTACAGTTCCACTATGTGACAGAACCAGTGAGTTCCCTCACATCCAGAACATTCTACCACTTTTTCTACCTCTGTAGCTGCCATATCGCCAGAAGGATAAGTTACAATTAATAAGCCAACCTTTCAAAATTTATGAGGGAGCTGCAAATATGGTGAAAGAAACTAAACAACATAACACAGTGAGAGTTTAATTGGAGAAAAAGTAGCTAAGAAGAACTTAGAGTGAGGGTTGGGTATGAAAGCAACTAGAACAACTGGATTCTTCCACTGGGCATTGCCTGCTCACATGAGACTTCTGTTGGCAGCACCGGAGACCACCCTGTTCCTCATTTGCTCCGTTTCTTGCAGAGGCCAGAAGAAGGTAGAGAGTAATTCTTAATTCCACTTTCCTTTTTTGATTGTCCTTTCAGATTGGAGTGGGGATTGAATTATTTAAAAGAAACCCGAATGCAAAAATTTTATTGCCTTCTTCTTTTCATTTTCAGGCTCTTTGACTGTTTCTTTAAAGAGAAACCATGGATGAGTGATATTTTGTTGCACTATGTAATGTTTTCTGGAAAAACAATGGTAATTGCCTTCCATTAGAACCAGGCAAATTTAGGTTTCACTCTGTTAGCTTAGCTATATGAGGTATCATCCTGCGTCCTTATGTAAAAAATGGATATTAAGCATAACTGTTCTTGACTCCATGCTGACACTGTTCTAACCAAGAAAAAAAAAAAACAAANCTGACACTTTCTTAAACAAAAAAAAAAAAAAACAAAAAAAAAAAAAACAAAACTCCAAGGTTTCCCAGTTGCTTTAGAAGTGACTGTTTATTATGTGAAGCTTGTGTGGAACTCAAGAGGCCAAAGTTCCCCAAAATCAGGGGGACTCCAGTTCTTGGAAAGCATAACACTCATCTGAAGGCTGACTGAATACAAAATTAGAGGGATAAAGGAAAAATAAAAACACAGACTGATTTCAGAGGCATTCAAGCTAAATAAAGCAATAAACAGTTTTGTTTTGTTTTGTTTTTTTTTTCTCTTGAAAGTTCTCTACTAATGTGTAGATCTGGCTTTGCAGTTTCATAAACACTTAGGAACAGAATGTATATAGTCACTTAATCTGCTTTTCTTTCTCTTCAAATAGTTTAATGCTTTTTATCTTTAGGTTCTTCTTGTTTAAATTAGCTGTGTTTTTATCTAAGAATGTTGAGGGCTGAGAAATCAGATTAATTACCCAGTTCCTGCACAAAGACTAAACTGAAATAATAAGTCTTTGGCAAGGATGCTCAGTGAGCAATATTCTGAGACCATTTTCAGGAGAAACACATATGAGCCTCTAACAGATTCATCAGTTTTATCAGTCAAGTGCAGCCATGTGCAGCTTCTGAAGTTTAAACACAAAATATTAACCGTGGAAAGTATTTCAAGGAAGTATAATTGCTTGCTCCAAAGTCTTGCTTTCCAAAAGCTCTTTTACACCTAAGAATAGGTTGTGGTTGAAGAAAATTACCTTCACTTGTGAACAGATCTAATAAATACTGTGTTTTTCATGTAGGGAAGATACCTACTACAACCATTAATGAAAAATCTGTGTATCCAGCATTTGACAGCCTGGATAAATAATTACAGTCCTTGGACTGTTGTTTCCTCTTATGAAGCACTGCAATTTGTGCCAAAACATTAGAGTTTGGTATCTCAAATAAAAACCTGGATTTACTCTCACTGTTGTTTCAAAGATGCCTGGACACTGCTGCTTTCTTTCATGGTGAAGAACCAGGGTGACAAAGGAATCAATATTTTAATTGAGAATTACATTAAATCCCATTTTAATTGAGAATTACATAAGCACCACTTTCAAGGATGTTCAGGCCTCATCTACAGCGAAGAAATCAGTGACTGAGTCTGAACATTCGACCCCAGACATCCCCACTATCTATTGTCTCTTGCCTGGTTCCATTTTTTATTTCTCCAGACAGGTCTGTGCAAGGCAAATCTGCAACTTTTTGAAGTCTGCATACTAATCCCTTAGCATCACTCAGTCATCTGGTGAGGCTATGGTCTGCTTGCATTTTGCAGAACAACCTTTCAAAGACCAGTTCCTTGCTCAATATTTTATTGATTTACATTGTACACTTCTGTGTTAGATTGGTGTTTCTAGAATTTATTACATACCTCTTGTCACTGGACAACTCAGGGGATGTTTTTGTTTGGCCAGATTCCATAGTATTCTCTTATGGAAATAGGGCATAATACATCAGCTCGTACTACCAGGTAAAGGAATATATTTTCTTTTAAAGCTTAAAAGCTAGAGGTGGAAGAAGCATATGTGGAAGGATATAAACAAAGGCTATTTCAGTGCCTGAAGGTTTGAGGCTGCCTTTTTCCTCAACAAATCAAAGGCAATTTGTTCACTGTCAGAGAAATATACTTCATAGGCTGTTGTCACTGCCTGTATGACATACATGGCCTGGCCTCTGGTCCAGCAAGTCATAAAGGGTACATTTCTAAGAAAGAGCTGCTCTTTAATCCTTTTGAAAGGCATACTAGTACTCTGGAGAAATATTTTCTTTTGCTTTTTTTCTCACTCTTCTGTGATGTTTCCTGATTATATGCATGAAAGCATGATTCTTTAAACTAAAATTTGAGAAGCAGTGATACATTACAATTAAGAATAAAGAAACTTACTGTATAATTAGACATAAGTGAGTACAGGGAGAAAAAGCTCAAGTAAACATACAAAACTCCCTGAAGCTCCTATGTGACATGTATTTTAAATTCAGATCACATGTGTACCTTTATCATCCTATATATAACATACAGGCTTTAACAAAATCAGCTGGGTCAGAGATTTTTGCTGTGGTCCAGAGGCCATCCTGGTGATGCCTCCTGAGCTAATGTCATCTTCAGTTATTTTTTTCTCCAAAAAATCCAACCTGCGTCTGTAAAAGTCTCATACTAATACCAACACCGTAGTCAGGAAGTAAAACCTCTTCTTTAGCACACCTTTTATATGTACACCCAAAATATTTGCTTGCTGAGGTTGTGGTGGTGAGACTCTTTATTTTTCTCTTCATTTCTTACTGATGCCCACTCTGTACAAGTTAGTACCAACCCTGACAGAATCCATAGCTCTCCTAAATCTAGCATCTATCAACACATACACACACNAAAAAAAAAAAAAATTTCTCCAGTGAGAGGAAGAGGAATGACAGGCAAAAACTCCTTACTTTGTAACTAAACTATAGTCAACTGAATTATATTTAGTGCTTCATACCAGAACTTAAAAGATAATCCAACATCAGTCTTTTTCTCTGAAGAATTTCAGAAACTCTGACGAGGGATCTGACACACAAACCACTTAATTCTCTAAACTTGACAGCTCACAAAGGTAAAAACTCACCTCCTCTTAGGAAAAGAAGACTTGATGGCAGATGTATTATCACTACTGCTTTGGGAAAATGTTTTTCTTTCTCGGAAGTACTGAGCTTGCTAAACTTGTTACTAACCCCAGCTTTTCCATTGAAACTGAGGGAGCATAGAAGCCAAAGGACTCAAGGCTGAGAGAATAATATTTTTGTTTTTATCGACAGACTATTTATATTGGCAGTGTTATGATGGGTTAATTTACATTGATTGCATTTATGAAGGAAGGAAAGCAGTAAAGAAGGGAACTTCTTTTCCTCCATTTTCTTTTTGAAAACTATATGATAATCTTCAACTAAATGTTTTGAAGTGAATCATCATATATGTTGAAAAGTTGGTATAAAAAGAACAGTATAAATTTTCTAAATAGTTCATTGTTAAATTACATTGTTGGTTTTACTACTTTTTTTTCTAATATAAGTATTTGTGTTTTGCTCCTGTGAAAAGAATATTTCTAAACTGAGCACTTTGACATCATATCTTCTGAAATAATAAATAATTTTATGGTGATCCATCCTTTTCCTTCCTCAATCACTTGAAAATTCATACTGCTTGATTACTTCAAACTCATTGAGCTATTTGGGAAGTTAAATATCCCCGGAGTACTTGCTGGAGTACAAAAACACTATATCTGTGCCCTTAAAATCGATTTGGGGTCTTTCTTAATGCTTTCACAGCAGAGATACCAGCTTATATGCCAGCAAACACATAGAGAAAGACTGAGGTGGCCAGATTCCTTAGCACCACAGGAGGAGAGAGGCAAGAATGTGCCATCCTTTGTACACGTGATGACAGAGACTTCCAATCATACCAGCTACAGTGCGTATGTCTCCTCAATTCCTGTCATTAGACCACAGATAGCCCAGTCTAGAAGGGACCTCAGTGGAGAATAAATTCCTTTTTTTGCTTTGCCTGCATGGGTGGCTTCTGCTTTATTTATTAAACTGCCTTTATCTTAACCCATGAGTTTTCTCTCATTTTTATTCTTCTGATTCTCTCCCCCATGCCACTGGGGGAGAGTGAGCAAGCAGCTGTGTGGTGCTTACTTGTCAGATGGGACAAACATACCCCAACAGTTATGTTTACTCCAGCTGAAAGTTGCACCAGAAAAGCAAGACAACCTCAAACCAATATAGCTTTAAGTATTGATAAGGTCCTGTTAACCATCACTCGTGCACTGTAATTTGAAGATCATACCTGGAACGTTCAGTCTGAAAAGAAAAAGTGCTCCTCTTGCCCGAGGTTTAGTACAGAACAAAGGATTTTTTCATAGCCAGTTACGAAGACATAACCTTAATTTACTATGAAAATTATTATTTCTCCTCATTTAAGTGTTATTATGCTACTTACCTTTAATGTGATTTGACTAACACATTTTTCTTGAGAACAGGGCCACATGCAGTGAAAGAAAAGTATTTGCCCAGTGTATGTAAAAGCTTTATCCTCTATTTCAGGATTTTGACTGATTTTAAATAAATTCACTAGAGGTTTCAGCTTTGGAAATAATGACAAAGTGTCTCAATACAAGTACAATCTTGCAGGCTGTGACAGCTCTAACAGTTATCTCTTGTGAAACTTTTCATCTGACCTTCAGAATCTTTATGCAAACATTGAGGATTTTTCTCTCAGTCCAAAACTCTGAAATGCAGAGCTTTAGATCTTGCTTACCTCTCCAAGCAGACCCTTAGATCACACAATGCACTATAAGGGGCTTCTGTAAACAGGCTCATTTCAGCTTAAGGGCCTTTTCTGGGTCTCAGAGAAACAGAATATCAAGACTTTTAAAAAAGCCACTGTTAGTTACCTTCCAGAAATTATATGTTACTTTTTTCAGCCTATATAACACAGTTGTCCCTTGTCACCTCTATAATAATTGTAAGCAACATAAGTAGTGACAAAAATTATTTTGTTCTCAGATGGCCTGATTTGCCTGGAAATGTCTGTCTCTTCCCATCAATGATGAAGGAACCCAAGGCTGAGCTGCTGACACAGGTATCGTAGTAAAATACCTGAGGTTATATGGAATGAGTCAGGAATTCACAGCACAAGCACATTACAGGAATGTCTATTTCTAGTTTCTTTCTGTGTGCTATTAAGAAGGCAGAAACAAATATTTGAACTGATTTTATTAATAATTTGTCAAACCTTTTTGTCAGCTTGTCTTAATGTCAAATGCCATGTAAATGAGTCATGTCTTTCTGTGAACCATAACAGGGTTGCTAATAAAACCCTTAAAGTGAGCTATTTAGAACAACCTCTACTTTAAACAACTGCATTACTCTGGTAATTAAACATTATTGTCCTTTATGCACAACAGGCAGAGTAAAACATGTTCTTCTATTCACCTGAAAAACCTAACAAGCCAGACTCTTTACTTGACCAACACAGCAGAGGCATTTTGTACTCTGTAGTCCTTCAGCCATTTCTATTTCCTGAAGATCTGCATTGGTCCTTCTCTCCCACAGATTTTAAAGACCCTCATGTTCATCCAATACTACTCAGAAATGAAATACACTTAAAGAATAAAAGTCATGATTTAATGTAATAAAGAACATGGCAGATGATGTTCAGTTCTGGATTTCTTTCTTCTCCTATTCATATGTATTCACCTTGGCTTTTTCCTGTTCTCCAAAACATCCTGCAAAATCTTTCCTTATCAAGTCCTTGATAGTTTGCAAGTGCTCACTGAAAAATGAGACTATTCTCTCCATAATAAAAGAGTTTTAAATTCCTTAAAAATGTTTCCTAAAATGTCTTATTTTTGTAAAATACCTCAAGAATCAACATATTTCAACCCTGAAGAATATAATTCTATTTTTTATTGAAGAAAGCCAAGTGTCTCTGCAAGGAGGACTTCTTGATAGTTCTGTATAAATATTTTCCTTCCTCTTTGAAAAATACCATACAAGTTCAAATCCCAGACTCAAAATTGAACTCTATAGGACTTTCAAAATGCAAGTTCCACGTTGTCAGACCACTGCTATATTGAACATCTCTCCTAATTTTTCTACTTTAGTTTCTGGAGTTGGAAAGTTTAGAAAGTAATATTCTCTGCTCAATTGAATATATATAGACCTCATATCATTGGTGGCACAAGACTGAGCTCATCAAACAAGCTTTTTTTTTTTTCATAAAGCTTTTGTTTGACAATGGGTGCATATATTGATGGAGGCAGTGGATGAAGACACCCTTTGCTATTTTAATCTTGATAGCTAAGGCTTACACTACATTGAAGAAGGGGTAAGGAAGGAAGGGAGATTTCTCTGTGGATATCTGGTGGAACAAAGAGAAGATAGATTAAAAGAACAAACAGACAGGCCTAAAACAAGTTTGCCTTGGCTGTCTCCTTTTATTGTTCAATAAACATTCAATTGAGACAACCAGGCACTGCAAAAATAGCGCTCCAACAGCACACAGAAACTTCAGTGTCAGCATGTTCAAACGTGCCTCAATTAAGAAGTTGCTTTTATTTTAGGCCAGTTAAATCTAGCACAGGCATGGATTAGTTAATTTTTGGACAGAAGAACAGAAAGCTCTGTGGCATGGTCTTACATCTACCCCAGGTTTGTAGGGAAGCTTGTAGGTGCGTTAGCAGGGACTCCTTCAAATCAACTTCTGCTGCTGCCAGTCTCAAGAGAAGGGTTGTGCACTGCTGGTTGGGGGTTTGCACTACTGGTTTTTCCTGCCTAAGGCAGATCACCCAGCAACATTTCTTATAATGAAGATGCAGAAAAGGAATTGAAATGAGAGATTTCCATTGTACTTCATTAAAAGAAAGTTTCCCCTTTGAGTTGATTACTTCCATCAAGTGTTCGTAATAAAAAGATGCTGATCTTAGTTCATGAATAGTTTAACTAGAACTGTGATGAGAGGGTTGCAACCTGTGTGTAGCATATAGCATTTAAAGGTTATTGATGCCTTCTGAGACATCATTAATTACTTACTGCTGAAATTAATTTCCCCCTATGTGGGCTCTGAGCATCTGGAATTCAAAGTCTCTGTTAACGCAGGGTAGAAATTGCAGTTGATGCAGTAAATTGTGTAACTTGCTTCTACATTTTCAATGACTAGTGAAGCAATTCTAAAGGAAGCACACTATTTCCTTACCCAGCCACAGAAGCAGAGAGAGATGTCTCTGGAATGAACTTAGATATCTTATCTTGAACAGACAGGATCTCTCTATGTGCATACCTCTGTCTATTGACTGTATAAGGAATTTGTTCACATATTCTAGGAAAATTGCTTCACCACAACTAAATGCTATATTAAGCAGATGTGCCCTGTGATTTAAAAATGTTTTTCCCTAGTAGCAATAATTACACCTTCACAGGGACACCTATACCTCATTTAGTCCTGCTTGAGTAATTGATTTTCTTCTGTAACAAGGTGACCTGAATGAGGAAAGGTTGCTGATATTTGCCACCTGGACTTTAGTAAATCCTTTGACACCATTTCCCACAGCATTCCTCCTGGAGAAACTGAAAGGTCATGGCCTGGATGGGAATACCCTTCTAGGCTTAAAAAAGTGTTTGGATGACTGGGCCCAGAAAATGGTGGTGAACTGAATTACATCCAGCTGGTAGCTGTTCACTAGTGGTGACCCCAGTGCTCAGGAGCCAGTCCTGTTTAATATGTTTATCAATAATCTGGATGAGAGTATTAACTGCACTCTTAGTCAGTTTGCAGAAGACACCAAGCTGGGAAAGAGTGTTGTTCTGCTAGAGACTGGGAAGGTTCTAAAGAGGGTTCTGTAAAGTCTGGATCAATGAGTTAAAGCCATTGCATGAGAATCAACAAGGTCAAGTGCCAGGTCTTGCACATGTCATAACAACCCCCGGTAACACTACAAGCTGGGGGCAGTGGCTGAGAAACTGCCTGGTGGAAAAGAATCTGGGACTGCTATTCAACAGCAGTTGAACATGAGCCAGAGTGTGCCCAAGTGGCCAAGAAGGCCCTGGCCTGTATCACCAATAGTGACCAGCAGGGCCAGGGCAGTGATCATCCCCTGCACTCAGCACTCATGAAGCCTTGAATCCTGTGTCCAGTTTTGGGCCCCTCACTACAAGAAGGACATTGAGGTGCTGAAGCAAGTCCAGAGAAGGGCAAGGGAGCAGGAGAAGGGTCTGGTGCATAAGACCTGTGAGGGGTGGCTGAAGGAACTGGGGTTGCTTAACCTGGAGAGTAGGAGGTTGCATTTAGATTGGATGTTGGGAAAAATTTCTTCACTAAAAGGGTAGTCAAGAACTGGAACAGGATGCCCAGGGAATGCTTGAGTCACNTATTTGCCACCTGGACTTTAGTAAATCCTTTGACACCATTTCCCACAGCATTCCTCCTGGAGAAACTGAAAGGTCATGGCCTGGATGGGAATACCCTTCTAGGCTTAAAAAAGTGTTTGGATGACTGGGCCCAGAAAATGGTGGTGAACTGAATTACATCCAGCTGGTAGCTGTTCACTAGTGGTGACCCCAGTGCTCAGGAGCCAGTCCTGTTTAATATGTTTATCAATAATCTGGATGAGAGTATTAACTGCACTCTTAGTCAGTTTGCAGAAGACACCAAGCTGGGAAAGAGTGTTGTTCTGCTAGAGACTGGGAAGGTTCTAAAGAGGGTTCTGTAAAGTCTGGATCAATGAGTTAAAGCCATTGCATGAGAATCAACAAGGTCAAGTGCCAGGTCTTGCACATGTCATAACAACCCCCGGTAACACTACAAGCTGGGGGCAGTGGCTGAGAAACTGCCTGGTGGAAAAGAATCTGGGACTGCTATTCAACAGCAGTTGAACATGAGCCAGAGTGTGCCCAAGTGGCCAAGAAGGCCCTGGCCTGTATCACCAATAGTGACCAGCAGGGCCAGGGCAGTGATCATCCCCTGCACTCAGCACTCATAAAGCCTTGAATCCTGTGTCCAGTTTTGGGCCCCTCACTACAAGAAGGACATTGAGGTGCTGAAGCAAGTCCAGAGAAGGGCAAGGGAGCAGGAGAAGGGTCTGGTGCATAAGACCTGTGAGAGGTTGCTGAAGGAACTGGGGTTGCTTAACCTGGAGAGTAGGAGGTTGCATTTAGATTGGATGTTGGGAAAAATTTCTTCACTAAAAGGGTAGTCAAGAACTGGAACAGGATGCCCAGGGAATGCTTGAGTCACTATCCCTGGAAGTATTTAAAAGACATGTACATGTGACACTGAGGGACACTGTTTAGTGGTGCTCAGCAGCACTGGGTTAACAGTTGGAATTAAAATATTTTCCAACTGAAAGGGTTCCTTAACCAATTAGAAGAAGACTTCATATGCGTAGCAGATAATCTACTCACCTAGTTAATACTATTTAACAATCTGTGGACTTCTTACCTATAAACATGGAGACTTTTACATGATTTACAAAGCAAACAGATGACCTGGTTTAGAGTACCTGACTCTTTCATGGAGAAATGTTTATCAAATTTTTTGAGTACTACAGCTCAGAGTCTGCAGAAATGGGTCTTCTGGAGACATGGACCCAAACGTGTATATATCATTCCTCTCAGTTATGCAATTCATAGACTAAACATATCTTCCTTTGGTGTCAAAAATGTCCAAATATTATCAGAGTCTGTTTTCTGTGAGGTTTTGTTATTTTTTACATGAAGACTTCTCAGTGTACCTTTGCAGCCAAAGTTTGACAAATATTCATATACACAGTGACCTGTTACACATGGCCACTGTGTTTCTGCTTATGTTTCAGGTGTGGGTTAATTTTAAACACAGAACAATTATTAAGATATTGTTTTTCCAAAGTCATTCCTGCTTGCAGAGTCAGTAATTCATGTTTTTGCATTTGAAATACTTTTAATGAGAAATTCGTTACAACCAAACATTAAAAACATTACTAAGAATGTACCAACTTTTCATTTCAGTAGTTTAAAATTATTTTCTCAAGGAATTGATAAAATAGTTTTGAAAATCAGTAATTCTATCATGACTATAGTGGTTTCTGTAATAATATGATATGGATAATATTAGCTATAAGAATTTAATTGGCAAACATGTTAAAGTCCAAGTGGATTTGGAAGTAACCGCAGACAAACAAAACCCTTTATTTCATTGAAGTGAAGTGTTTAGATACTACCATGAGATAACAGATTTGAAATGATTCGGCATGTTGGCACTGAAAATTTCACTGAATTTTTGACATTATTGTGAAATATTTTCATTTCACGGAGGCTGTATTTTGCATAGAAAATGAGGAAGAACTTTCCTTTCTAAAAAGTCCTCTTTTGAGCAGAAGCAAACAGATGGGTTTTGCAATTAAAACCAAACAATTTTTTTATCCTGAAGCACCACTTTCCTAGAAAACATTAATTAAACCACAAAATCTGAATATCATATCATTATATTTAATATTTAATTTAGTTAGAAGCTGATTTCCCTGAAACATTTTCCCTGAAATTCTTTCTAATAAGGCCTGAACTCTTATTAATTCTTTAAATATGTCAAATCATTAAACCTGCTCCCTTTTGCACTCTGCCCTTAGCTAGTACAAGCTCCACAGCTGCTCACAACTCAGAAAAACAGGTCCTGCCCCTGGGAAGAGAGAGTATCTAGAGGTCCAACTAGAGGTATTTGGGAGAATTTTAGTAGTTAAGCGGCTGCATGTCTAGTAAACACAGAGAGAAATAAAATTCAGAAATTTTAAAATCAAACCTTTAAAAAAGTTAATTTAGGATCAGAAAAATTCAAGAAAACTTAATTCTGGCTTCTTTAGATAGTTTTCAACATGATACACTGGATGGAGGCTAGATAAACTACATATTTACTTCAGGTTTTTAAAGATAAAAGCATAAAAAAGCTCATTAAAATATTTCCAGACTACTGGTTTGAAATATGCAGAATTTAACCTATTTATATCCTACTTACAATATAAGGTATTGCAAATTTACCAGAGATTGTGTATTTGTCAAGGAAGAGAAAGATGATCAGCATACCCTAAGAATGAAAAATATTTTTAAAAAAGAAAAAAGTAAATCCAACCCAAACCAAAACAGACAGTGTTCATCCCTTGGAGAAGTGAGAGAGAAAAGCTGAGCAGTTACATATTTAAAATTTCCTACTTCTTCTGTGTTGATATGAAAATGTCTAATAACACAAGAAAATGAGACAGTAATACCAATAAATATAACCTTATCCTGTTACTATATTTGAGCTTATACAGCTATAGCTTAAATGAAATGGGACATTTAGTATGAGGCAAAAATTAAACAGAGCTATAAATTACTAGTGTAAGTACTTAAATTGCACTAATTAAACTTACTGTGAAACCAGATGATATTGATCCAGCCTATTAATCTCCCTTTCTTTATTTCACACACAAGGGAAAATTAGTAAGCAGTGTAGTAAGCACTTTTTCACATTTTTGTAGTTACGTGTTTAGTACTTAACAGAACCAAAGCTAAAACAAAGTTAACTGAACAGTGAAAGAGACTTGGTTTTTACTGTGATATCTCTGTTAAAAACTCTGAATATATGTGACAAGAAAACACACATTTTGCATTGAGTGATGAATGAAAAGATGACTATCTACTAAAGGATGACTGTCTACTGATCAATAAAGAGAGCTGCTATTCTCTTCTATTTAATTGGATTGCTGCACCAGATGTTTGCAATTAACTTGAATTCAGATTTGCTTGTGAACCATATACAGGGTTTGGGATTTGTCTTTTACATCCTTACATGGACCTGCAGTTAATTCAGATAATATTTTAATTTGGTTCAGAAACCAGGGAAATTTATTTCTCACTGCTCATTGTGTGCTTAGAATCCACCACAATGAACTTGTGGCAGCCTTCATAAAACCAAACTCTCCCATATTTGAGACAACTTTAAACAACATGTAATTCAATAACAAAATGTCCGTGCGCAGCGCAGGGTGGCTGTGTGACTTCAGGAATCCTTTCTTGTTTGCTGCTGGTTGTAGCCCAGGCAACAGTAGGCATCAAAACAAGCACCACAAGCTTGAGCAGCATGTTTTTGCTTACATTCAAACAGCACCAGTGGTGCAAAATGAACAGGAAAAGAAATGGCATATTGGATGTTCTGTCCTGTGGGTATGCTACAAAACCTCACATATTCTGGAAGATACTCTCCTGGTTCTGCCCCATAACTCTGAACAGATATTATCCACAGTCTTGCCAGACATTATCCTGCAAGGTAAACTTCAGAGTATAAATCTCTTAACTTCATTAGTCATTAATAAAGAAGATCAATGATTTTACTTGGGAAGTTTTTGGTTTTTTTTTTTTTTTTGCAATACACTGCAGGTTATCTCTGACCTGACCCTGTGGACTGAGAATCAATATCACTGAGATGTCTTTTGACAGCACACGGATGAGAATCACAGTATTATGGCAAGTGTGACAGGAATAGAAATGCAGAGATGAGCAACTTTCACTGTGGAGAATCTCAAATCCAATTGGCATAAAGTTCTTGGTTTGTGAAAGACCCACTTCAGCAGCAAACTGGAGAACATGGAGAGCTCTAAAAATTAATGTATTTTCTCAATTTCCATAAACTGTATGGTGATACCAGGGACTTGCACAACACTACACAAGGCACTGTTTAATCATTTGAATTTCAAAGGACTTTCTCTGTTCATTACGAGGCATTTCCAGATCTACATTTCAAACATCATGTCATTTTGAAAAGTCCTCAAAAACTCTGAGCTTGGTAATTTTCTTTACTCATGTTTGTCCACTTTCATTTCTTTACAAAATGAAAATTCTTCACCATCCACTTGTATGTTTCTACAAGTACTCTCAATCTGCTGTTCTACACCATCCTGTGTCTTGAGAGTAAAGCAAGTTATATTATCCAAAACCTACTTTACCCCTTATGAAACTTAGTTTTATTATGATTCATGTTTGCTTGCTTAAAATGCCAAAAGGAATTACTGATTATTTTTGGTATAGTGTTCAACTTGAAAAGCAAAAAGTAATACCTAACTCCTGAGCACTTAATAGAAACAAAAACACACCAAAAAACCCCCAACCAAACAACAACAACAAAAAAAAACAATGTAAAAGGACAAACTCATCATTATTTTGTCACTTTTAGCTGCAATTTTTGGACTGAGACTGGACATTCTGGACAACCAGACCTGATTGCTTACTTGTGGAGCTCTGACTTCATCCCCACTATGGCATGATAATGTCCTTTGGTAATAGCTTGAATAAAGGTTGAGATGCTAGGGATGAGTTCTAAGATAAGAGGGGAAGACAATGCATTCTTATCTGGTTTGCTGTTTTGTTTGGGGGGACATTTAAAGAAACAGATATAGTTGTTGTTAAGTCTGGAGCAGTACCATCTGAAAATAATTTATAAAAGCAGTGAATATATTGCCTAAAATACTGTACTATAAAGAGCTCCTGGCTGGGTTCCAGTGGCCAAGCTGAAAGAATCCCCTGAGCCTGGAGGTTGCTGGATTCAGCCAGAGACTACCTCCTGTAACATCCTTAACACAAGAAATAGGAAGACCCTGATAATGTATTTTTATCATGATCTATATGGACCAAGACAGCCAGAATCCTAGAAATTGTTATGCCTGAGGCAAACTTCTTGATATTTCTGTACCTATCAGAATACTGTAGTAATAATCATAAATAAAATAACAGTTACAGAGGCTACTGTTTGCTTCAGCAACCAGCATGGAAAACATTTTGGAACACATTTAATAAACCTTGATTTTAGTTCAGCAAGAATCAAATGGTAGGGATAGTGGGAAATACTTATAGAAATGAAAAATGTGTATAAAATATAAAAGATCCACTGATTTGGAATTGTTTCACTAAAACAGTATGGCTAATGGTTTCTATTATGAAGAATCAATTATGTAATCAGCTGTATTACCACTACTTAATGAGGCACAGCAATCAGATGCAACTATAAAAATCATTTCACCCTATATATGCCTATCTCTGTCTCTATCTCAAATTAAGAAAATTCAAGCACTGTGTTAAAGTTTAAAAAACCCAAACAAACAATGAGAGGTCAGAATTTTATTTCAATGCATGAATCCTTGTGAAAACAGAAGTCCAAGCTTCAGCTTCTTAAATTACTATAAGATGGAATTGGCATTTCAAGAAATAGAAATAGAGGTTATTAAATCCAGCAAAGTAAGATCTGAAAGTAATTTATTAAGTCAGTGAATATGTTCCCTGAAAGTTATACTATAAAATACAAAATTATGCAAAACACTTCCCAAAGAAAAAAATGCTTAGTAGAAGTCTTATGAAGTCAGAGACCAATGTAGGTTTTTTCCCATCAGTACTTCAGTACTTCCCTACCTCCATGGTAGCTTCTTAGGATTACTAAATTGTATTTCAAATGACCAAAAGAATCATTAAATGTTTGGTTATTATTTCCTCAAACCTTTTAAAAATACTTAATAACACATTTACTATTTTATTTTGTAGAACAGAGATTTAGCAGTGATAAACAGACTAGATCAATTTAACACAGAAGTTTTGTAAGCATTTGCTGTAATGAATATGAACAAATGCTACACATTTGTCTTGCCTATAAATTTCTGTAGTTCAGCTCACTCGATCTTTACTGTTTCCTAATCAAATAATACAACATATTCTGAAATGGCAATGTGCAGGGATTAGGTGAAAGTTTGAAAGTGTCGTGGGAACTTCTTCCTAACACATTTTTGTGTCTTTTGCTTCTGCATGCACAAAAGATTTTAAAAAAATATGCAGACATCTTCTGATTCCAACTGAACGTACACATTGATTAGGCAAAAGTATGAATTTTTAACTGCCATGGACATCAACACCCAGGTATTTCCATTGTGAATTCTTTATGAAAAATAATCTGAATGTCAACATTTTTGAGAGTTATGCACAGCTGTTAAGACTTCTGCTTCAGTATCTATAGAAGCTACTTTTTGAAGAAGCCTCTCTACAGACATACCTCTGGTATGTGTTTAAACACATAGCTACCTTTTCCTGTCAGACACGGTCAAAGTTAATTTAAAGTATGCTTTATATATTTCTCACCCTTTTACTGAAGAGCACTTCAGAGCACAACGACTGAAGACTACATCTATTCAGGTGTAACAGAAAAAAGTTTTACAGAATCTGTGCTAGAAGAGAACATTTTAAATTCTGACACTATCTAACTATAACAACTATTCAAATCAATCTAATTAAAAACTATAAAAAGAGCAGAAATCTAGCAGAACAAAAAAAAAGATAAGCAGAAATTTGTCTCAGTTAAAAGGATGTATTTCAGGCTCTTATCTATCACGTGACTACAACTGAATACGCTTAAATATTCTCCAGCACACTCACCTCTTTTTGACGGTACTTAATTGCCAGTTTCAATCTTGCAAGATCATTACCACTTTGTTCTTCTATCAAGCTATTATCATCTCTGTAATTAAGAATAATTTCCAATTCCCTGGAACTCCGTGTCTGATCCAGGAGATCTTTTGCAAATTGCTTGCACTGCCGTGACAGTTCCTCATACTCTGACTTAAACTCATTTTCGACTTTACTCAGTTCCTGCAGCTCCCAGCTCAGCTGAAAAGCGGTAAGGAAAGGATCCTCACTGGACAAAGCAATCAATGATGGGCTCGCCAGAGCCTTGTAGATATTGAGTCTGGACCGAGAGTGGCGGAGGCTGTCCACATCTGAGCTTGAGACACATTCGACACAGTTACAGCGCACCTCGTGTGGCCTGGGCACAGACACCCCTTTCTGCACAAGGAGCTTTATGATTTCATAATTGTTGGTGTGGGCAGCCAGAATAATAGGCGTGATATCCGGCGTGAATTCTGAAAACTGCTTGTCCAGAAGCACTGGTGGCACCTGTGAAAGAAGGCAAAAATCCTTATAGGCCTCCCCATTGAGCAAGTTACAGAAAATTAAACTAAGAATGGTTTACCATTAATACACTTACTGATGGATCTTTATTTCTGTCCAGAGTTGAAGGAAACTTTATATATAACAGTTCAATTAGCTAAGATAGTGTCTTTCCAGTAAATTTATTGCTATAAATAGGGTGTGATTTTTCATAGAAGCTTTTTATATGTAAACAACCCATGGACAACGATTCATTGGAGCAAATTATTAGATAAACAGAGACGAGTTAGACACAACTGCTCCTCCCTGGTCCCTCAAAGTGAGCAAGATGAAAACCTTTTCTTGTCTCTCATGGGTTTATCTCAGTTTTATATGGAAGAAAAAATCATGGGGAGCATAACTGTGAATCTCTGAAGGAAGAGCAGACAAGTTAGATTTAGACAATAAAATTCATGTAAACAAGAAGAAAATATGTGTTTTCTGAGAGAATGCTGCAAATAATGCTGTGCAGAGAAACAAAGATACTTCCTGCAAATGGCTTAACGTCTTAAGGCTCAGTTCTGAATTCACCTGCACAAAGAAACATATTCTGTTTTTAGGAAAATAGGGGAGTTAGTAGAAAAAAGGTCCCAGGCACCATTTTTAAAACCTCTTCTGATATGCACTTCTGTTTTATCAGTCTTCTTTATCAGAAGACTGTAAGATTTTTCATTTTAAGCTTGTTTCTTTTATTTTATGCTATCAGGCTCTGAAGTCTGGAAGACTGACTTGTCCACAGCTCAATAACTGAGCACAAATCCAACCAATCCATAGAGCACTACAGAGAGGTTCTCTAAGTGATGTTATTTCAGGAGGAAGAAAAAAGGAAAACATTCAACTCAACGTTATCTGAAGGCTAGAGAAATAGATGGACATCACAGGGAGGAAAAAAGTTTTCATGACAATTTTTCATGACAGCACCATGGCCTCACTGTCAGGTAGAAAAAAAAAACATGAGTGGGAGTGGTAAAATGGGGGTGAAAAGTCAAGACTGCAGATCTGGCATTCAGGACTGTAATCACACATCCCTAGGGAAGCAAAACCTGCTTGGCCATCGTGTATTGCTGACTATGAGTAGCTGTGCCAGATTCTGATAAGGTATGTGGAGTCAATAGGCAGAAATCGCTTTTCTCCCCTCTCATACACTCAGGCATGCATGCTTGGCTTGGCACTGAGTTAGGCTGGCACTGAGTTTGTTTCAGCACAGGCCTGTGTGCTGACTGAGTTGGCACACCCACCCCCATGATCCCACGCAGAGGGTGCAACTATCCTCCCAGGTGGGTGTTCATAACCAGTGGCTCTGAGCCAAGTAGATTCTGTGCAACTTCACTTCTGCTTTCTTTATTCTGAGGGACGAACATAATGGTGCAGCATGTGCAGAGAAACATGGGTTAAATATTACTCATGAGGTAAGGAACCCAGCTGAGAATATACTGAACGTACTATGGATGGAGGGAACACTTGGGTACAAGAACAAATAGAAGCTCTGTGTGGTGTGCCTGGTCTCAGGCCAAAAACCACAACTCTGGACATATGACTTCCCAAAGGACTCTGTGGCTCTGCCCATGGTCTCTTCCAGGGTACCTCTGGGACATCTGTCACCTCCTGGCTGGACACTGCACAAAGCCCACTTGGGGATGACCAGATGCCCAGATCACATCATTATTCCTCTCCAGTGTGAACTGGGCCTGAAATCCATGTATGTTTTCTCCCCTGTCTTTGGTGTCAGTGGGGGAAGTGAGACCTGTTTCCAACCCCAATTTTCACAGGTTATTGCAGTCTTAGATTTGTCTTCTCTTTTACTTACATATTATATAGGAATGAAGAGAACACTGTGTGCATACACAGAGTTTCCATACTCTTGAAATCACAACTGCTTTTGAGACTAGAACGGCATGAAAATGGTGGTAGAGAATATATTAGTAGAAATGAGATTTTGGGCTATCATAGAACTGAAAAAGGTTTACAGAGAGACATGTGTTGTGTTCTAACAGTGTCTGCTACAAGGAGTGACTCCCCTTAGCCTCATGTTCAGGGTTACCAGAGAGCAAAAGGAGAGAGCTGCAAGGGCAGAAAACTCAAGGTCAGAAAACTGAAACTTCAAACTCACTGATGGCTCAGAGTATAACTCTGTCATTTCACATGTCACTAGTTTTGTACTTTCTGACAGTGCTAAAGAAACATTTGCTTCAAGCCCTGCCAGGACTGAAGGCTATCTTAAACATATCATCAGCTGCAAGCTTTGAAAAATTAAGACACAGCTTCAAATGACATGGCATTACAGTGACTGACTTGTACATGGGGTCCATTTCCTTAAAAGCTGCTAGCTTTTTCTCACAGCTTATCAAGACCTTTCATCTTAAGTTAACTCAGATTCAAGGCTAATGCACACATTCTGGAATTCATCACATCAGAATTTACCCAAATATAGAAGTATTTATTAAATCTTTCCAACCTTAACTTACAGAAACATTTAAACTTAGGGCAAACACTAAGACTTCAACTTTAATTACATCATGACTTTAACCTATTTTAAGATTTTGTACAAATTTAAATGAAAGAGAGAATATCAAAGTAATAAGGTCAAATTATTCCCTCATCTGAAGCAAAATGAAGTACTTATCTTTGAAGTACTAAGCACTCTCATGGCATTCAGAAAATTTCAACATCTAACAGTTGACCTGGAGTACTCGCTCTTAAGTTATCAGACTAACAATGAATTTTACTTTCAAACTACTAAAAATAATTCTCTTTAAGGAGAACCAAACCAAATAAACAGCACACAATGATCTTAGCCACACATTTGGAAACCTTAACAGAACACTCACAGAAAACATTTGAGTCTTCCTTGAAGCCTGGAGGATGGAAAGATACTAGGTCTTACAGTCACTGACTGTGACTGTGACTTCCCAAGGCTCAGCATTAGTGTAACCGTATTACAAATTTTGGAGTTTGCAGTGTGCTAAGTTTGAGACTGCTTAAACTTGGCAAAGTCAAACACTATTTGCCTTCTTACATTTTGTGAAGCATTTCTACTTCAACACTATTTACAGGGCTGATCAAAGAGGTTTGGTGACTATGTATATTTTTTATGAATGTCTATGTGATTAGTAGATAAAAAGAAAACAAAACAGAAAATAAAGGATAGCTCAAAATCTGAACACTTCAGTGCTCAAGGGCATGAGATATTTTGTCACATTTATTTTCCCTGCACTCACTATAAATGAGAATGAGTCAGTCTGGTTTGGATATCTGACAATTGTTTTAGATACCAAGTGGAATGGTCCTCTTCAATGTGTTTATATTCTGTGTATGGTCCATGTGAAGACAAGCTCATTTGCTAAGGCAGGAAGAGAACTCAAGGTTAAATTAATGCCAGTGAGGTCTGAGACATTTTCCTGTCCCCATGATATCAAAGGAGAGACCGATTGTTGATAATCTCTTAGACATCCAGGAAACAGAAAAATGCAACAGTTGGTTTGGAAAAGGAAGAATGTAAACCCCATTTGTGTCCTTTTCTCCATCTAGATTTTTCATAATAGCTCTCATTACTGCAGTATCTGAACAGAGAGACTGAAAACTGCAGAGTCCATTTACCTGCTGTTTAAGTGCAAGAGCTCGGAATCTACAGAAATCTATTTCCTTGGGTAAACAGATAGGTTCCTTGGATCTTGTCCTTGCTTATTTATTTGCAATTATTTTGTTTTTTGTTTATAAATGAAAGCAAATCCCACTTGGTTTTGGGCAGTTAGGGGAATAAATTTCTGAGTCATGTCTATCATGACAGCATGATTGGAATAAAAACCTAAAGCAAAGGCAAAAAGGGAACATATGACAGATAGAATGAATACATATGTCATGCAGTACCAAGTTATATAAGGAAATTATTATTACAAAAGTGTGTCACCAAAGTCTCAGCTGTTTTATCACTATCTCTATAGCTGTCATCAGTCAAACACCTTGAAAATGCTTAACTCAACATTTCTTTACTGCCCACAGCAGATGAAGTATCCCTATGCATACACAGTTCCATATTTTACACTCTGGCTTGCTGGGTTCTTTTGTACAGTTTGCTGCTATTGTATCATTATTGTATCAGCCAAAATACATCCTGATTAAGACAATGGAAGTAGTTCCACTGGGAAGGGTTAAAAAATTCCTACTACCACAACTCCTTTACTGTGGACTAAGTCACCAACAAATATCCAGTTATATTGAATGACTTAGAGATATCATGCCAAAATAACTTGAAATCAGTTACCACAGCACTGGAGGAGTCCTGAGAGTCATGTTGAAACCATCCCCACACAGACAGCAGGACTGCCGTGGTGGTTCCTGATTGTTTCAAAGTGCTTTTCCCTATCCCAGGGTGCTCACTGCGCGTCGCACAGCTGGCATGCTGTGTGACCATCAAGGATATAGGGCAGGCAAGTGGATGGAAGTGGCCAAGCTGAGCTCAGGGAAAGCATCATTTCTGAGCAGGGTGTGTGACACTAGCCATGCAACACCCATCTACTACATTGTCGCTGTACTTATGTTTCCAGAGGCAACTTCCCTGGCCACCCTGCAAAGGGTTCTACTTGTTTACTGTCCTTGAACACATTACCTTTCCTAAAGGTAAGTACTGCACTCTTATCTCCTACTGAAGTATTACCTTTCATTAGATAATACTCTACCTCCATGTCTATTTTTTTTCTTTTTTTGTACGAAACAGACCCATAACAGACATAAAAAATGGTTTTGGGCACTGTAAGCTGACTAATAACAGCCTGAGGACTAAGTTTAATTGTTTTAGTAATATTGTAACTTCCTAAGAATGCATACTCGTAGGATTTAATTACAAATTGTGTCCTTCAACATTTTCATAACCACACTTTACCTCAGTGGTAGCAAGGTGTTTAATGCTTGTCTTCCAGATTTCTTTTCTCTGGAAATTCCAGTTAGGAATTTAGCAATTAAAATCAGATGGTTTTGTGTGGACAGTTTTTAGCGCAGTATTTCAGATATTTTTGTTGTTGTTGTTTCTCTTAAAAAGTTCCTTTATTCCAATATTTTCCTACAATTTAACAATAAGGAGGGCTGATTCCACATTTCTTCCAGATTAAATTATTGTAATTATACTATATGATTATGATAATTCTAACTATTAATTTCACAAAATATCCCTAATTTCTTGTGAAAATATTATATTTCATGTCATGCAAGAAAGGTGTCTAGCAGAGAGCACCTCTGATAAGCAACCCAAGATACATATCTAATTTGACACAGCTGAAATTGGATAAGGTAAACAGTCCCCTTAGCATAGAGCTCAACATAAATTTTTTTTCAGACATAAGCCATAAGCTAACTAGCTCAAAACCTGATTACTGTGCTATCCCATGGACTGATGGACCCACATCTAGCCATGGCTTGTGTCTCCTAACCTTCACTGCTGGGATAAAAGACAGCTATTTTTCAAAATTACAGCGTTCATCATTTTGGCCAGTTCTCCAGGGTGTGTAAAGAGGGCGTGAACAGTTAGTGCTTATTACCTTAGGAGCCTGCTTTTAGTCTGTCTCCTACTGATAAGGGGGGAAAGGCAACATTCTTGTCTTTATGTAGACCCCTCTCAATGTACATCACATGTCATTATCTATTTTTAAGGCTCAGGCCTAAATGCCCTCATTTGGTTTTAATATGAATTACTGTTAGCAAGGAACATCTTCCCCCCACTTAGAATAGTGCTTTATGTAATATCATATCAATTTATTTTGCTGAAAATTTATTTTCAGCTTTGTTGGGACATGCCTGGAATATTTGTATTAATACATGCCTAGGGATATTTGTAGTAATATAGAATCCCTGACACATTTAAGGAGGCTTCAGCACTTGCCTTTTTACAAGTCTGTGAATTTTGAAAAGTTAAATTTATAAGTTTGAGTTACTTTAATCCTTCTTTTTTTTTTTCCCCAAGCACAAGCTGAGTTTCCAAAACCTTGGATGTGGTGGGGTGGTTTTTTTGGGTTTTTTTTTTTGTTTGTTTGTTTTTTTAAAATCAGCTGCACTTCACCTACCCCAAGATGTGAGCTTTCTAGTGCTTGTTCATGCTCATTACAGCTGAACCAATTTGTGTGTCACAAAAGTCACATCACAGACTGATCACTTCCAGTCTCCATGACAGCAACATTGCACAAAAAGTATTAATATAACACATTAAGGAAAAGAATTTGACCAATTTGTTCCTAAAGATCTGCAGTGGTAGGTGGATATATCACACCATTTCCTCACAATGTTTCTGATACTTCATATGCTTTACCTTTGTGCAGTTTAAGCCCATAAAATTTTGTTCTGTGAAATGTGAATACAGAGAATACTTTATTTCTTTGTTCTAAGTTTTCATTCAGACTTTCCTGATGTGGGCTGGAACAAGATAGTCTTTAAGGTCCCTTACAGCCCAGGCCACTCTGTGATTCTACAGCTGTATGATCTGTCATTCTGATGCGATTCATCAGATGCAACACTGACTTTTGAACAGTAATACGGTATTGTCCAGTCTTTTAATGTCAGCCCTGATTTAATATTCCCTCCAGAACTGTTATTTTAATTGGTTTCAATTCCAATGCATACTTGGCTGATTACTCCTGCTCCACTTAGAACCTCACATTTTTTCTTACTGAACTCTTATTTTTCACAGAAATAATTTCTTGCTTGCCAAAACCTGAATTATAATTATGCTGCAACAGCCTTGAGATCCCCCCACATTGCTGGTTGTCTACAGAATTAACACACCCTCTATTTAATCTAAAATATGATGAATAAATGCAGATATAAGGATAGACCCCTGAAGGACTGCTCATTTTATCCCTCTGTTCTATTCATGTCTCCTGTTTCACCAAGTAGTGTTGGCAACTCCTGTGAGTGTGGTTTTCTTAGACTGTATTTTGAGTGACAGTTTATGAAATCTTACAAATCTCGAGCTATATGATATGTACTGCTTTTCCCCAACATACAGAGTTTGCTATCTGGTGATGAATGATAATTATATTGTTATGACAAGCTTTGTTCCTGAAAAATCTTGGTAGACTGTTATTCATGTCTATATTTTCTTCTAGGTGCTTACAAGAGAAGTGTTAGACTATTTTCTTCAGGATAGTTCCTGCTGTAAAAACCTATAGATTTATTTTATTTGGAAAAAAGAGATGGGATGGAAAGGAAATGCTGCAAAATTAATTTATATAATTTTCCAGAAAGAAGAAGAGAAAAATATATTGGATTTGATGGCTTTAGAACATGAGTTTGTTGGGTGGGACTGATGTCAAAGGACTTCAGTGCTTTATTTCTCTCTCTCTTTTTTTATTTTTTTTTTTAATTTCTCCTCCCTGTATCTCTAAAAGAACTCTGATCCAAAATACTGCCTGTACACAAAACTTCTCGTTTCCAATTAATGTTTTCCTGCGAGCATTATGAGTGAATGGATGTGCTGTTTCATCAGTCAATGCCAATAGCTTGAGCAAGGGCAGGAAATTATTTAAAAGGAGACAGTCAATAGAAGACTGCCAGAATATTTAGAATTTGTTTTCAGTTATGGAACTTACACTTGCTCTATTCACATACACTTTTTAAACAGGTGAAGGAAAGTTTATAGGAATTCTGGGCATTGCTTGACTGCTCATAATGAGAAGTGACAAGTAAAAGTTGTTTCCACTCAAGGGACTGTGAAAGGAGAAAAGTAAAATGGTTTGGAAAAAACACGGGAGCTGAGAAAGAAGAAAGATCTTATTGTGGAAAGGATTATAGGGGAACTCATTTATTTTCATCACGATAAAGCTCATATATACCCCTCTCAGAGTTTGCATGATGAGTAAGGTCAATACTGAAATGTCCTGGATGTTCAAAGTAGATCTAGGGAGGGCCTTCCCATCTGAATTTTTTTAATAGCTGCATTGATAATTTTCCCAAACACAGAATGTTTCATAAAGACAAAATCATTTTAATGCAGCTTAAGTCTGATATTCCATTTCCCGAGAAAGTGTGTCTATGATCTGATTAGTAAAACATGGAAAAGCTCTTGATTTACCCTGTTCATTTTTCTTGTCTCAAAATGACTCCAATAGTCAGCTAGAGAGAGATGTGGAAAGAAATTGGCTTGCTTCAACAATGAGGTTTTCAGAGAAATGTCAGAACAAAGGAGTTCTTAGAATGTAAGCAGAATCCTTTGTTTATTCTTGAGCTTCCTAGATCTAAAAAAAAGAAAAGCTGCCCCACTGGTTATGAGGCTTCAGAAATGATAAAGATCATTTCTGAAAAGAAGCTTTTGCAGAAAAGACAGTAACAGATTGGTGGCCTCCCTTGATATCAACAAACTGTTTAGTGGCTCAGTGGGTGGGAATTAGCTAAACTTCTTTGCAGCTGATTGCAATTACTTAACATTGCAAAGTAATTTGTGATATCATCATGGCTAAGAAATAAATTTAATGTTTGAGAAAATTAAAAGCATTATACTCACAAAGAACATAGCAGGAAACAAGGAAACTCATGAAGCACAGAAAAATGTTTTCTCTATTTTAAAAATATTAAGAGAAAAGAATACAAATAATAATGACAGAGACAAAGAAACCTGTATCTTCAGAGGATGCAGATGAACTTTCCAGTAAGCTGTTTCATACGTACATTATTCCCAATATGAGTGGTTTGTTATTTAGCAGTAGCTCTACATTTTGAACCATACTGTAAATTTCCCATATTTCACAGATGCAAAACAGAATATTTTTTTCTGAACTATACAGAGGAGACCAAGTCTCACAACTATACTAGGATATGCAAGAGATTAAAGATATATTAGAGAGGTAAAGGATTGAAAAATGAATTTTATTACAGGTTGATGATATTCTCAGCTGGATTTGATTCCTTAACAATAGACACATTAAGATCCTCCTTGCATACAATAATCAGTTGAACAATCCTCCTGCTTATAAGATTTTGGAAACTTGTAAGTAAACAAGATGAGATTGCTAGAAATAAAAATATTCTCTTTGAATTCCCACTGCAAAGGGATCAAAGGAGAAATGGGAGAGACATGCATTATTATAACCTGTCCTACACAGTTAGAGACCAGGGGCAGAACACTTAATTAGAGGTATTGAAGTGTGCATTGCTAGAAGGAAACCTTTGAAACTGATGCCAAGAGGAATTAATTGGTTGAAACCTCTTAATTCTCCTTGTTTCAAGGAGTACTGTATAATATTGTATTCCTCTTGAGTTCATCAATTGACTGGATGTTGATCTGTACAAAATCTTACACATCTTACGTGGTGCATCCACGCATAAAGAGATGTTCCTAATGTGCCTTATGATATGGACTTTTTTTTTCTTTGAGTGTATGTAGGTATATTTTTACTAAATTCAGGGCACAGTAGTAAGCTGAGACTTAATAAAGTTGTAAATGAGCAAGGAGCAAGATAGAAAAATTTTATCTTTTCAACCAAGTTGCTTGTATTTACAGCAAATGTCAAAAACAAGTTGGTGGCAAATAAAATGGTGGTAGAGTTTTTTGCATTTTCTGCAAATATTCAGCTGTATCTCAGCAGTACATAATATGAAATGTTACACTTTGAGGGTAGATATTTCAGATTTCTTTTTTTTTTTTCCCCTGCCAGAAGGCCTCACACACTGTGACAAGCCTGCAAACTTAGATAATATTTTATTACCAGCCCTCAGTGGTGTTCTAGTAGCTGAGTTGAAAAGGGAACTAATTTTGCCTCCTGCCAATCTGCGGTGAAGATATGGAAGATATAGATCCTGATACAGGCACAAAGTACAATTAAAACACTTCTGTCAGCGCAGTATGTGACATACATATCCTCTATCCAGAAAACAGTTGGTAAATTGACAAGCTAAATTGGTAGCCTCCCAAGACAAGTAAGCCCCTGTTATCACATTAATGGGCTTTGTCAGTCAGTCCTTTGTGACTTTTTAATTTGTTGGACTGCTCCAGTTGGGTGTTAATATGAAGGAATATTAGAAATTCTAAATTCCTGCACATTTCCCAAAAGATAGAGATGTTTGAGATCTGAAGAACATTCTGGAGTGTGAGCGCAGCTATGTTACTAGACACCAGATAATTCATACAAAACCAGGATACTATGAGTGTATTAGCCTCTTCAAAAGCTTTGATGAATGCTCATAACATCAAAAAGAGGAAATTCAATCAAGATGCATATAGTTAGGTGTAAATCAGATTTCATCAATTTCACTGCTCAAAGAGAAAGTTGACAAGAGATGCCCTGTGACACAAGGAAAGATAATGGTGGGGTGTGGAACACCATATATGAACAAGCTTCTTGACAGTAGTGTGTTCCTCTTTTTTAAATTTTCCTAGGGTTTTCCCATGGCTGAAGATTTGCAAAGTCATTTGTTTTATAGATTATTACGTATGATTGCATGCTTGACTCTCGAAGACTAATGCTCACTTTGAAAAAGTCCGTCAAATTCTACTGTTGCATTATTTAAGATGTTTCTCCACAGGCAAGTTCAAGGTAACTGCATTTGAGCACAGTGGCTCCTCACAGACAGAGCTCTAAAATGGTTGCTCTTTGAAAGTATTTTTCAGTGGACCACTGTTCAGTGTTGGATTGCCTGGAGGTCTGTGTCCATCAGAAACTGCTGTGCCTTGAGTTTCTTGGAACAGTAGGTGGTCCTGTTCCTAAAATATTTCCTGGGTTTCTGCACTGGGCACTGTCAGAAAAAGGATATGTTGCAGAAGAAGGTACAGGAGGGTATTTATCTTTGGATTTAAACACCTAATGACAGCTCTTTGGCTGAATTATGTTTTTAAGCTCCTATTATACCCAGTAAAATCTATGGCTCATCTCAGTTGCCCACAGGTTCCATGACATAACTGCAAGACATGTATCACACAGATATTCTAAGATGCTTCAAATTTCACTTACCCACTACCGTGAGCTACTAAACTGGGTCCCTGATTGATGTAGTAAGTGGAGTCCAGAGAAGTCTTTTTCTTAGATAAAAGTAGACACTTGTATTTGGTCAGCAAATCCTCTTGCTCATCACTGACCTTACTGGGAGCTCAGCTACCTGGCTTATATGTGAGTAGTAAATGGACTGATTCAAACACCATTTTACTGCTTAAGACACTCTAGAGAATGAGAGAGATTTATACGGATATGTCATGAGACCTACTGGAGGGTCTCCCTCCTTTGAAGTGCAGGCAGGGGACAGGGAGGACACATCTCTGCACAGACTCTGAGCTCAACCTGCCTTCAAGCATCTGAACTGGGGGGCTGATTTCCACCCCCTTACATACAGGTATCTGTATACATATATTTATATATAGCATATATTTATGCAGAGCACAGATCTCAATCTGCTATATCAAGGGCCAAAATATTAACTGTTCCCCCAGAGGCTGCTCTAAGAAGAAAAGATACTGGTTTGTTTATATCTCTCCTTTAATACTTATAAATAAATTTGTTAACTTCCCTAAGACAAATTGCATTGTCAGATGTACAAATAATTGGTAATGGGGATTTCTAGGCTTTAGAAGACACGACTACCTCAACCAAAAAAGGTTTTGTTTTGGTGAATCTCTAGCTCTAAACACACTTATACTACTGGCCTGATTCTTAACCTGTTTTCAAGTCCTTAAAGGCTGTTAAAATGTTTAGATGAAACTATCTTTGCAGTTGAAGAGTTGTCAGGAAGCGAAGACAGGAAGATTTGGCAAAAAGGATGCCAGGCATGGAGGCTTGTGAAGATGATAGTACAGGACCACTGACTGTAGATAGCAGAAATTTTGTACATCTTCTTTTTAATTTGCATGATGTCCCTATTCTGACTATAAGTTTGGCTGGGTGCTGTAAAGAAAGGCTCAAAAACATGACAAGAATGGAAAAGAAATCGGCATAGAAAGTGAGACTTCTTAAAGAGGAATATGCTTTTTATAAGAGAAATATGACTTTTATAAGAGAAATATGATATTTATGCAAAACTTATTTTTAACTAACTTTCTACAGCTTGGAGGTTTGGTGGGGTTTGTTGTTGTTGTTGTTTTGTGGTTTTCTTTTTTGGTTTTTTTTTGGGTTTTTTTTGTTGTTGTTCCTAGAGGGTTTGATTTCTCATAGACTTTCAAACATTTTTGATAATCTGCACTCATCTCCTCATGGCAGGAAAGTACTTTCTCTTCTAGCATAAGCTTAAAACAAAAATTATGAAAATGTCAGCAACTAATGACAGAAAAGTACTTAATATTTCTGAATCTTTAACACTCAAGTTTAGGTGGAAATCTGGTTCACCAGCAGTCATTAAAATAAATCTGTATTTGTCATCATCAAAATTTTCTGGATTTCTGCAAACTGCTTAACCAGAGGATTAGATTCATAGCTGGGAAAAGTCATTCTCAATAACACTACCTTCCAGGAATCTATCTGTAAGGATCCTGATAGTCAGAATTTTTCTTTATATTGCAAATTTTAAAAATGGCTTATCATTTTGTATAGGTCAAGAAAATGTCATATTTCCCCATATTTTGGCTTACATCTTTTGCTACTCCTTCAACCGTGGAATATTATGATTTAGCATTTGTTACAAGGTGATGGGTGCATATTGTAGAACATATTGCCTACCTCAATATTGAAATTGCTAGCAATTCTGTTTGATGGCACAGACATACCAGCTTCTGGAGTATTTCTTTAGTAATTGTCACAGGTTTTTCTACTCATCCACCTACCTTAGCTCTGATGCATATGAACACAGACAGTTTTGGTTTATTGCCAGGACATAATGACATTTATGTGCAGCTTTTTTTTAAATTGAAAACAGCCAACAATCTTCTAAAAACTGAAGAACAATACTTCTGTAAATTCTTATCTCTATCTCATATAACTTAGTCATCTCCACCTTTATAGTGCACCTGTGCTACATGTTGTTTTCATGTGCCCAAATGGTTATATGAAAGACTCGATGTGCAGAGAGGCTACTATATCAATTTCATCCATAAAATGAAATATCCCCTACACAGCCATTCATCCGTCTATCAATATGTCAGAAAATTCTAACTAATCAGACGCCACTTGGGAAAAAAAAATACTCAGCTACCCACTCAGGCAGCTAGCAGTGGAAAGAAACAACTTTTTGCCCTCATGTTCCACTTCAAGAATGTGTATTTCAAGCCCGACAAAGAATCTCTGCAACGCCTCCTCTATACTCATTACTAGCTAGATTGTCATTAATCACAGCATTCAAAAAAATACATTTAGTTCATAAGCTTCTATGGGAGACATTTTCAAAACAAAAATGATGCTTGAATTTCAACAGAAAAAGAATATTCCACAAGAGAGACTGTGACTGGTAATTTGCAAAGTTACTGGAGAAAGAGGTTTACATTAGCAAACAACCATGCATCATGCAGTGCTCATAAAATCTTTCCTTCTGCCTCCTCTTGATCAATATAATAAAAGGATATTGATCTTGATCTCCCACTTCAGTTACTGGGGGAAAATTTTAAAGAGCATTAAAAAAATAAAAATATATACAGGTTTAACATTTACATAAAGTCCATTACAGGTATGCTGGGCCTACAACCTATATACATTCCCTAGTCTTCTCCATTAGGACCCACTGTTACCAGGAAGAAGTACAACCCTGACATGGAAGCTTTCCCACATACACCACTGATTGGGCTGCGTGGCAATGCAGAACTGGGAAAATGATATCCCATAAGGCTTGGAAAGAAAACAATGGGCCAAAGCTGCCTAAATGCTCTGCACACATTAAGGGAGACTGAGAGTGAAGCTGGGTTACAAGTGTAGTTTCAGAGAAGAGCATTGGCTTTATCTCAGGACCCCTGGGAGTCCTCAAAGGGCAATTTCAAGAAGTCCAAAGATACTAAGAGATATTAAAAGAACAGAGTGGATCATGTGGCCGCATATAGGGAAACTCCTAGGAGATAAGAGCTCTGTCAGGCCTGATAGGAGCTCTGGCAGAAGAGCAGCATCTATGCTGACAGTATTTCAGGAATGGACTCTTCAGGCTTTGTGCTACTTTCATGCTGTTCCCTCACTTTTCACTTTTTGACTTTTTCTCTCTTTCTGGGAATGCTGCCAGACTGAAGGCACTTTGCCTGCAAAGCTGTCTAGGTTTGTCCATATCCCTTCCCAGAGAGCTTAGGTGAGTGCCTGAATATCCACAGAGAAGTCTGTTCCACTGGCCTAGAAACTGTACAACAGCCTTGACACTTCCTCACACACGACCATTCCTCCAACAGATCATCCTGACTGTTCTCTTGCAATCTTTCATTCTCTCCAAAACTACATAGCAACACCAATTAAAAAAAAAATAATAAAATCAGATGTTGAGACACATTTTGGCATAAGACCAGTCACTGTTTTTTCTGATGAGAACTGCATCTGTAGATTCAAGTGAAAGACAACTTTTATTGTTGTCCTCTTCTTTTCTACCTTCCCACACTCCAAGTAATTATAAATCAGATACATGCTTCAAGATTTATAAAATATAACTTTAGCCTTTGACAGTTAAACTTTCTCTCCCTATCTCCCAAAGAGTCCCACAGTTGCAAGCTTTCCTACCAATCACCAGAAAACTCTTCCTGTTCAGGAGTTCACAATGGCTGCTAGCACATTGAATAGCACATAAATACCACAGCATTCCTGAATTCACACCTGGTTTGCAAGATGCCTGAGCTGCCATCTTCTTACACATGAATTCTCACCTCACCCATCTCCTCCATATACCATTCCTTATAACAGCACAAACCCACAGCTTGCTGTGGTTACCCCGCCACAAAACGTTCCTCTCCTTCCTTTTAGCTTCTTCCCTACAGATAAAGGCTAGAACACACCATACCTAAAGTCTACAATGACCAGAGAGAATACTAAAGAGGCCCCTTCATGCTGATGAGGAAGGGTTGCTCACAGTCTGTCTGAAGAGAAAATGGTGGCCTAAATGCTGAAACTTTCAGTCCTTTGGAAATGCTTCTGAAGTTACAGAGGTTTGGGGTTTTGTCTCTCCCAATAAATATTTTTTTCCCAAATAATTAGACAACAGATTGAACTCATCCTTTCTTGGGCCTTTGAGAAATTGCCAGGAAAATCCATGAAACCCAACAAAAAAAAACTTGCATAAGGCATGGACTTGCATTTTTTTGGAGGCCGACGCATTGACAAGCTGAAGCCTGGCTTCCTGGCTTGACTTTGGCAGAGTAAAGGCAGGACTTTTGTATAAAGTCATTTATGATGTGACTTTACTGCTTTTCCTGGGAGAGCAAAAAGTCTCTGAGTGTTGCAGCACGTGGATGCAGTTTATTTTCAGCTTCCTACTTCCAGCACTATGCCAATGATTTCTACTTTTCTCTGCATGCAAGGCAGGGCCATATCAGAATGATCACATCCCTCCCTGTCCCAAAATTCTCCTAGCAATTCCCTTGTATTTGCAAATGGCAGTCTGGCATTAGCTCAGTATTTTTTTTCACACATCTGCACTTCAATCTCTAGAGTGTCCACCCATTAAAAATACCCTCAAGTATCACAAGACCAACATGTAATAGTGAACAGAAGGCATAAAAGCACTGTCATGTGCTTTTTTTTCTGCTAGTCAGACAATGCTGCAAACACTGCAGTCAGGTTTCCAAGCCCTAAAGCAAGTCTGTCAGCTAATAAAATGCTACATGGATTCAAGTCTAGTAACTGAGAGTTCAGCTTCTCTTATGTGATTTGCAAGCATCCTTAGAAAGCAGCTCTGTTTCAGTCTTTCTTGAATATACACAAATATCTAGATGGTCAACCACCCTGCTAATTATCAATGCTTGGGTTCCTTAAGCAGTAGAACACACTGTTATTTAGATAAAGGTATTAATTTTTTATGCTGCCGAACCACCAGCCCATCTGCGGATGCTGCAAGCAATTTAACAAGACAAAAAGGTTTTCTGCAGATACTAAATTTAAATCAACAACTTTTTTTTCCCCCTCTTAATTTGGCATTCAGCTATCCATCAGGGTAAGCAACAAGTGACTTGGCAGATAATTCAGGACATATGGCTTTGAAGAATGGTAATTTAAAAGTACTTGGACAACTTTCCTCAACTCATTCACATTAATTTGTGCTATTCTCTATTACTTGTGCTCTAGCAGCTGGTACAACTAAAAAAGTATAGAAAATATAATGAATATAATGCAAGTGATAAAACCCCTTTTTTTCCTGAATTGGATTAATGTATAGTGCAAAAACTTCACTCAAAAACTGAGAAACAGAAGGAGTTCAAAGACAATTTGGAACAGTTAAACTTACATGCTTCATCTGTAGTCACCAGGTGGCACCAGATATATCTATATATTGGTAATTAGGTTGAAACCATTGTAAACTATGTGGTTTTTGAAACGCTGAGCACATCACATATGGCTATTGGGTAGAGCACCCCAGCTGAATGATCCATAGACTAGAGAGTTTAGATCTAACTTTAACAAGTTATGTTTTATGGTTTGTTGCTTTGGGGTGGGGGGGGTTGGTTTTTTCTTAGTTATATTAGCATTTTGTTAGGACTTTTCATTACTGGAGTGGGTTTTTCTGTTTGCTTTGCTTTGGTTTGGTTTTCCTTTAGTGTTTTTTTGTTTCTTTCAGGAGAAAGGGTGGCATCTCCTACTTTGGAGATACTGGTAATAAAACTTTTCCAAAAATGCAAAACTTATTATTTTAACTATATGCATTGTTTCTTGGTCAGAATTAAAATATTGTTACATTTGTCCTCTTTTTTTTTTTGCAACACTCTAAAATGTTTAAAGCATTAAATTTTGGAGGATAACCAGTTCTTTTAAAAGATACATTTCAGGAGTTCTGAAGAATTGTAGCTTTCTGTTGATACAAGAGGACATTTTCTTCTAGCTTTCTGACATTGACAGTGAGCACTTGAATTACATAAGAAATTCTCGGCTTAAAAATTATTTCATTTTACAATTATAGCTACATTATTGTATGAGGTGAAGCTGAAATTAGCTATGCATCATACATAGGATATTATCTCATGAATATTAAAAAAATAGTTAGAGCTACTTCATTTACTTGTGAATCATATCAAGTTTTTTTCCAGAATTTCAGTGTTCATAACTTTTATCACTATATAAATATTTGGGAAATATTTGCTTTTCATGCTTGGAAGTATTTAACAAGGTGTTTTTCTATTATCGTCTGTCATCTGTGAAAATAAAACTTCCATCAGGAACAAAAAAAAAAACCCCAACCAACCAACCAAACAAAACAAAACTAAAAACAACAAAAACAAACCAAAACAAACCAAAACAAAAACAGCAGGAATGAAACCTTGACCTCACTGAATCAATGGCAAAACTTCCACTAACTTCAAGAGGCCAGGATTTTACCACACATGACCAGATTCATTCAAAGAAGGAAAACCAAACAGCCAAAGATATAATGTTATTAAAAGCACAGAGTCTGAAAATGAATCACTGTCTAAACAATTTTTCAAATATTTACAAATATCAGTAATCAAAAACTAGAGTTGTAGTTTGAAATAATTTCAAAAGAAACTTGAAGGGGAAAAAATACTTGAAGAAAGAAAAAGGCATATAATAAAAGCATGTAAAAGTATATAATTCTGAATATTCGGATTTTACATCTTTAGCCCATTGGAATGATTTTTCAGCTAGAAGGTATTTCTTATTATATTAAATTCATTGAGGTACTACTGCAAAAAATGTCATTGGTATTTACATTCTCTTCAGCATGCAATGTTCCTAGAAACGAAGCAGTGTGATTATCAGTGAATTTTTACACACGTGACACCTATAGGAGCTTAACTGTTGGTGCATACAACAGACAACACAGGTAAGCAATCTGTTCATTAAAAAGCCATTTTTATAAGCACTGGCTTGCAAGCAGTGCTTGCAGTGGCAATGGGCAAACCTAGCCTTGTACAGGCACAAAAGGAGATGTCTCTGTTCAAATGATTTATGATTATTCTTCACACTTAACAGTAAGACCCCCACCAAGTGCAACTAGGGAAACTGAGAAAGCGTAGGAGGAGCAGCACACTTCACACCAGCCAGCAGTGGCCTCTGGCACCAAAACAACATGCTTAAGCTTCAGCACAAGAGAACAATCCTCCAGATCGGAGCAAACCAGTTTGGGGATAATTTAACCTGGTAGTATTCACACAAAAAGTAAGCCTATCTTTTGTCTACTATAGCATGAAGCTTGCCTAATACCAGTTTTACAGTTTGTATTCAAGCATTTTCATTACAGCAGCTGTGGCACATATGAAAAAATAGTCCTTAAAGTATGAAGAACAGTCTGAATATTAGGCAGCTGTTTTGAGGTGAGTGTGTAGACTCCCAAGGCCAAAAAGTGGTTTATGCTGTCTTAAAACAAGGAATGAGGAATGCTGATTGAGACAGCAGGAAGAGCTCCCAGGTCTCTTAATTTTTCTCCATTGCTAAGGGGAGCCCAGGGAGCCAGATCAGAGAGAAGACACACCTTTGGATGGCTACCATCAAATGGCATGAACTCTGCCCTACACACAACAACTTCCATTACAGAGGCTGGATAATGGAGACATAAGTTTTAACTGGTTTGGAACGGGGCTGTGCACTGATCCTTCAGAGTTGTGGTACACTGCATGGACAATACATGACTGTATTGTCATCTGCACTATCAGTTGAGGAATGATGAAATGAGACAAAAATATTGTGAATATAGTTTTCTTCCCTTTCTCTGAAATAAATCTTTTGCCATTTTACAGGAGCTCTGCTTTTGCACACATTTGCAGAAAGACCTAGTATATTTCTTTCTTTCTATAACAAAGAAGCATAGAATTAATGTTATTTTATCAGCAAAAATTATACTTTTTACCTACTATCTGCAATTCTATCCATGGCAAGTACATTATACTGTAATTAAAGTATATTGTATGCATTATCTGTAAAAGGGCTGTAATAATTTCAACATACTATTCATTGAAATACATTAATAGAGTACCTGTAACACACAAAGGTTGAAATTTAATAGTATAACTACTTTTAAGGTTTTTCTTCCCAGAAGAGTCCTAGATATTTCAGAATTTATGGGCTATGTTATCCTGTCTTCACTGCTTTCTTAAAATGATAAAGATTTGCAAAAGGCTAGGCACTTCCCAGAGATGTCTCGAGGCGGTTCAAGGGAAAGCAGACTAGGTATCAGAATGAGTAGGTATCAGAGTAGGTATCATGAATGAGACTATATGTAAAGATTTTTTTTTTTCTTTTGAGAGAAGACATGGAGAAAGGGAGGGGAGTTTGCACCTTCTTAGCTGTACTTCATAGGATGGATGACTACTTGAGCCAGGACTGAAGTTCTGATCAACTTGGTCATGTCCACTAGTTTTGCCTTTATGAGTTGGGACATGATGACCTCTACATGGATGGTTAAAACATTCATTGACTCTTATGGGAGTTTCATAATTAATTCGGATGAACTACATATTAACATTGCTATTCTCTTTTTAATTATTTGATTCTTCAAATGATAAGACTTTCAATCAAGCCTGTAGTGACAGGAAAAGAGGCAACAGCTTTAAACCGAAAGAGGATAGGTTTAGAATGGATGGAAGGAAGACATTTTTACAACTAGAGTGGTGAGACACAGTATCAGGTTGCCCAGATAAGTTCTGAATGTCCTGTCTCTGGAAGTGTTCAAGGTCAGGTCGGATGGGGCTTTGAGCAACCTTGTTTATGGAACGATATCTCTGCCCATGGCAGGATGTTGGAACTAGACTTAAAGGTCCTTCTGACTCAAAACAATTTCTGACTCTATGATGCATAAACATAGATTAATATAATACAACACATACAATATATGCATACACGCAGCATCAAGGTAATTGATTTTCTGATTTTAAGTACTGTGTGCAAGGATAATGGTTGGTTTTGTTTTTCTTTTTCTTACTCCCTCTACATTAGACCAGACTACAAACTCAGAAAATCCTGCACATACCTGCTTCTCTCCACTGGGCTTCTTGTGATTTAACAGCAACTCCACGGCCCCAACAACCTCCTTCCTTATGGCATGCAACAGAGCATCTCCCACATACACGTTAAAACTTAAGAGCAGCTCAATGAGCTCAAGGTTCTCATTTTCAATTGCAATAAGGAGTGCAGTTCTTCCCAGGGGATCAATGCAGTTAATATTGATCTTGAAATAAATTTCTGCCTCCTCCAAAGCTTTCTTTACGCTGGCGTAATCTCCTTTCTCCACAGCATTCAGATAGGCTTTCTCTGAATGAGAGAGTTCAGATTCTGCCCGTACAATGCGAAGGGGGATTCGATCTCTGTAGGGAGCATTGACGCTTCTTTTGTAGTAGAACTGGGCCATATTTTATGCCATTCTAGTACTTTGTCTCTGCAACATGAAAATAAAGATAAAATCAATAACTGAGCTTGGGGTTACAATGCACCACATTAATATCTGCAATATGAAAGTATGCAAAACTCTTACTAAAAAGTGATGTTGAAACGTACAAAATGTAATTATCAATAGAACATGTAAAATAAAGTGGAAGCCAAAATATTGCTTATTTGTGACTTACCAAGTGAAAGCATGTCTGTCAGAATACGATTTGCTTATATGCTTTTTTGAAATCTGTGGCAAATGAGAAATTATATGATACAGCATTGTCTACCAACAAAATGTAGCTTCACTTCATCCTTAATTTCTTCATTCAGCTCTGCAAGGACATAAAGAGCACAGTCGCATGTCTCATACACTGTAAAGTCCACGGAAAGACTTTGCCATGGGAAAAGCACAGAAGGGAGTGACAGGATGGCAACGACTCCAGGTCTTGACAGAAGTGAGATTTGGTTAGCACATCCTGGTAGGTGCATCTGGACAAAAAATTCCCACTGCAGCCAAGTGTGCAGGGAAGCAACTGCTCATCCACATGTCAAACAGAGATCAGCCCAAGTTATGGGAAAGATGGCATCTGCAACCACCAACACCTCCCTGTACCCCTCAAATATGCTTCTGTGGGTATCTTGAACTTGGACTGTAAGATAAACCTTAGAGGTTTATCTGTAGGGACTGTTATGCAGCAGGACTTGAGATAAGTTAAAGGTGGTACTATTTTCCAAGTGTTGTCTCAGATCTAGGAGTTTAACTAAACCTGGGGAGAAGAATGGATTGCTGATAAGATAATGGACATAAAGAATGTAGAATTTTTGGGCCACAAGGAGAGACAATTCAAAAACTGTGCTTAAATCAGCTCCAACTGGGTAAAGGGTAATTCTGATGGAGAGATCATCTCTGACATCCTTTAACAGCCTAACAGCCCATGAGGATTGATTGCTTGAGGATTGTGTGAGGACAATTAAATACAGCTTTTACATCTTCCTAGTCCTGCTCAAATACCATGACCTACCTCTGGCAGACATAGACTGTACAGCTCAGTGGTGAACTTCCCTACTAAGATTTTGATTCAATTTCATATGCTATTAGAAAAACATTCACATCAAATGTTTTTCCAACCAGAAAGAGCTTACTAACTAATAAATTAAAACTCAGAGCCTAAAAGGCAAAAAAAAACCCAAAAACCATAGGAGATAAATTTCCAAGGACTGGTAGATAATAGTCACAGTTTTGATTCTGAACTACTCAGTTCTAAACTACAATTAGTACTGAAACATAGCAGCTATAAAACAACTCTGAAGTTTACATATTGTAAAACATATAATGTCTGTGCTTTTATTCTGTATACTTTATTCAAGGACTTTGCAAAAAAAAAAATAGTTCTTACAAAATTATTTTCTCCTGGTTCTATCTATCACCTGAGAAAAAAAAGAAAAAAAAGGAAAAAAAAAATGAGGTCCACAAAAAATATTTCCCTCTGCTGTTCAGTTGGAGGTTGAACACCTTATTAGAGAAAGAACAGAAGCTTCTTGTAATTTTTGTAGCTGATTATGCAAGCTGCATTAACCCACTGCCACTTTCTTCAGTCATTAAAACAAAAGCTCTGTTGAAATTCTTTAGCAAGCTATAATATATATTTTTGTTATTGTGAGGTTTTCAGTCTTCAAAAAAAAAGTCACTAAACATTGTGAGGAACATAGTAATTAATCTGCTCCCATTTTTCTTAAGCAGTGCAATGAGAGATATGTACAAAGCCTGTTAGTGAGACATTTTCTTTGTTTTCCAGAGCAGATGAACAAAACTTGAAATAAGCAGGAAAAGCTAAAGAGGACATATGAGAAAGAGCTCTCCTCCACATCCATATACATATACAGACATATACAAAAGCTGAGGAATCACAATCCTTTGCAAGAGGTTTCCCAGTTCTCCCTACAGAATGCTATCAGAGTACAGCCTAGAGGTTGCAGAGTCTGTGGATTATGTTCTGTTAATCACAATCTAAGTAAAATAAAGTTCATAACCATTGCACAGTCTTATAACCCAGAAATAGATATCACATTCTTAATGTTTTAATAACTTTGCTTTTCATTCTTTCATTTCAAAACTGCAAGTTCAATTCAAGGAGGTGAAAATTTTTATGTTCAGATCCAAATTAACAGATATAAACATAGTTCACAAAGAGGTATCTACAAGAAAGGTGGACTGCCATATTCCATGGACAGCCACAGACACTTTAAGTTTCATGCCCCTGTTCCCAAACTCAAGTAGACTGGGTGCTGGATGTGCTGGGTGCTCAGAAGGGCTTCCTGCCTGACTCCAGCTGTCACATGACAAAGACTTAGGTCTCAAAATGGGCTCCATTTCATATCTGGCAGGCATATGTCAAGTTAACCTACAACAATATATACACATTATTCAGTTTCTTGCTAGCTAAAGAGCTCCCCGAGACCCCTGCAGAAAACTGAGGGACTGCAACTGGGGGGTTAATACTAAAGCTCCTCTCTCTTGAAAGCATACAAATAAACATTTTGTTGTCTCCCTATTTCTTGTGAGACAAAGCATGAATTAACTTATATCAATGAAACTGGGCATCAGAGATCTTTATTGTAGAAGAGTATAGTCACCTACAGACGGGATCTATCATGATTTTCATGAGGATGATTTTGGGGTTTCTTGTTTCTTTGTTTTTATGTTAAGTTTGATGAAGATATTTTATTGCTTCACTGTAACCCATAAGGAAAAGACATGTTGGAATATTTTTTGTTTACCTTTTCATGATCTTTGAGAAGTGAATCTAGAAGTTTCATTATTCTCTTTTAGAAGAGACATATTAAGCACACATTTCCATTCTTCTAAAAAGCTGTCCCATGTTAATCTCTATTTCTTCCCTGCATCAATTCCTTAAAATAATTGTCCATAAAGTTTTTTCATAAGTCTATGTTTACATACAATTAGAAACTAGAGATTGATTGCTGATACAATACAGTCCTGGAAGGTGCTATAAACATCAAAGATAATGATTCCATGGGTGTTTATGAAAATAAAACATTTATTTTTATTTTATCTACAGGTAGATAAATAAAAGCTGTTGTGTAACAGCTGTTACTGCACTGTCACTTGTAAATGCACGCTCTATGCATTTACATGGAGCTGTAAGACCTAGAAACAGCCAGCAACTGTCTCAAATCAATTCAGAAGCCTGCAATTGCTTTGAGTATCTCTGGAGGAAGAAACAAGAGGTCAAATACACTGGGCCACTGTGAGGAGAATGAAAGGAAAAAATTATGGTACAAGCTTATAAAAATGTAATTATAGTTTCTATAGAGTTCATATATCTGATATATAATAAAAAACACTTCAAAGAAGAAATAAAGGCAAAATAACTCTATATAGTGCTTCCTGCCATGCCATGGAAATATCAGCGGCACCTGAGCAGGAGAAATAGATTAAAAAAAGAAAATTATTAAACTTTGGCAAAAAAAGTGATTCTTATGAGAAAACATTTTTTTCTTAAATGGAAATTTTGTTTGCACCTTCTACAGACCACTATTTCAAACTATATGGGACTGTTTCTTTCATATGTTGTTTTTTCAGGGAGGAATGGTTAATTCCACCTTCTTTACAAAACTTTGTCATTTCCACTCTATCATAATTTTACAATTTCATATGTCTTAAGAAAAGCTGATGTTGTTAGTTTTAACAATCCTAAATAATTAGACTTTTTTTTCTGCTGCTTATCATTGTGCATATGTACATATACATGCATATTTTAATCACAGGCACACAGATATTTCCCCATCAAAGCTCAAGAAAAACTGCAATCAGATTTCCTTGGCATTTTTTCAACCATATTTGCTTCCTCTACATATATAATCATATCTTCCCTATTTTTCAAGGAAATCCTGACTTGAATTTTCTTTTCTTGCTGCCTCCCTACCCCATAACAGTCATAGCCAGGTGTGAGAGGAAAATTAGAGTGAGATACCAGCAGGCACCAAGGGATTCTGTGACAAGCCGCGTGTATCACTGCTCACAGAGCTACTGCAAACCTTTCAGAGACAGAAAGAGACCCCAGAGACAAGGCATCTCCTTCAGCAGATGGGCAGCAGGAGGGATATGGGATATGCTTCTTAGTATCCACATGTGTAACTTCTGAAATCCTCACTGACACAACCCGTGTAAAGATACTTTATTTCCAACACTGATCACTCTTAGACCGACAAGCATTGTAGTACACATATATAGATAAATATAGCATTATACTATATAGCTTCTTTCATATCATCAAAAGCATATTTCCAATTTTGCTCATGAGTTTGTTTTTCAGACAATTTGCATGAAAAAAAAAAAAAAAAAAAAAAAGAAAAAAAAAGTGAAACTTCACAAGTAACTATGGTATCACCCTGCTCAGGAAACCAGAACATTTATGACAAGTGAATAATGTGCTGATTTCTCTGTGATCTTCTGAAACTATTTTATATGCACTTTTCATGGCAAATGAAAGTTTCTGACATTTTCTAGGTTCATGAAAGTATGAAATTTTCTTTCTAAAATAGATCTGTGACATATCAGCTTTAATCTGACACAGAACCCTATTTGATACACAGTAAAATGATGTTCAAAGAGAATTTTGGAAAGCAAGACCAGCTCTGATAAATCCCAGTCCAAATGAAGCATAAAGTTCCTTCTCTGTCAGTCACCAGAAGAACAAAAGAAATGCAGATAAGCCTTTGATTTCTGAACCCAGCATCAGACCAGACACTGCCTTATAACCAAATGTCTAGACAGCAACTTTAACATGTTCTAGAACTGGGGTCAACTGGATAGGCTGTGCCCATACTGTTTAGCATACTTTGCCCCAAAACAGCTGAATGAGAACTGTCTTCTGGGAATAATTTGGGGATTCATGCTAACTCTTACACTGTGCCTGGAAAGTGCATAGGAAGATGTTAATTGTATTGAGCCAGCAGTTGGGTTGATTCCAGCAACTGCTCCAACAACTTTGCCTGCAGGTGATGGACTTTTACTGATTATGCCTGCCTTCTAGCACTGTTTATTTTACAATTGTTACAGCTGGCAGCATGGGGAGGTCCTCACCTGAAAGTCATTTTTCATTGTTAGAACTGCAATCAGTTTCAAATTTGAAAGCTAACAATAGCAAAATTAGCAATTTGGACTTTAACACTGATTCACGTATACAGGAGGTAAACTGAATAACTCAGTATGGTGCAGGTTCCCTGTAAGCCTGTTAATTTGGAAAAGAGCTCAAACCTCTTGGTTTTTCTCTGGTTTAAAATGCCCTATAGTCAAAGTTTCAGTAAAGCGAAGAACATGACCTAGTATAGAGCTGTAGCAGATGATGGGAAGCAGACTGTCATGTCATCATTCCATGTGTTCTGGTTTCACAGCCAGAAAGGCAGGACATCAGCTTTAAAAACAACTTAAAGAGTCCAAGGTTCAATGGTTATATGGTGGATTAAACTCCACCAGCATTTTATATCAACATCTTAAGAAATCAAGACCTAGGAAAGTCTGAGTCTGAGACACTGAATGTGGTAAACCTTTGATGAGGTGATACAGATTACTTTGATGGGTTTTTTTGTGAAAGACAGGGTGTGATTTCATAGTATTTTTGGGGGGGTTTAAAGCATGGTGCTTCCTATATAGCGTAAAGATGGTCTGTAAGTTTACTTAATGCCAAATAGGAGGAAACTTACTTTCTAGGGCTGTTTTTACACCAAATCTTAGTTGAGAATGACAGATTCTGATAACAGTGACCCTTAAAGTCTAAAAGACTACTGTCAGACTGAAGTTTGGGAAATATCAAAATATAAATAAAAAACTGTTGAGAGACATTAGAAATTAACAGATCTTAGAGGGGTAGGACAATTTGAAGTCAAGCATACAGTATTGCAAAACTGCATATTCTTTTTAAATCAGAGATATTCAAGAACTTGGTTCTTCAAATATACCCAAAACTGAAGCTAATTTCATTTACCCTATGGGCAAAAATCTGATAACTCACCCATGAAAAAAAAAAAAAAGAAAAGACCAAAAGAGCATCACTGGGTCGCAGAAGTAAGAAGTATCATTAGATGGCATTATTAAATTAGTTCATCTTCCCAGTTTATTTAAACTAGAAAAAGGCACTCTTCAGAAAAATACAAGATGCATGGTTACCTCTTGCTGATGTGTAGCAGTATGCAAATGTCTCAGGAATCTGTGGGAATAATCTCAAAGCTTGAACTATTTGTTCTTGCTCAGAGGGAAATAGTGACAAATAAATGTTTAAACCTGCCACCAGAGCAAAGGAGAGAAAGACTGCTTTCCACTGATTGACATGGACTTGTTCTTTTGAAATGGATGGAGCATGAATGATGTGAGACCAGCTTACAAACAGTAGGCAGCCAGTTTGGGGTGGGAAGGACAGTGGAGGCAATAACACAGATAATGATCTTAATGAGTGACTGCTACATCCAGTTGAGTTGACCTTCCTGTTTCCTTGGCTAGTGTTATTCTCCTGGGTAAATTCAAGGAGCTCTCCAAAATAGTTTTCAAGACAAAAGTACTTCAGTGTCATCTGGCTACATAGAAGGCTGCCTTCCAGCATTTCCAACAGTAGGACTGACCTAATGCTCTGTGGATGTGATCCTGTAGCAGCTACACAGCATGACAACATTTCTTAGGGGACACAGGGAGCAGCAGGCTGTCCCTGCTCATGGAGAGGGTGGGTGGTCCTCCAAATGAGAAGAGGATGGGAGAAGAAATCTGTACACAATCTGTTGAGAAAATAATTGGGCAGAAAGAGTATGACCCTGCAAGTTGACTTGAGGAGGAAAGGAGAGAGGATGCAGATTAGGTTGGGAAATAAAGGACAGGAACATAAATTGTGGGAATTATGTTACAAGTAGGAGTGACTTTTCTAAGTTTCAGGGTATGTTTTCACACAGAACCACATGTCCTCTCATGCTTGCTATGATGAAGTACAAGGCAGCATGCAGTTTGGCCAGAAAAGGGAGAGTTTGGGCAGACTGCCCAAATACTTTTAGTAAAGACTTGCTAACAAAAACACTCCACTGTGGGTCCATTTTCAGATGTACAAGCTAAGCCCGCCTGAGGATAAGTTAAAACACCTTTCAAGTACCTAGGGCCAATAGAGAGCCAGATGTGAAAAGATTTGTGTTCATATATATATATCCTCACATAATCATTTTAGTACTGGCTGTTGCTCTCAGAGTGATATGTGTATTTTGTGGGGAGCCTCAAAAGAGGCTGAACTGGAAAAAAAAACCCCAAAAGCTGCCAATAAATAAAGACTAGTTAGGGAAAACTCTTCAAGTAGTGGAATTTATTGCCCATTTCCACCCACAACCATAATGGTTCTGCCCTCACACTGCTTAGAGACATCTGAGTTGGTGTATTTTAATGGTTTTACTAAAAGACTCCATAAAAATAAAATCAGGGAAATTTATTACCTAAGTTCACCTACTATAATAATCCAGGAACTCCAGTTAAAAAGAATCATAGTGATCAAACAAATTGAAATTAAATTGACATCAAAGCAAACTAAATAGCAAAGAATGTTCCACAATTCAGTTAGATAACACAAAATGTAGTTATACAAGTCTATAAGAATATGATCACCCATTGGTAATAAACCCCAACAAAAGAATTTGATTGAAATCAGTCAAATCAGATTGGTTAACTTGTCTAACAGTGAAAACTATTTATTATCTGGACCAAAGCCTGACAAAAATAACGGGTTTTTTTTCCTCAAGAAATTGTACACTTATGTGATGACTAACCCCTTCCTGCCCTTGTAGCAATAAAGACTTCAAAGTGACAAGCCCTATTTGTCAGAAGTCATTAAATGACAGTTTCATGTCACTCAGGACCTTTAAATGTATAGCACAAAACATGCCCTAATGAATAGCTTGACAAGGTATTATATAAGGCTTCTCAAATCCAGAGGAACAGTTCTTTCCAGAAATTTGCTTCCATGGCCAAACTGTAATTTATATATAGGCCCAAATAACAATTCTGGATTAAAAGTCTCCTGCTAAGTTACAGCAGGAGTGAAAAACATAAATAGTAACAATAAGAGAATTCTCATTGCTAGGGACTGATGGCACCAGAAGGCTGCCATGTGGATTCCCTGGCTGACAAAGGCATGTCTATTACAGTGCTCTATCGATCTGTGACCAAGCAGCCATTATATGAGATGGGTAATAGCTTAAATACTTGGAGCACCCTTCAGGAAATTTGTATATTCTTGTGTGGGAGAATGTCAGAAGAAGGTACATCACTGCATTACAACAAAAAAACTTTAAAAATAGATCACCCGAAAATCTGAACAACAAATCCTCAACACTTCATTATGAACTGCTCTCTGAAGTATTATATAACGTCTCTTCTACTCAATAATAAATCCTCTCCCAAGCATATAATTATTTCAGCATCTTATTCACAGAAAAAAAGAAAAGTATTTGACTGATAAGAAAATAGGAAATAATTGACACAGAAAACATTCACTGTGAAAAATGCATCTTGTCAATATTTTCAACTGGCAGAAGACTAATGCTGCACTCTTTTAGCCAAGGTTTTTACTCATCTACTTTAAAAATTAATCATCTAGTGTTATGTCTAGATAAAATAAGTGGAAATAGTAAGTAAAAAAAAATTCATTTTGAAACACCTGTGTTATGCTTTCTTCCTCTTAAGCCAGACAATAATACAAGTTCATCTAAACACAAGCTGGCCTAACTTGGATTCTCATTGTAGGAATACCTCCTTGGAAAGACAACCAAATAAAAGCTGAAGAGAAGAGCAAGTAACATTAACATTTCAGGAAAATGGCAGTTGATTATCAGAAACCCTTTGAAACAATATTTTAACTATCAAGAAGCTCAGATGCTATGAGAGAGTCACAAACTGAATGATTACTATAAATACTTAATCTGAACTCTGAAATAAGGCAGGTTGAGGGAGAATCAGCATGGCTTCCTGAAGAACCTGCTGTGGAAAAAGCTTCCTGAGCCACCAAATCCAAATCCAGTCTCTCACACAGGTGAATTCTGCCAACAATCTGACTCTGTAAAGATCAGACTCCCTGTCAGAAGTATCTGGGATCCCTCTGCTTCACCCACTACTTCTGTGAGTGGTGGTGGACAGAGAATCATTCCTCCAGCATGACAATTTCTTCAGTCCTAAATAACGTTCAGCTGTTAAGGACTGCTGACAGGATTATCTTTCTTCCAGCACAGTTTTAGAAAAAGCTATCCCCCCTTTAGACTTCATTTGGCCAGGCTGCACAAATATGTCGCTTTTACAGCTCCAGCCTATTCCTTGCACATCGGCGCCACATAAAACACCCCAGGATGCCAAATAAAACACCCCAGTTGCTCTCCTGAAAAGGTACAGGTTCCCCCTAGTTCTTACGTCACACCCCAAACTCCTGGCACCCTCAGACATTCAACTGGTAATAGATGTCTACAAGTGGTCAGCCGAATTGAACCTTCAGACTCCTGTAATTGCACTACTCCTTTGCCACACCACTTTTTCTGAGCGACCAAAGTGTACTTCTTACTCCAAGACCCACTTTCCTGCCTTATATGATTTCAATAATTCTCTATCTCATGGTTAGATATTTTACTTAAGTTACAGACCTACAATCACCTTGCCCAAGACTACATCTTAATCATCAACCTTTAATCTGTTGATAACCCATGTTGTTTTCCTCCTCAGCTGTTTTCAGTCAATAAAATTTTGTTAAAAATGAAAAAAAAAATTAAAAAACTATTTTGCAAATGCTCATGTAATTTGCACTTTTAGATAGATTAGAATAACCTTTTGTATTCTGCTTCCTTCAATAGTGGAATAACTGGTCTCAAGGGCAAACTTAAAGAAAGCTAATAATGCATGTACCTAATTCTGCAATGATGCATATATATAAGAACCTATTTTCTTCCAGTAATCATCTTTCTCCCCAGAGCTTAAGCTTTAGTCAATTTTCTCTACTTAGATGTATCACACAGGTCTCTGCTTCTGTTTGTTAGTAGTCAGTAAGTCTTTGACTCCATGACCTCTTGTAGTTAAGAATGTCAAATGTTCCCTGTGAACATCATGAACTTTGTATTTGAAGACTTTGTTCTAAATATACCCACCACCATTTTACTTTATTAAGATAGGTGGAATATAAATTTTATTTATATTTCTTTCATTTTTTTTCTTTTAATTTCTTTCCTTTTTTTCTTTCTTTCTCTCTTTCTTTCTATTTTGTTGCTCATATTTGCCAGTAAGGCAAAACAAAAGCAATTATCAAGTTGCTAAAAAGAGAAGCTTTCACTGTTTACTCTTTTTTCCAAGTGAGTTGAATTACATCCTGCCTCTTACTAGTGAATATAAGAGGCAAACATTTTAGATATTAACCACATTCAGTAGTGCCATACCTCAATGCAACCTACCTAAATTTAGACAGCTTACTAAGCTTTCTAAGTTGGAATGCATTTATCTTGGTCTGCTAGAGCCAGCAGAAAAAGAGAAGGAAATTCCTGCTGCAAGCAATTCAATCAAATCTCCATTTCTTTCTTTTGCCTGGCACAGCTGGGTATGAATCTAGGCCTGAGCATCTGCATTTGAAGAATTTTCTGAACCAATGATATTCAAAAAGTTCATTTTGAAAAGAAAAAACCTGAAAATAAAAAATTTAATTTGGTTAAAACCAAATTAATAGAAATTTAAAGGGAAGAAAGACACTACTTTTATTAGAAATACCAGGAATATCTCTTGATATGCATGTGCCTGTGACTATTGTAAGCGAGCTACAGTAATAATGCTATTTATGTCTGCAATAATGTAGATTATGAGCCAACTTTATTTTGGAGAGATTTCCCTTTTCAGGAAATTTATTTCTTACGCTAATACCCTTCTAAGTAACAATAAAAATACCCGCACATAAGGGAGCACACTGTGATTTGTAGCACATGTTCCCTTTCAGAGGCTGTGCTATAACAACGTATCAAACCATTGCTGGCCAGTAGAAATCTCATTAAATGTCCTAATATATTAAAGAAGACCAGAGATATTTTAGAGGTGTATATGTACAATTCACTATAACAGGCAAGTTATAGTGAAGGCAGTTCCTTGAAACTGGTTTTCTGAGAGATGAAACTGATTCCAAGCTACACAAAGAAGTTGAGCTTCAAATAGATATGTGTAAGCTGTTAACTTTATTCCTCATCATGCAGATGTATCCTGCACTCTCTGCAATCCTCAGCATGCTGACAATTGCAGTTATATATTGAGTGCAGGAATTTCTTTCCAACTCAGCTGCTAGTGATGGAGCTTCCATTTGCAATTTTCTTGTTTCTTCTAAAGATTAGAGTATATAGAAAGCTGAGCATAGCCCAAAGATAAAACCAGCTGTTAGTAATAAGGCCATGCACTTCTACTAACTAATGCTGATGCTCTGTTTTGAAAGTAATTGTTATTTATTATTTACTCCATGCATCCACTGGAGTATTATTGCAAAATACACCATTTTAAATACTAATTTTCAGTCTAAAATTACTCTTAGTTGATACTCTAGCAGATGCATGGAATCAAAAACAATGGTGGTAATCTAACGATGACTGTTAGAAATTCCTTGCACAAAAGATGCATTAACTAAATGAGCAACACGTTATTCTGACCTGACAGTAACCTCTTCCCTGAAAGCACAGCCTAGTAGATGTCCCCAGAGAAGCATCCCCTCCAGCTATTGCTTCCCTGCCACTGAAGTGTGGTGTCCTCAGCAGGGATCTCCACTGGTCCCAGTGGGCTGCGCTGACTCCCAGGGCTCACACTACCTGCCAGGCCACCCACAGCCAGCTGTGCTGGACACTGCTCACTGCTGAAATGGGTTAGTACCCTGATGTTCTGGGCACTACAAACACCAGCAGTTTCTATTCAAGGAAATCTAAAATTATGGAATTCTTTCCATTGAGAGTTACAGCTTCAGACACGCAATAACCCTTAACAAATAATCAGGAACCCTTAACATAATACCATCCATCATAAAAAGGGTTGATACTATTTTACCAGTGCTCTAAGGAGAAAAATCAGGCAAACAACTAAAAATAATGCAATTTAAAATTTATGTTTGTGAGTAGAAGGAAGAGTCCTTTAAGGAGTGATTAAGAATCAAAATATTCAAAGTGATTATTTTCTTACAGCAGCAAAAACTTCAGATTGTCAGATATCAGGATAGCATGTTACTGAAACATTGATCCCTCAGTACTCTACACTCACTTGGAACAAGAGGGAAAATTAAATTGCCATTGGTACATACTGTGCTTGAGTGCTCACTTACTGCTGGTTGTGTAAGGACAGGCCAACTGAGGTTTTAATGTTGTTCACAGTAACAATTCTCATGGTAAAACAAGCCATTTATTTTCCAGAGGTAGAACTGTTTCTAGACTAATCACACTCATTTGCTTAAACATTAAGACAAATGGGACTAATTCAAGGGTAGTATAATTTAGACATTGTGTTTACAGAGTAGTTCCAAAGCTCATTGCACAGTGGCATGTCAGTGAGAACTTAATCAAGCTAATTGTCTCAAAACATAAGGTCAACTTCAAGGTAGAAATACCAGCTATTAATAAAACTCTTCTTCTCAGAAACAAATACTCAGTTTGACTGAACAAGAGTATCTGGATCCTGCATTTTACAGATATCAGTAAGAATGAAAAATGTCCACAATTTTTAGCAGTGGCTTAAAAACAATGGGACCTGGCCAGAAAAGAAACTGTAATATTAAAAAAATCAAGACATGAGCAGTAGATCATACAACAGAATGTATCCATTGGAATATGGTAAATAACACAGAATTGAGAATTACACCCAGTGGCAGTGGACCCTAAAAGTATACTATCATTCATTTCTGAAAAGCAACCAACTGTTTGGATGAGAGCTGTGTCAAAGTGCTGCATATATTTGACAATCATTTACTGGCAAGTTTTTGCTTCAGGCAATCTCATGTCCTTAGACTACTTCTTTTGGGAAAATAAAACTGTGGGTGGGATTCAGTTCAGGGTTAAGACACCTACGTTAAATGTCTAAATGTAGACATCAACATTTGAGATAAGTCCCCAAACTCCCTCTGTTGTCACTGGGTAACCAGGATGGGATTAGTTTTCTAAACAGAGAATGACCTTTAAGATATCCCAGAAGTCTGAGACATCCTTGGGAACAGGCCAAATAGAAAATACCCTCCTTTATCCACAGGTAGAATCCAAGAAGGATGGCATATCAGGTATCACTAGACACACACCTTTTAGCTAACATTATCACAGCTTTAGTCAGTAAAACTAGCAGCACTTGCAAAGTGATTTGACTTGCCTTAGGGATCAACACGCCAGTCAGCTCCAACAGGTCATAGACTGTTTCCTCACCTAGCACACTTATGGACACCTGCATGAATACCCTGTGTGGGCCTGAATGCAAATCCCACATGGTGAGCAGCATTCAGTTGACTGAATACTGTGTGCAGGGCTGCAAGATGATACATAAAGGTTTCAGATATGATCTGGGTCAGGTGAAAGTCATGACAGGCTGCCTCTAGAGAAGGTATCATCTGCCAAGTTGAGCACTAGGAGAAGCCCAGGAGCACACTGAATTTAGACCTCTGCTGGGGAAGGAAGAATGCAGACAATCTGCTTCAAGGCAGCTGCAGCACCAAGGAGGGTTGCTGTCAAACTGCACCCTGGCTGTGCAAAATGGCTACAGAAAAGCCATGCACGGGGGCAGAAAGACAGAAAGGAGCATGTCTCCTCTCCCTGTGGTGTCAGAGTGTCAGCAAAAATTGAGACTTCAAGGTTGCTGGCAACATCTGGAAATGGACGGGAGATGCCTGTGCAGCTTCACCTCATTGTGCGGGTGAAGTTTGCCATGCACTTGCTGCTACTAATAGTAAAATCAAGAATGTCTCCCATTAAATCAACATCTGATGAAAAAATGAAGATACAATACATTAGCATCCATCATTTGGCACAGATGAGGCTGTGGCAGGCACTGCTCCACTTTTGGGACAATCAAAGTTTTGCCTTGACACGAAGTGCTAACAGACAACCAGGTGTTACCATCCCACAGCTTGATACCCTGTTACTCCACATTTGAGCAAACGTCAGAGCCCTTCTGGGCTGCCATCTGGTTATTTCTAATCTATGATATTTGCTCATATATTACTTGCCCCACTAGAGATATATATTACTAGGGTTAAATCAGAGCTGCCAAGATTTACCAATAATTTTCATAGATACATGATTATCATATCACATTAGAAAGGCAAAACAACACAGAATATAAATGATGGACACATATGCATATTTCAACACTTGGAGAGAATGTTTCACAGTCCAACACACTTGACTATTCAAAATGCTTTCCAGATATTTTGCTGGTATTTCACTTTCCTATCTCACACCCCATTAATTCTAATTATACTCAACCCTGACCTGTTTAAGTGAATTTTGCTAACAGCCTGCTTATTGACAACCACTCATCCAAGTTGTTTTCATCTATGATATCTATCAGCTAAGAAAGACTTGGCTTGAACTGGCTATATGTTTGTCCTTTGTTATGGGGCAACCAAAGTTTTCTACTGCAGTCACAACTTCTTGGTGTCATTTTCAGGGGTGACAGCATCAGATGGCCTCAAGATCATGTCTCATCCCTGAAGCAAGTCTTTATCCTTACCTTTTCCTTCACATTCCTCAATCAACTTATTTTTCCACACCCCTCCTCCAAAAAAAACCCAAAAAACTGAACACTGTTCCCCACAAAAAATCTGCCCAATCAAACCTAAACCAAACTAAATCAAAAATAGGAAGTATAAAGGAAATTAAGCCAGCTTTCTTGAGAACACTGTTAGTAGGCTATCTGCAAAGCTTCAATTTGTGTCAGGTGAGAAGGTAGAAGTGAGGAATTGAATTGGCTGGTGACCAGCTCTACTTCTACAAGTTCAGTCTGATTTGATGAGAGCAGATGCACAATTGCTAAAATAGCTAATCTCTGCCACGTTTCTCTGTGCAAGGCAAGGCTCATCAAGAGCCACCACCAAAGAGGAAGCAGGAGCAGGTGTACCTGGGCCTGCATGACTTGAGCCCTGCTGTCTCACCTACATTCAGAAAATCACCTACTACCACACAGATCTGCATGTACCAAGGCATAAGGAAGGCACTAGTCTGCTTATTGAGACTTGCTTTGGGCTTCTCAAAAGCATGTGCAAAACTTGAGTGGGCCATGACAGGGCACTGTAGATTGAGAATTACTTTTTCATGTTTTCATTCCGATAGGGAATAGATACCCTAAGGCTGCATCTGCCTCAGCAAATATCAGTACAGTAGGAGCAGAACTCCTCATTGAGAACCCTGTATTCTGGCTGATTTACCTCAGATGAGCTCTATCCTGGCTCTGCAAGCTGAGCATTAGCTGCTGGAGTGTGACCTTGAGTCAATGATCTGCCTTTGGATCCTGAAGAGGAATCCAGTCCACCAGCTCCAGGCCTCTCTGCAATGCCAAACAAAGCATGGAAGGAGGGGGAAAATTATGAGGGAAAAATCACTTTGATATTACCGTACTAGACTAATGTAGATGCATCGACAATAATTCAATCTCTTGTTTTCAGTTTAGAAACTTCATAAATCTCTCTGATCATAAAATACCTAAGAAAGTTCTCCCTAGCCCATTTGACAGTATTACATTTATTTCCATGGGTCCTGGTGGCTGGTACATGAAGTAAATTTTTTTAAGATGTACCTAATTTAATCAAGGGAAGGGTTCAGTTACCTATATGACAACATGATCTTTAGTGCATGACTAAGTTCTTACTCTGTGTTGAGTCACTCCCAACCCAAACTGTCCTATGACTCGACAATTTAAACTCCACTTCATGAAAGGACTGTTGTCCCCCACACTTCTTCACAGATCTAGACGAAATTGTTCTCCTTCAACTAAGATACTCAGTGTTTCTTATGAAAGTAAAAATAGTATAATCCTTTTTTAAGGAAAAATATCTCAGATCATTGCTTTCAAACCAGAAAGACGTATTATTGTTGATGTTCATAATATGATTCTGTGTTCAGAGAACTTGGTCAAATCTTGAAAAAAGCATTCTGAGATTGTCTACAGACATATATTCTATATTCTAATATTCCCTATTCTATTATCTAATCCCAGTGCTGTTCTGAAATATAACACTTTTCAGTACTCGTTCTGAATTTTGCCATTGAAAAAGAAATTAAAAACTGACTACAATAGGGAGAAAGGACAAGAGCATGATGCCAAAGACTAGTGCTTAGAACACTTGCCTGAAAGAGACAGTGCTCAGCTTTGCATTCAAGACTGGCTAGAAATAAAGGCTCAAGAGATAAAATATGAACTTTCTGATAGGTCTTTTATGAAACACAAAGTGAGAATCATAAAAGATGACCATAGGGAGAGTATGATCAAATTTATTACATGATCTACAAATTGAGAATATCAACTGAAAACTGTAATGTAATTTTTGCCTATAATTTTTGATTATCATTTACCATAGCAAAATGTTAATTTTGAACATGCACTGAAAAGAATATAGACTTATGCTTTCTATGTATTCTATAGTACAGCTCACGTAAGCAGAATATGATAATTTAGAAAAGAAAAGAAACTGTTTTGGATGCCACTACAGACTTTATAGGTCTTAAACTCTATCCATGATTTCTACTGACCTCAACAAGTCAAGAGTGATTTGTCTCCAGCTATTCCTTTTTTTCTTTCCTTCTTGATTGAAAACAAAACCCCTGCATCTGTTTTTCTAATTTTGCAACAGTTATATATGACACACCAACAAGCGCAGAATATTATGGGCTTTTTCACTATTCTTCAGAAAGTCTTCAAGTCAACCTTGATAGTGAAATATTGCTTCATATGACAGGACAAAACAAAACAGTTTTATACTTGTAAATGTATCTGGAGAAGACTCCTAGGAACAATAACAGAGGGATTTCCAATTGCTTATGTTCATCTGCAAGTCAGAACCACCTCTGTCATCTAGGAAATTGTGAGGGTTCCTGAATTAATTACCATGCAGCCTTTTTAAAAGCAAATCTGCTTAACTGTTACCACTATGCTGAGTGTGAATAAAGATGCTTTGTATATTCTTTTTTCTTAAGACAGTGTTCTCCACACACCACCCACAAATGCCTAAATAGAGCTACATTGTATTTTGACACTATTTTTGATTATTACTAAAAGTAATTTTTTTAAAGCTCCTCACATGAGAGAGAGAGCTTGTTCTTCTCAAATCTTTGTTTCAGGAGACATGGCAATGTTCTAAATTGTAGGGATCATTTGGACCAACACATCTTCATCATAGATGTTGCCTCTGAAAATACATTCATATTTGATTCATACTGACTCTTCTACTTGCATATTTTACAAAACAGAGGTAGAGGATGTCAGGGTGACAAAGGTGTCAGATAAAGGGGATCTGAGATGTTTCCTGCTGCTTAAAACATCTTCTAAGTGAATTCAGTTATAACTTTTTTAAATAGTTGAACTTTTGCAGAATAATCAGACTCCAAGGACTATTCAAGGATAGTCCAAGGACTATCTTATCACACTTGCAACATAAAGGGAAAAGGCTGTCAAGTTGCATGAAGTTAATGTGCTACAAATAATTACCACTCCTATAACACCTTCACCGTCTATCTCAAACAAATTAGTTGCCAAGTGCAAAGTTCTCAGCTCTTGTCAGACAACTGGTAAATAGTTCCAACCCCTCTACCCCAAGTTTATAAATCAAGAAAAAAATGTAGCTAAAATAAGATGTTCTGAGTCACAACTTCCACTATGGTCTAGCCAACAAATAAAATATACCTCCTTACATATATAATTGATTTTGTTGGAATATCTGGAAGATAACACCTGAAACACAAAGCAACCATGGCAGCTGTTGTACAAGTTATTTTGGAACGTAGTAGAAGATGTAAAGAAAACCAAACAAGAACTATAAGTGTCCTGTGTCACACACTATGCCAGAAACATATTTGGAAAAAAGCTGCAATTTTTTTCTGTACTTTTCCTGCTCTCTGACCATTAATTCATATTCCAAGTCTACCCAGGGCCACCTAGTTAAAGAGCATAACCAATTTATTGGCTAACATATCTCAACCCCAGTGAGAGGACACAGGCAAAGGAAAAAAATCTCATCCTGAAAAGATGACAGTGCAATGAGTACCAGTAAATTTGAAAGTAAAACACATGAGGAACATACTGGAGTGATTAATGCCAGTAGTTTCTCAAGACAGAAACAAAATTGGGCAATTGTGAAAGCTTCCCATGTCCTGGTACTATGTCTTCACTTGCACCTAGACAAACAGCCGGTTTCATCTTTGCCCACGACAGTGAGATCATCATTTCTAACTGCCATGTAAACTGTTGTGGAGGAATTCCTCCCACCTAAGTTTAGTTGTCTAAATTTAGTTGTCCACAGTAGTCTTAGTTAAATTTAGTTGATTAACTAAGGGGAGTCCTCCTTTACAGTCAGTGTAGTGAAACAGGCTGCTACAGATTCCTCATTTATATATGTATCTTAGATACTTTCTTTAGGATCAGATTAATTCCTCCTGGAGACCGTGTCGGCTACAAGGGAGGCTGATGATGATTTGTTTGGATTTAGACATGCCTAAATGAATTAGAAAGTCTTTTATTATGTCATCCAGAAAGTGGATTTAGCCTACAAATTCTTTCCATGTGGGACACATGAGTTATGAAAGGCAGCAGGAAACAGTTTAATCATGTATTAAACTGCATTTGGATAGATGGCAATTTATATCTGTAGTACCCATATTTATAGATTTAGAGTTGTTTTGCACAGTGGAATGAATATTAAAATTTATAACAATTTCAATAATTATATTTCTAAAATAAAATGTGTGATACTCTAGTTTTTACACTTGATAAATTATTTGTAACTTAAAATTTAATTAAAATAGGTCTTAGTTTAATTCATCTTTGAAAGCAGTTACTCTGAAGCTTGACATATTTTATCAGTTTTGTGAGATTGTAATATGGTTTCTTCAAGGAAACTTTCTTTTTATTTTTGTCTATTATAAAATGAATTTATGTTTATAACTTTGACTGAACACTGTGTAGCCATTTACATAATCTTTATACAAAATGAATTATGATTCTGGAAAACTTACCCTTTCTTGTTAGGTGAACATAATGTCCTTGGTACAACATGTAACCTAAAATTACAGCACCACCATATGACAATATCAGACGCACTGGAGAACTCCAATCTAAAACAGTACAATTCTTGGATTTTAAATCTTTCATTCATGCCACTGCGAAGGTCAGATGCTGATGTTTTGAGTTGGTTAAGGACCGTGGAATGTTTTGCTTCTCAGCTTAGAATATTCTTCCCAAGCAGCCGCAGGGTTTGTTCCTGGGCCTAAATTAAGACTCAAAACATTCCACAACCCTTTGCCTTGTAAACTGAAACATCAACGTCTGCCCCACATACCACCCCTCCAGAAAGAGGGCACATGGGATGAATCATCATCACAAGTATTCTAACATGTTATTTAGGAAGAGCTACCTTCAACCACCAAAAGACTTGTAAATAACTATTTAGATTTTAAAACCCCATAATTTCATTAATAGGGTTTTCAGCTGGTATACCTTAGAAAGAGCAAATTCCAGATGTCAGGTTCTGCAAATCTTGCTTTTATATTTTGCAATAATTTGGCCATGAGAGCAGCCAGAAAGCAGCATTCTCCAGAATTTCTGCTGCAATGGAGTGTGCACTACAGATTTTAAAACCTGGTACATGGAAAGTTTAATTTACAACCTTTATTTTCACAATGTTTTATACAGTTTCTCAAGGGCACTTATCTTACTGGAGACAGAAGAAATAAGTTGTTACTAGAAACAAATACTTCACTAGAATTTCTACCACCATTTCCTATTTTTAACAATTATATTTATCATTAGGCTTTGTACTTCAGATCATTGCTTATGTTCAGAACTATTTCTTTTCTATTTTTGGATCTGATCCTTCGGCACTAAACATTTCATTCCCACACAACTGCCTTAAAGAGACAGTAAGAACACATAGGAAATGACAAAAATAAATGTTTAGAAACAGTTAACCTTACAGCATGTACACAAAGTGTAGCTGCTATGTAACAGAACCTCAACACCTCTAAGGTATCACAGCTTCTTCCTTGTGGATCCATAAAGAGACCATGGTCAACCACATGACATGTGCACCCTTGACAATAAGCTGTAAAAAGAGCTGCTTAATACTTGATTCACTGTGTATTTCCTGTTTAGTTTTAAGCATAGGAAACATGTCTCTTCCACAGACAGCCAATTCATTGTGAGAGGCACCTGCCTCTATTAAAGCATGATACAACACCACCATTGATTTTATGATGGAATTCTATTAAGCAGCTAGTTTAAATTACAAGATAGTCAGTAATGGACTGAGATTATTGATCAACAATAAGGATGAGACCAGACTGAAACAAAGGAAATGTGCTCATGTGGGAAGACGTTACTAATTCAGGACTGCAAGGGGTCAGAGAGCGAACCAGGCCTTCAGAGAAGGGAACCCACGTGATCCACTGCAATAGCTTGGGAAGATCTTATGCCAGAACCCAGGAAAACCAGATGCAGAAAGCTGGCAGAAAAAGGGTGCAATCCACTGCAGACTGGAGTAAAAGTGGAGAAAAAAAGCCTTTGCTATGAGGAGAGAAGAACACAATGGTTTAGGACAAGAGGACCTGGACCGTTACCANCCCCCCCAATGATGTAATCTATGCCAACAAGTGCACTTGTCTGTTGCCATAGTGCCTTAGGTTGCAATGCAAGAAGATGTAGCCTGAAGTATGTATTATATCACCATCTGTTGAAACCAGGTGGGGGGCAGTGTTTTTTATCTCCTCCATGATCCATCCCTCATAACTACAGGGGGAATACCCTCTGTTAATGGGCCAGCTGATAAAACCAGTTAGGATAGTTTTTCCTTTATCTGTTTTAGTCCCATTCTCCATCCAGGAAGGCTTATTAATCTTCTGTTAATGGGCCATTGAGTCTCACTGAATGACTGATAAAACTATGTCACCTCATTGTGAGATGCTCCGCCCAGGGGGAGAAGTCAAGCATTCCCACCTGGATACAATTGGATATTTGGAACACCACAGGCAGCCTTTTTCCACTGGATCCCCAGAAGAAGATCAGACCCTTCTACACCACCACTGGACCTTCAGAGGAGGACTGCACCCTTCAATAGGATCACTGCTTCAACACAATCACATCACACATGTCACTCCAGGAGGGCTGCAGCCACCATTTAATCGGACTGCTACCAACACCGTGACTGACAGGATAGCAGGTTGTATTCTGACTCTGTTATTGCTTTTGTACTACTGCATTTTATTTTAATTTTCCTATTAAATTGTAATTCTGACTTGGGATCCCCCACTGGTTTGCTTTCAAACCAGCACACATAGCATTTTTAAAAGTATACTGTGTTTACTAGTGATTATGGCCTCTACCATCCAGCTAAGAGACCTAGAGTATTTGAGGGAAATATTTTAAAGTCATCTCTCCAAGGCTAAGCAAGAAGTGTGTGGAATGACTGAAGGCTTCCAATTAATTAAAGGTTTTCTTCCCTCCCTGGATCATGTCAAAATACTTCTCGTCTCTATCTGAGATTGTTGTGAGGCTTTTTTAATGAATCATTGACATTTATTCACTGACTGCACATTGTACATCATCTCCAAACACTCTGATTCTTATATACCACCTCTACTTCAACAGAAGAGCAGCAGAGGTTGGTAAAGTTATTGGGAAAACAATAACCTGAAAGCTTGATGGTGTGGAAATAAGTAATTAAACTTAGAGCAAAAATCTCTGCTTTGCTGATTTCTTTTGTATGACAGAAGAGAAACCCAGCAATTATAATCTAAAATAAATACCACTCCCTATAGCCTTTTTGAATGAAGACTCTGAAGCTGTGCCGGAAGGCTAGAAGTGGATTCAGTCCTTCATTAATGTCAGGAAGCACCTACTGTCCTTGTTGTTGGGTGGTGGGAATGCCAGTACACAGCTGTACAGCTCCTTCCCAGGGATCCCACCAATGCCTATGTAGGAGATGTAGATGTCACATGAACAGTGTGTGGACACACAACTTTCCTCCTGTGTAGTTTGGTCAGACCTATGTTTGCTTCTGGATTTATTTACTGTTATTGAATCAAATATGACCTCCAGCTTGTGATATGAAGATGTAGCTACTCATGGTGTGGCACAGGAACCAGCTGAGCTTGAAAAGAAATGGTGAAAATAAAGGCTAATTATCAACACAATTCCTTTTTGTGGAGACCACAGCTGAGACACAGTGCTGTCAAATCAACCAATAAAAATAAACTATTTTGGTATATTTTTTCCTCTCTTTTTCTTTCTTGGGCTTTGAAGACACTGAAGAGCCTTGAGGGGAAGCTAAATGAGGAGTTGCTGAGCTCACTTGGTCTGTTCAGCCTGAAGGAGATTGAGGGGAGAGTACATTGCAATTACAATTTCCTCATGAGGGGAAGAGGAGGGGCAGGCACCAACTTCTTCTCTGTGGTGACAGAACTTTAAAAAATGGCCTGAAGTTGTGTCAGGAATGGTTTAGGTTGGACATTAGAAAAAGGTTCTTTACCCAGACGGTGACTGGGCATTAGAACAGGCTCCCCAAGGAAGTAGTCACAGCCCCAAGCCTGACAGCGTTAAGCATTTGGACAATGCTCTTGGGCATAGGAGAGCACAGGACTTTTGGGGAGGGTCCTGTGCAGGGCCAGAATCTGGACTTTGATTATCCCAGTGGGATGCTTTCAACTCAGAATATTCTGTGATTCTATGACTTTTTCATATTATTTCAAAGTTAAAATTTCATTAGATAATTTGTTCTTACATTTCCCAATGCAGCTACTTGTTCCACCTTGGTGTAGCTCCAGGCACAGAATATTGCTGCAGACAGAGCTGCAGGAACTATTTAATTTAACCTCTCTAAGAGAAGAGAGAGAATATAACAGATAAATTGTACTAGCTAATCTCTGCTATCTTACTCAGCACAGAAACAACCCAAGGAAATGTTCAGGAAAATAAAGCTAATGTGAACAGACTGCTGCCTGGGTACTTTCTCTCCTCCTCTAAGTACAGAAAACCTTCAGCTCAGAGGCACAGAGCCCCGGGTATTCCACTTCTTTGAAAACTCATACAAATTTAGAGCAATTTGCATTCAGATTGACTCTCACTACTCTGTTTATATTTTCTATTATTTATCCCAAAGTAATTTTGCAGGAAAAATTAATAACATGGATAGACTCTGCCAGAGGTGGCAACTTTGTCCAGCTGCCCAGAAAGCCAGCCTGAAATATGCAATACTTGTAATAGCTGGTTAGTCTGAGTGTAATACTTGGCCCATCTCTTCTTTGCAGACTTCCATACTTAACATGTTTTATGTCAATAATTCGTAACTCAAATTACATTAAAAATCCATCATCATAGAAACAGTTCAAACAGCTAATGAATGTGCTAACCATCTCTTACTAGAAAAAGACTATTAAACAATATACTGCCAAAAAATTTTAAAAGAATGAAATCTGCATGCTGAAATACTAACAAAGTCTTTTAGTTTGGGGACATTATTTAATGACAGACTGAGGCTTTGCAAAGTATCAAAATGACATTTTACAATGGATTTCAAAGTTTCAAAATTGATCTGCATTCCAAGTGAGACTATTTTAATGTTACTCAAGGAGATAAAATGCTGAGAGATAGAAGTGGGAAGAGACATTGATGAATCAGAAGTTTAAAAAAATAGTTATAATTTTGACATTAATAGTGCATTTAAATATTTATTTATGAAACAAAACAAAAACAAACAAACAAACAAAAACAAAACAAAAAAAACCCAAAAACTAAAACTGGCACATTATTCCAAAGATATCTAAACTGATTATTTCAACATTCTGGAATAAAAATCTCCCCCTGAATCTTTCATCCAAAATAAAATTCTGATATAAATTTTTCTGCCAAATGCTGAATGCAATTTTCTCTTATTTTAACTATCTCTTGATTTTTCTGATTTTTATTTATACTGAATGAAAACTCAAGAATCTCATTAGCAGAATTAATTATGTTCACTACTTTTTTACTTCAGATTTCAGATGCAGTGAAACTTTTTTAATACTTCAGTTTTAGGCACACAATATCAAATCTGTGGGCACAGAACAAACTTTAATATGAACTACCTGAAGAAATGTGATCACTGAAGATGCTCCTACTCATAACAGGTCTGCATTCCTACTGGAGTATTTTTTTTTATATTTATATTTGAATACTTATCAATATATTTACATATATATTATGCAAAGTGATGAGATTTCTGTTATGGATTGCATATTAAAGGACAAAAATCTATTTTAATTATGTTAAAGAAGATTGGAATAGAGACACTAAACAGATTTTTTAAATCAGAATGTCAAGTTACAAATACAGTGTATGGTATTTCATTAAAAGCACTCACACAGTCATGAAGTCCATAGATACTGAATTTTATTAAAAGAAATTTCTGTCCCTCATATATTCTGTCCCACACTAGGTTTTGCAAGGAAAAATTTAATAATTTTGTGTTGAAGTCAGAGAAATGCCACACAGAGATTCAGGGTTCTTTATATGAATTATGCAAATGACAGCTATAAAAGATTCAGGTGCTCTGCATAAAGCACCCTCAGGCAAGGGTAATTACACCTTAATGCCTTAATGAAACCAGATTTTTTTTTTTCTTAAAATGTCCCATGTGCCCATGTTAACTGCTTGAAGTAGACTAAGAGCCAAACCATACAACACTGATTCATTTCCTCAGTATCTGTTTTGCACATGTAAAGACCGTCACACAGAAGACAGAATTAGCAAGAACCCAGATGTACTGCAAAAGACACCACAGCAGCATAACTAAATGACCTCCATAGCACAAGAAATGTTGGTTCATGCTTTATTTAAGAGTTTACTGATTCTTACTACACCCTAAATGTGCAGGTCTGCCACCACCCTTGCTGCCTGTGAACATCTGCCAACCATCCTGTGCTGTTCACTGCAAAATGTTTCACAGGTGATGCTGCACCCCCTTATGGGTTATGAGAGCCTCTGACCTACTGAGAACGGAGGATGCCCTCATGCTTTGAGAGAATTTAGCCAGTGCTGGACTGTCCCACTCACACACGTTGAGAAGCCGCAGTGAAACCATTTGCAACCTCCTCCTGAGTCCTGGGCTCCAAGCACAGAAACAAAGACAGAACTGGGGACCACACTGCCCACGTTTGGGCAGACACAGCTTGTGTCCAACTGCATTTCTGCTTGCCCAGTACTTCCATACAGAGGAATTGCATGACTTGTCCTCCCTGTGTATCTTGACCTCTTCAATACAAATGAGGCTTTGATCTTTCTTGGTGCCCTGTTTCTTGTCTACAGAGGTGGGTAAAAAAAATATGCTTCAGCTATTGTACTAAGGTAAGACAGCCATAAGATTTATATATTATTTTCTCTATTTTTGCTTTTGGGCAGAGATGCAACTACTGGGAATAGAATAGAATAGAATAGAATAGAATAGAATAGAATAGAATAGAATAGAATAGAATAGAATAGAATAGAATAGAATAGAATAGAATAGAATAGAAATATTTCAGTTGAAAGGGATATAAAACTATCATCTAGTCCACCTAAACTATGTTATTAAGAGCATTTTCCAAATGCCTGTAAACATTTCCCACCAGCAGGAATGCACACCACAAATCGTCAAGCATATTGAACTGAGAACAGCATTTTCACACAGTTTTTGCTGACAGCTGTGTGAAGATTACTTTTTGTTTGGTTGTGTGGTTTTGGTTAAATGGTAAAAATTTACCTCAGTTTTGCTTTGGTTTTCATTGCTGAAGGATAGATGAGGCTGCAGAATTATGTAAATTGCAAATCAGCTAAATGAAAGCAGGAATAATAAACAGCCTCAGTAAATTCACAGAGAACATGTCAGCAAAAGACAGAAGTTTTCTCTCACAGTTATTGTGAAGAATGTAACAGTAAAACATTATCTAACGGTAAAAGTTAATTAGGAATGATACAGTTTTATATTACATATTGAGGATTAATCACAGAGAAGAGAGAGAAGAGCAAATCAAGAAATATTGAATGAAACTTGCTACATTTTTCTTATTTTTCCCAATTTACTCCAGTATTAAAGCTCAAATAAAGATAAGATTCTAGTATTTTTAATCACACAATACACCTAATGGAACACTTTGCTCTAATAAAAGACATTAGAAGAGGTACAAGCTAGATGCTTGAGAGGGAAAACCTGTAGCATTCATTTTAATTTCATTCCTATTTTTTTGATTGACAGGAAATTACTTTCCTATTTGTGATAGATAGCAGTGACACTTATATACACACTGGAGTAATATCACAGGGATGGCTTCAAAGTATCCAAAATATTCAAAGTATTGCAAGATATACATTCTGGGAGGTTCTACAGTCTGCTGTTACTACTCATGGAAACATGTTAAATAATGACAGAATTATAGCACTTTTTTTTCCTCCAGAAAGTCCAATTCTGGACGTTCCAGACCCTGTAAGAAGTCTTAAAAACCAGCTGTAAATTAAAACAACAAATATGCTTAATTTCAGGTCTGTCTTCAAGTGTATGGAATTGTGTCTCTGCTTCAGCAGTGCCAGAGGGACATCTCACCCTCCCCAGAGAGTCATAGGGTTGACAGCAAACCTCACCTGCAATTGTTCCCTGAATGAGAGATTATCTCTCTTTTACAGATAAAGTCTGAGGCTGAATTTTTATTGACTTGCACAGTGGAACCAAAACAGCTGATGGTTCAGGGAGTAGGACTGAACTCCTGTCTCTGCTGCCTTAGAGCAAATGTGAAAGGGAAAATAAGCATTTATTTGACTGAAAGTGTTGGTCACCATTCAGATGAAGAGTCACTCATGGATATACTATGTGGAGAAGGGGAGGACAAGGAAAGCTGTCAGAGTCACAGAGCTGCCCATCAACAGCACTGAGACCCCATGCTTCTTGTTACACCATGAAAGGGGCCATGTCCTTCTCTTCTTCCCTCACCCCCACGGAATCTCACTTATCACATCTCCACAAGGAATCGTGGCCCTTTTGGCTCCCTTCACTCTCGAAGCTTCCAAGGTACTGATGAGGCTTTTTTGCTGTATTTGGTTGCATTTAAGATCTATAGACATCCTTGGGCATGCAGTGACAGGAAAAACAATATAGTAGTAGCAGCAACAGCAAAGGAAAATAACTATTACCTGGGAAGATCTGTTTCTCCAATTATAAAGACCAAATTATATTTTATTACAAGACTGCACCAGCCATGCTAGATAAAATTTGCCAAACGCATCATCTTTAAAGTGGCAGAAATTCTACAGCTATCACTAAACAAGGCTGTATAGTCCAGACAGTGCTAAAGCAGCTTCAGAAAGAGAATATAAAAGCAAAATTATCTGGACTTACCAGTTATGGAAGAATTTAAAATTGCATATTTAAGAACTGTGTTTAAAATAAATATCCACCTCTCTGGGATTTTAGATGGAACATGATTTTATGAATTTTCATTATGTCTAGTGTGTCAGAATGAACTTGGGAACCATCCCAGGCTGGCTTGAAGGGGATACAGTAACTGTGGTGGACAGGAGAAAATTGTTCTCATGGCTGTGTGCACTGCAGAGAGGTGCAGATGTGCTAGGGAGACATGTCAGTGTGGAACACCAAGCATGATTGACCAGCATATATATTTTTTCCTGGTAAAGGAACATCGAAGACTACCAACTTAGACAGTAAAACTTTTACTCTTCAAGTTTCCATGACCACAACACCTACGACAATTTAGCAAACAGCCACAGCACTGTCCAGGGACAAATTCTACCAATGATCTGTAGTAAAGGAGCTGGATTTTAGATGGCTGGATCACAATGCAGGGAACCAGTGAAAGACTGAACAAGTCATGAAAAACTCTCCAACCATGGATCTCCCTACAACTCGTCAAAAGTAATTATGCTGCTATGCCAGCAGCATTTGATCCTAACCTAACTAGAATTTCATCCATAAAAGCAAAATACTTAGGAGACTGTCCTACCAAGCATGATCTCTTCAGCTGCTAAGAACACTGACTGGAGAAAGGAACAAAAGGAAATCCCCTCCCAGCAGGAAAGCATTCTTTCCTCCACTTCTCCCAAAAAGGAAATTTAAAAAACCTACATCCTATTTCAGGCCAGTAAGCCTAATGTTTGCCTGAGTGTTTCCACGTTTCCTATTTTATCTAAACTATGTCTGTCAAAGTGAAGGACAGGTTTTGAACAGGAGCATGGCACAAAGAGCCAGAGCCTTCTACAGCCTTGTAGAATCCTTGAGGTTAGGATGGCACACAGATGCCAGCTGCCTTTCTGAGATTCACACACAAGCAGGAGCTCTTTGGCCTCAGTGAGTTACCTCAGTGCAATCTTTTGGGACAATATATGAGACTTTGGGGAGAAATGCCAAGGGACAGCGGAACTGAAGCATTGCTGGGGACACTGCAGAAAATATACACTCTTACTTTGTTCTTCCCTGCCATCTCTTCATTTGGTGGCACGTGACTGCAATGAGTAGGGCCAGGGATTTTTTTTGTCTAAAATGGCACCTGTGACGAATTAAATTTAGAGGAGGGACATGAGTAGGACTATAAATAGTAAATGTATTTTCATGAAAACAGTGCTACAAACAGAGCTAGAAGACAATCCTTGATTCAGCAAGCACTCCAGCAGTCACTTAAATCTTAGTGAGATTTAATGGGGTTTAACTCTGAAGACTTTGCCCTCCCAGCATTCTAAGTGATGTTGTGAATGCATAGGGCATATAAAAGATTGAATGTATTTGGCTTATGAAAGGTTTATCACCTTTCCTGGAGTTATACCATTTTACATGAAGCAAACCTCTAAGGAGACCATTATTTCAGGTAAGTTTGTTGGCTACATCTACTAACAAACTTTCTGCTTCACTTCTACATCACACCCTGCCCTACACAAGGATCTCAGACTGAATAGTGCACTCCAAAGTTTAGCTACAAAATTATGTATAAGATATCAATAAACGTGCCCCATTTTCAGATCCTTGAATGCTAAGTGATATAAAGTATTAAGAGGAGAACTTCCTGTGCATGGAGAGATTAATTACTTTTGTAAGCCACCTTATAAAATTTCTAATATAAATAAAAGCTAATTTCATCTGAAATGCAAGCAATGAGAACAATTAAAAGAAAATAAATGCATAGCCAATAAAACTATGGCCTCCAAAAAAAAAAATTGTGGAATTGTTGAACTTACAGATCACATTACAACATCTTAAATTTTTTTCCTCCTCCTTAAGAAATTAATCCTGAACTATTAAAAGTAAAGGAGCCTCTGAGATCACTGTGTACATAAACTAACTCCCAAGCACCTGTTTAGGAATGAAAAATATGTTTTATTTCCAGAAGAATGGCTCATACCCCCTTCAAAGGGCCTTCCATTCAAAGGGACAAAAGCCCTTTATAATTTTTATTATTATTAAGAATAATATTAATAACTATTTATTATGTATTATTAATTTATTATTTATTATTATATTGCAAAACTGAGTAAAAGAACTCCTGCAAGCAGCTCCACATCACAGAACTATATATACACTCATATATAGCCACAGTTGTTCTGCTGGTGAGGACATGCTTATATAACATGCTTAGGAGAGATTTAGGGAGGGGAACAAAAGATTTCAGAATAGCTGTACTTCTGTTCAGTTACCTGGTGATCAAAGCATTGGACTGGAACTCAAGATACCATTGGGTGATACTGGGTGAGTCACATTGCCCAGTGACTCACAGAATTAGGATTGTGAAACTGATTTTACCTGGGACAAGAGCTGCATACAGAAGAGATGTTACTCTCATTCCAGCTGGTGGAAAATATCCCAATACTGCCCTTGCTAGACTTTATGAAGAAGCTGAAGACTGACCCAATTCAAAACTCAAATGGAAGTCTACATTCACAAATTAGAAATCTTTTAGGATGAAGCCATGAGACCTACTCATGTGCACATACAAAATGCACACAAACATAGTGGTCTGGATCAAAAACACTAGTGCTACCTATTAAAAAAAAAAAAAGTGAGCTCTACAAATCATATCTGTTATTTTTTGAAGTTTGAAGCTTCTGTTCAACTATTAATGTTTGTGGTAATATGAGACCACCCACTGTGGCCACTTTATAAGGCAATATTTTGCTTTGAAACACTACAGACTTTGTGAGGTATTTACATATGCCTCACTATTCTGAGATATTCCTGGACTTTTTCAAAAGAGGCATAACCAGCACGATGAGTGAGGTGGTTCTTCCCCTTTACTCTGCTCTCCTGAAACGCTACCCTGAGTGCTGTATCCAACTCTGGGGTCCCTGGCACAGGAAAGGCATGGATCTGCTAGAGCAGGTCTGGAGCAGGGCTATCAAGATGAGCAGAGGGGTGGAGCTCTCTTCTATGAAGAGAGGGTGAAAGAGTTGTGGTTGTTCAGCCTGGAGAAGAGAACGCTTAGGGTTGATCTCTTTTCAGCCTTCCAGTACTAAAAGGGAGCTTATGAAAGAGCTGGAGAGTGCTTTTTACATGGGCAGATAGCCACAGGACAAGTAAAGGCTTTAAACTGCAGAGGGGTAGATTCAGATTGGGTATTAGGAAGAAGTTATTCACTATGAGGTTGTGAGACACTAGAACAGGTTGCTCAGAAAAGCTGTGGATGCCCCAGGATGTCTTAAAGACCAGGCTTATATCAACCTCATCTAATGGAAGGTGTCCCCCCCCATGGCAGTGGGGTTGGAACTAGGTGATCTTTAAGGTTCCTTCCAACCCAAACTATTCTGTGATTCTATCATTAGATGTTAAACACAAAACACACAGAGATTTTCAAAATTACAGACAAGATGCTCTTATGAAATGTTTCAAACAATTTTGAACATTAGGTGAGAACACTCAGAGATAAACAGATATTGGGAGGTAACTCTATGCAAGAAAAATGCTGGTCTTCTGTAACAATTGTTAATGAAATGAAGCTCTACACAAAATTAATGTCTTCTCCCAGATACTTGGATGGTATCAGTTTCACAAGCCAGCACTTCCCTTAGGAAATGAAATGCATTAAACTTTAATAGAAAAATAATTCCCTTTTTATTTTTTAAAGAAAAATTAGGTGTGTTCTGGAATTTAGTATCACCTGCCATGAACAGCACAGATGTGGTTATTTTCAAATAAAACTGTGTAAATTTAAAATGTTTTTTTCATTGCAAGCAATCTTTGTTCCACATATTTAAATATGCCTTGGGCTAAAAGATCTAGAAATTTTGTCCATAAAAAGCAATTGTTTAGTGTTAGATTCTTTAGCTATAAACAACAAGCAATGTAGTACAATTTCTAAAAGTTGGCTTCTTGGTTACACTATGACAACTATTCTGCAATTTTTAGTATTCTTTCTTAAGCAAAAGTGAATAGTATTTACTGCCTATAAATGGTAGAAGTAGCACCACCCACATACTACAGTGCTTATGACACAGTTCACTGCTGTAAGTCTGCTATAGTCTCTGTTTTGGAATCAACTCCTGGCACTATTTTTTATATATATGGTCTTTTAGTTCTTAACTTTTCTGACCACATACCAAAAGCACTACAAAAAAAATCCAAATTCCAAGACTCATGGAAGATGAGATCATTGAGTCCATGCCATTAACTAAGCATGGGTTATGACACTTTCTTTTGGTATTTTCTCTTGTTCCTGCCAGCTGCATGAAATATGCAGTTCAACCACACTCATCTGCAGGTTTCAGGTCCCTTTATAAAGTATATTTTTTTCTGAGGCAGTACTTATTATTTACACCTTGCAAATACATAGTCTGATAATTAAAGCAAGATACAGGCTCATCTCCAGTAACATAAGCACTCCATTTTGGGAAGAATGACTTACCCCATGTTCTACCACAGTTATGACTCCTGCTGATTTTCCTGCCCTCTTCTTCCCTCTTCTCTTCCAGTCATAGCATTAACATTTATGATGAGTATAAACAGACCATACTTGGCAATTGCAAGATCTAGATGTCTTGCTTGGGAATATATTTCCAATGTCTGCTTTGTTCCTTCATTAGATACGCTTCTAGCAGTACTCATTAAGCAGGTCTATTTAGTCTGGCTGATAGGAATTCTCTTCTCCTCTTTCTTTATGACTCACTCTTGATTCTGATGCACAAGCTATTAATTTCTATTGATAATCTAAAATATATGTGCAAATACTTTTTCATCTCAAGCAGCCTTAAAATGAAAACATGCTTACTTTTAATTTTACACCAATGCATAACTATAATTTTGGTCATCTATTTCTTTATTAATGTTCATAAAACTAGATAAGATGTAACTAATCACTGACTGATCCCTCTGTTTTAATATGCTTTTATTAAAAATAACTATGCTATTAGAAAATGTGATTCTTCAGGATAAACAAGATCTGCTTTGGACCATTGCAGGTAAGTAAAATGACATCAAGAAGAAAAGGAAGAAACTGGTTAACGAAAACCGAGACCTTTTAAATGGAGAGATATTAAAACGCAATGTAAAAAATGTTGGTTTTGAACTAGCATAATGAGTTTAGAGGAACTAAGCCTTCGGCTGTAGAGAGTTTCCATGACAAGACTTTCATGGGGCTGGGGGAAACCACTGGGGTTCCTTCTGTGAGAAGCTGCCAGAAGCTTCCTTCATGCCCAACAGAGCCAGTGTCAGCCAGTCCCAAGATGGAGTCTAACTGATGGGCCAAAGCCAAGCCCATCAGTGACAGTGGTAACATCTCTATGAGAATATATTTAGGAAGGGGAAGAAGGGCTGCCCCAAAGCAGCTGAACAAAGGAGTGAGAGGCACAGCCCTGCAGACACCAAGGTCAGCAGAGAGGAGGGGGAGGAGGTGCTCCAGGTGCTGGATCAGAGATGCCCCTGCAGCCCATGGCACAGATCATGGGGAAGCAGCTCTACTCCATGGCCCTGGGAGGTCCATCGGGTGCAAGAGACCCATCTGCAGTCCGTGGAACAGACTCACACTGGGGAAGGTGGATGTGCCCAAAGGAGACTGTGACTATGGGGGAAGTCTGCACTGGAGCAGGCTCTGGCAGGACCTGAGGTCCCATGAAGAGGGGAGCCCACACTGCTGCAGGTTTCCTGGCAGGACTTGTGACCCTGTGGGGGACTCACACTGGAGCAGCCTTTTCCTGTAGGACTGCACCGCATGGAAGGGACCCATGCTGGGGTAGCACATAAAGGACTGCAGACAAATGAACCAATGCAGGCTGGGTTTTTTTCTTTCTGAAAGAGTAATGCAAATGTGTGACATCCCAAGGGTTTGCAAAGTTGTCAAAGGGTGTGATCTATGTCAGTAAGATGAAGATGCTGAACACTTCTGGAATCAAGTGAATATTTCAATCCCATATCAAAACATATCAAGAGCAGAATAAGCTTTGCAGTGCAGTTGCTGAGCAAAGAACTCAACAACATGACAAAATTAAAAACACAAAGTGGTGCTGTATTCAGATTGTACAGTGACGAGATAGAGAATTTTTGGCATTTCTACCAGATTATTATCATCTCTAATGCTCTGTCACAGAAAAGCATGACAGAATCAAATTATTTTTATATTGCTTGTAAGTAAAAATCTCTTATAATACAATGAGACAACTTCAAGTTTGATAGTTCCTCAAAGTTTGGAAATGTATTGACCATGGGCTTTCTGCCTAGTCAGGCTTCCCCCTACTTTGGCTGTTCATATACAATAACAAAGATAATACCTTTCAGTGCTAAGGAATTTACATCACCCTTTGGCATGTGTGGAGCTTTCAAACATTACTCTGGTGAAAATCAGAATTGTTCGAGCCCATGGCTGGGTTATGTTTCTGCCACTGCCAGCTGAGGGAAACTTGCTTATAAATGCATCTCAAGAGTCCTAGAAAAGAAACTGTAAATTTTTCAGGTATATGTGAGAGAAACGAGATTAAATGATGACTCCTTTTCCCAACAGACAAACTAGGAAAACCACTGAACAGTTAACCTTCTGCTAAAAAATCTCTGGATGATCTCATCTTTGGATGTCTTGAAGAGAAACACATACACTTAAATTATAAACTTCAAGTCTGAAGAAAAAGAGGGATTTTTACTTTGTGATATGTGTAATTAGAGTGTGAAGACAGAAAAGAACAGTGGATCCCACATGGCTCAGTGAGTAGTCTCCCAACTCTTATTTTCAATATTATATGACTCAGTAAATTCCTATTCTCTTAAATTCTACAGTTCAACAGCCTGAGATACATTTTTAACAAATTCAGAACAACAAGTTCAGCTGGGCAGAGACTGAAAACTCAAGTGAATAACAAAAGTTCTTCTACAATTTCTATTAAGTCCATATGCTACAGTGAGTAATAAGCAGAATTTAAACACATGTACAGGAACTAAAGGACTGATTACTAGCATTAGCAAACATTTCTACAAGATAATGATTCAGGTTTTGCAGCACTGTTTGATACTTATTTCAGTTAGCAGAATAAAAGTTATGCTCCCAGCATTGAAATAGACTGATGCAAACAAAACACAAGACATTTTACACATCTTCCTTTCTTTTCTATGCATAAGTGAGTTATGACCAGTTACATGCCTCCGCTGCTTCTGCCAAGTTTGCTTCAGGAAAAGAAGTACCCTGTAACTCTTCTTTTAGAAAAAGGGACAAGGCAAACAATTTGGAGTAATGGGTCCCAAAAGCTGAGATTAATTTTCTCTAATTACCATGCCAATTTCCTGTCAAACTGAATTTTATTCACTCATACTAATGCAAATGTGTACATGTCTGTGATTTCAGAGTGGCATGAAGGATTGAACATTGCATTTCTGGCCTCCTTATCTCAAGAAACTGAGCCAGTAGTACTAGAAAACCTTCAGACAAGAGAAGAATGATGAAATCTCCAGAAGACCTTCCAGAAGCAGAACGCCTAAATAAGGTACAAATCTTCACTCCGTGAAATGAGAACAGATGGAAAGTGTAATGCAGGTCTGTGTAATTATGGGTGTCAAGAAAAGGACAGACACGGATTAATTGGTCATTGGCTTTTCCGGTATGATATCCAGAGACAATCAAATAGGCAGTAAGAGGCAAGTTCAAGAAAAAGAAAGAGCTGATGAGACTTCAAACAATTACTTGAAGAATTAATTGCTGAAGGATTGTGAAGATGCTAAAATTTTCTACAGACGACATAGAAGATTGGATTACTTGATTAAACAGAAACCCACAGAGGATTGCAAAACACAGAGAAAGCAAAGAAAGACCCTGCTGAGTACTACAGCAAATGAAGGTACACTTTTACTGTACTCTTGCGCATAAATACACGTTTTGGCCACTACTAAACACATGCTATTAGGCTTTAAAAATCTAGATGCAGGCAGTAAGACTGACTCTATTAAAATCAGTTGAAAAAATTCCAGTAACTTCAACACAGCTTATTTTCTTATTATCCTCCAGATTGTAATCCACTACAGTTTGCAAGCTTATTTCACACAAATAATAAGATTTACATATCTGATATGTAAGAAAACCAACACTTTTTTCTAAAGGAAGTACCAACACCTTTTTTACAGAAAAAGACACAAACTATCAAGATCACTTGACACTTTAAATGGCAGTCTTTCAATTTTAATTGCTTTTATTTGAAAGAAAAAAAAAAAAAAAGGGATTGTTTTCATTGCTTAGCTTCGTCTATCTGTTCCAGTATAGTATATTCATTTTCAGTAATCTGTTCCAACTCTTTCTTTGTTTGGAGTCTCTTCTACTTGACTGCCAAGACACCGTGTAGCTCTTGGTCTGTGTTGGTTCTTATTCAACAGCTAGAGAAAATTAAATGCACTTAAGAATCTTATACCACCCAAATACATGATTTGTTTGATTCTCAAAAGCTGCCAGGACTGCTACAGTTCAGCAATTACATCCACAATACTACAGAGCTGACTTTTGGTGTTATTTAAGGCTCCAGTGGTATTAACATATTTTGTTTTCTCAGTGCATTCCCAGGAAATTTTAAGCACATTCTCATGTCCCC